>JANHGO010000049.1:5742435-5857744 GCA_024606505.1 Aquila spilogaster
CCGAGTTGCGCAGGCGCCTCGCCGATCTGGATCAGGCTGACTAAGTGTCTGTACCTCGCGAGCCTGCGTATACAGCATCCGAGGAATCAGGCCTTCCATCAAATAATCTTCGTTTAGCCGCACCTGGACGCGGTTAGAGGCCGGGTGCGAGGAGAGCCGTGCCCTTCCCTCGGGCGGTCGAGCGGTCACACAGCCCTCAACTCAGGCCTTCTTGCGCATCTCGGACGGTCGCGGCGCTGCCGAACTCGTGGTGCACGATCGCCGCATCGGGGTCATAGACCACCCGGCGGCCGCTTTCCCACAGGCGCACGCAGCAGTTGGTTTGCTCGCAGTAGGCAGGGGCGAAGCGCTTGTCGAAGCCGCCCCGCTCGCGCCACAGCGCCGGCAGCGGGGTGCGCTGGGGGCGGTGTTGCCCGATACCGAGTGGGGAGGCGCGGCGCTGTCCGTGGTGCGGGGGGGAAAACTTCGCCGTCTCCGAGCGGGCCGCTCTCGGGACGGAGCCGCCATGGCGGCGTGAGCGCGCTCGCGTGTGGGGAGCGGGGAAGGACGGGCTGCACAGCTGCAGCTGTGGAGCTGCAGCCTAAAGCTGTTGAAGTCGGTAGGAATCTTCTTCTTGACCTATGAGGGCGTGCATACAGAGCTCCCAGCCCAGCAGTCGGTAATCCTCCCAAGTCTGTAGTTCCAGGTGGGGCTGGGCTGGTTCCCACCAGCTGGGAACAGGGAGCTGATGGTGGAGCGGAAGCATTAGCTGAAGAATGACTCACGTAACTGTGCCGTCTTCCACCTATCGCGTTCCTTTGCCTACCAGCAGCAGTGCGGAGATGATCGAGATCTGAGATGCAGCGCTGTAGGAAAGTCAAAATGACCTGGGGATTGTGGATGCCAGGTCTCTGAGCCGTGTTTCACTTGCATGCTCAATTCACAGGATGCCCAGGGGCTGGATCTAACTCTGAGGGTTGCAGTGCCCTGGCAGCCAGTTCTGTGCTGCACATCCAGCGACCTGCCTTTTCCTGAATAACCTCCGTGTGAATTCCAGGCCACTCGAGCTACATTCCTCCTTTGCACCAGAAGAGAAGTTGCACTAAGCTAAGTATAGCTCAGAAGTGGTAAAAATAGTAACGCCTAATTCTTAGAGAACACCTCAGGGCTAATGAAGGCTGCAGAAGGAACCTTCTAAGAGAGGGAGGCTCCCTTCAGGAAAGGAAGCGATAAATAAAAAGAACAATTGTAGGCTTCACTTTGGATCACAGATACCCAAGAATCCACATTTTTGTTTTAGGCATCTCAATGGAGAACGTTCCTACTGAGTTCATGGATCAGGTTCTTCAATTGTCTTAGTAAATCAGTAATCATCCAGTATCTAACTGGATATAATTAATTTGATGCCATGGCTCTCTGAAGTATGAAACCTCCGTGTCGGCTGTTTTGTCTCCTCTTCATTCTCTGTGGCTCCAGAGGAGGGTCTTTCACTTGTGACTTAGTGTCTTCTTTTTGCTTTTATATCTGTTGGGAAGGAAGGGAAAAAGCCCTGGTTTGTTATTCTTCCTTCTGTTGCTTGATTTTATGGTAACAAGAGGAAGGCTGACATTTAGGAACTCTCTGACTTTGCTGTCCCTAAATGCACTTGATGCTTCATTGATTACTTCAGAAATTGATTACTTCAAAAATAAGCTGGAGAGAACTGGGCCGCTGAGATACAAAGCTGAAATGCTTGCATTGGGTTTAGTATGGGTCAACAGCTCAGTGTTAAATTCACACTTTCCATTTAGATCAAGTTTTCAAGCAAGTTTTCAAGGTGACCTGATTTCAGCTGTAGTGTGCAGGTGCAGTTATGTAGCTTCCAGAGTGACCCAGCAGGGCTCTGTGTCTGCTTCTGCACTTCTGCTCACCAGCGCAGAGGTACACCTTAGGCAGAGGACCCTCCTTGTGTTCCTCAAGTTCTTGCTGTGCTCCGTGGAGGAAAGCAGAGTAGCTCAGGCTAAGTGAGGTGTGGTGCTTTGAGTGGTGGAGAGCTATGTGTTTAGGAGGAGAGAACAGCATGGAGAAGGACAGGCAGTAGCATGACAATGCTGATCTTCTGGTTTTCAGGCTTTCTGCTGAGCTTGGAACCTAGGAGAAACAGCTCTCACTGTGTACTCCAGCAAGGGAGCAGTTGGGACCACTTTGCCTGCTGCCCTCTTCATTCTGCTACTTCCAGCTACATATGCTGAAATTGAAGGGAGTGCTGATAAATCCTCTGAGTGAGGTCAAGGTTTCCTCATTTTCCTAATGCCTTATTTGAGATGCTTTGCAGGAACCTCCTCTTCCCAGAGTATGTGTCCCTCACTACGGTCTCTACAAAGTCCCTTTTTAGTCTTGAGAAACATCATGTACAGAGTTCCCTGGCCAATGCTGCTTTTCCTCCCTCTTCAAGTGGATCAAAATAGTTAAAGATGATATAGGCATTTCTACATACCTTATGTTTATACTAATACACGTTTAAGAACACCATTACATAGTATCCAGGTTCTACAGCTGGATTTATAGCTAATGTCAGCTGAGGTTGGTCCACTTGATCTGATTATGGTTGAAAAACCTGATTCTTTTTCTTCCATATGCCCTTTCCTTTTGCTGTGGTTTAACCCAGCAGGTGGCTGAGTGCCACACAGTCGTTAGCTCACATCCCTGCTTCCCAGTGGGATAGGGGAGAGAGAAAACAATTTACTAAGACAGAGAAAAGAAAAAGGATACAGTTATGACTATTTATATATATGAGTGTATATAACAAGTGATGCACAAGCACTAGCTCACCCCCTGGTGAGCAGAAGAAAGTGAGATGAACTCGCACTCCCTTCAAAACTCTCCTTGCACTTGATGTCATATGGTATGGAATATCCCTTTGGCTGGTTTAAGTCAGCTGTCCTGATTCTGTCCCCTCCCAGCCCTTTGTTAGTATGAGCTGAGAAAACTGGAACGGCCTTGGCTCTGTACCACACTGCTTAATAAATGTTGGTGTGTTATCAGCATTGTATTTCTCCTAGAACCAAAACATAGTATCATACCAGGCACTCTGAAGAAAACAATTCCATCCCAGCTGAAACTAAGACAACTTTTTACTCAGTTTTGTATTAGTATGAAAGTATGAATGCAAATATAAGCAGGAAGAAAAACCCTGAGTTTTCTTCCTGTTTTACACGCTTCCCTCCCCACCGTTCAAATGAAGTAGATTGGCTTTTTTGTTAATAGAGGCACTGTCTGTTAGGCAGCATAGGAAGGTGGTAACAGAGTTAAGACAGGAGTGACTACGTTCCTAAGCAGTGAGTGGAAAACCAGTTCTTCAAACCTTAGCATTCTTACCTCTTTGAACTTGTTCCTTTCAGCTTCTTCTGCCAGATGTATGTGTCTTCATCTACCACAATAGAAGGTAATTTATTCAGCCTAGACAGTCTTTCAGCAGATCACTGAAGTACATATTAGATACAAATTCACATTGTCTGATTTTATTCTCACCGCTGTGTATCTTGCTCATCTTCACTAGGGAACACGAAAGCCCAATTCACATGTCAAATTCTGCTGGAGCTATTTTTTCAGGCAAGATGTACCCATGGGAAATTAGCAGAACTCAAACACATCAACAAGAAATTATAACAGTATCTAGAGACAGCAAAAGGAAGAAATTACTATACTGAGAATATACTGAAAATCCAGGCTGGTCTAAATAAAATGTCTAATGAAGATGAAATTGTGTTACTTCTGTTTTTATTATAAGTAATTTAATGTTCTTAGATTTGTTAATGTTCTGACTCTCAGTAATCAGTAGTTACAGTTATAGATAAAAATGAGGAGGGGAAGAAAACAGCCTGCTTGGTAACGCTGTGTTTAATTCATAAGGCAGTTAGGAGGGACATACATATCTTGACAGGTACAGTGCTACATCTTGCTGTAAGCTGTAATCACCACGTATTGGAGCAGAATGAAAGATTTATTTTTAAACAAGCTGTCTTTGTCTGTTCTCTACAACTTGTTGTGCAGAGCTGTACATACTGGGGCAAAGGGGAGTGGGTGGCACTGTAGTTCTGCCAGGGAAGGAAGCGCCCTTTTGGTATTTTAAGTTGCTCAGAGATTGTCTTCATAGCACTGTCAGTCAAAAACTGCTCTTCAGGGCTGAGGTAATAAAGAGGTTTTCCTTATTCAGCAATTTTAGAGGCTCTACTATGTTGGTTGCCCTCAGGGAATATAAAATGTGTTACCAGCTAAATGCATGACAACAGATAACTTACTTCAGCAGTAGATCTAGCTGAGCTAACACGTAGGCAGTTTAGCTGGATAAGACACAGGCCATCCTGAACTGAGGGAGTACTGAGTAAATTCTTACTCCAGGCACAGCAGTGGGATTTGAATACAGGTCTCCTGCCTTCCCACTGGGCTGCAGAGAGAAATGGGACAAATGGGCAATGGAGTTTTCTGCTAGAGCTTGGGCAGGCTGCCACTGGGAGGATTTTGGTGGGTTTTGGCAATTCTGCCATTGAAAATACAGCTGCCTGGAGGAGTTTAAGGGCCTAAAAGATCACAAGGTGTGTGAGTGAGTATTTCATTGGGATATTGGTGCTGGTTTGAAAGCACAGAAGATAAGAGGATTTCCAGCTTTTGCCTCAAGTACTCCTATTAGCTAAAGAGTTCCATTTTCCCATCACTGCTTCTGCTGTTGATTTTTCTTTGTGTGTGTGTGTGTGTGTGTTTTTCTGATTCGGAACTCTGAGAACTCTCAACTGATTAATAGTGGGATCCATCTATGCCAACGGTGTATATGAGGCAAATACGAATGTGTTTGCATGCCTTGAGAAATTCTTATCTCAAAAAGCCCTTGAGGCAAGAAGGAGGCTCAGGAAGCCCTTGGCCTGCAGATCCTTAACAGCTGGAAGGTTTTCTAGAGAGCATCATTCCCTGATTATTTTGTGCTTAGAGTCCTCCCTAAGCATCTGCCGTTGGCCACTTTTTCAGCCAAGATACAGGCATGGATGTAGTGTGATCCAAGCATGCTCCATACAGGCTGTCATCATGGAACTGAGCCTTGTTTTCCCTGAGTTTGTTTGTGAGATACTGAACCTGTTAGAGTCATACACTTGGCTAAGCAGGTCAGCTGAGAAATGTTTTATGAGTCTAAGCTGACTTCACATAACTTATGAGTGTTCACATAACTTATGACTGCAGCAGCGCAAGAGCAAATAGAGGAAGACTAAAATCTCTTGTGCATGTTGATTTCATTGAACTAAAAGCAGTAGGATTTTTAAAAGTCATTTCTTGTGTTAGTGACCTGGCCCTGACTCCTGCTCAGGGGCATGGAGGTCAGAGTGACTGTTTCCAGGCTTATCCATTGGCAGTCCTCACCAAGGTTTCCCTGGCCTCATGTTCTGAGCTTGTGACAAAGCAGAACTTAGCACAGAAGATAAAGAAAAGGGCAGTTAATACCTCTTCTTCTGTATGATCTCTACTGCTGGAATACTGTCCTGCTAAGAAAACAATAAAATACTAATTAAGAATATATATGTATGACAAAAGTCTCCAGGCAGACATGGGAAAAAAAAGGCACAGATGTGTTGATTCACCTTTTTGCTTGTGAACAGAGGCGGGGAGCTTTGCCTCCTCTAACAAAGCTTGTTTCCAGGTCTGCCCAATGATAAAACTGCAATTTCAAAATGGTTTTTTTTTGTTGCTGTTTTTACTGCTTGGGGATGTGGCTGTGCTGCATTGAGTGGCCAAATAAATAGAATTAATAGGTTCACCGTGGTATGAGTTTTTGATGAACAAACCATGTGTCGCTATGTTTTCCTGTCAGTCTTTTCTGCAGTAGTTAGCAGTCAGTGCAAAAATGGATTTCTTCAGTCTGCCTCTGTAACACATGGCAGAAATTGGCACTGATGGTTTGTGTTTTTGCCTCCAAGGCTGTCTGTTTCCTCTTAGAGAAGAAATGACTCCTGCTCTAGCGAGAGTGCTGCCTGCTGTTTCTGCCCAGAACACCAATCACTAACACCCCTCCTTCAAAACAATTCATCTGAGATTGAGCAAATCTGTGCATTTCATGGAATGCTGCAAGAATGACCAGATCATTTGATACTGAATTTCGTGTAGTTTGATTGCACCGAGGTCTCCTTGAGTTGAAATAGTCAGCTTAAGGATGCTCACTACCACTTTGTGGTAGGACTTCTCAGCCAAATATCCCATGTGTTTCAGACCAGAGGATTATTGTGAACCATGAGCCTCTCTAAACCTATACTGATTGATTTTCAGTTGGAAAATGCAGCACTTTCTGTTCTGTGCACCATTTTGTGTGGCCTTAGCTATGTTTTGCAAACAATGCTAAGCATTCAAGGTATCTCTTCCATGCCATCCAAGAAGGTAATCTCCCTCCTTAGAGGACAAGTGACACCAGCCTGTAAATCCTTGTTATAATGTTCACCCCTTGAATGTGGGGTGTGTGGGTCAGTGATTTGAGCTAGGGATTGATTCAACAGTTGAAAATACAGTTGAAAAATGACTTAAAGCTCTTCTTTCATAGAGGAGAATCCAAATCTTATCCAGTAGGGGAAAATGTGTAATTTTCCCCAACAGCAATATAGTAATAATGCTTGCTAGTTTGATTCAGATATTCTACTGCTTTGTGAATAAGTGTTTACATCTTTTTTTCCTTTTTTATTATTATTCGTCTTGGACATCCGCTAGCGTGTCATTATTCATACCAGGAACTGAATTGGCAAATCCTTCTGTAGTTCTCTGTCTTTTTCAGAAGCACTAAAAACTGTTCCATTAGATGTTCTCTTCATCTTTTATTCTCTTTCTGCTTATTTCTGGAGAGATGAGTGAGTACACTTTTTAATACATTTCAATTATGTTACTTTTTGCCGAGATATATTTTCAGGTAACACAATTAAAACTCCATTAATTGTTTTGAAATGAAATATCCCCTAGTGGCGGTTCTTTGGTACTGGCCAACTTGACTTAACGATTGCAAATTGATGTATAATATGTATTGACTTGCTCAGAATTAAAAGAGGATTTTTGACTTTTTCCTTGCTCTTTGATGTGTAAAAGAAGCCTGAAGAGAGAGATACTCCTTCCTCTGCTTTTTACCACTTAGATTCACTTCACTCTTGTCTTCCTGCCAGTTAGGATTTAGGGCTAATTCATATTGTTTTGTTGAAAGCAGTGCTGGTTGTATAGTTTTGTGATACCTTTTTAGCAAATGGATTCCCTCTGACCTTTAATAAGAAAGAATTAGGGCATGTTTTCCAAGTTTTCTGCTATTTGATTCGGTCTCAGCAGAGGTGCTGACCCCCACCCTGCTGCAGAATGAAATGTCCCAGCTTTGGCTGATAACTGAAAGCGCATTTTCCTGACGGATAATTAGCTATCCCTCCTACTTTTAATGCGTTGCAAGAGGATTGTTTTAGCCCTACAACAGATGAGTTTTTTCAACTACCGTTTCCAGATATTAAAAAGTCGGGGTGCAGCTTTAGTGACCGAGGATGTGTATCCACCTACCTGATATTCTGGTAATTCTCACTTGTTTGGAGAAAAATACATGTTTATATCTCAGTTGCCTGGCATGCCACTCCCAGAGGTGAAAGCAAGTAGTCAAGACTTTTGTATTTGACATCTCTGCTGACAGACAGTGCAGAAATTGAAATAATTAAAGAAAAAGATAAAGTTACTTTTATTCAGTATGTCTCTTACAGAAATACAGTGATGGAGAATGGTGGAGTCTAGAATCACTGGCAGTGGATGGCAATCTACTGTAAATGCTCAGGCAGGTTAAGTTAGTCTGTTCTCGGCATGGTGCCTGGAGTAGGATGGGGGGGGGCAGGAATGGGGATGGATGAATCAGTTCTGGTGTTTTGCAAGATTCTGCCTTCTAGTTCAATATTGTCTTGTTTTCTTTGCCTGAATTTATTTCTGACAGGTGGTGACAGAATGTTTTCATTAAAGAAATGCTTATACCTTCCCAGAATCATAGAAATCAAATAAAATATCATGTGGCAAACTAGTAATCACACTGACAAGCAGCCAGATTCTCTTCACTAGTTCTCTGAGCTTTGGAAGTCCTCACTGCTGTGCAATAGCGCTCAGCCCCAGTGCCCACCAGCACACATAAGCTCTCCTATTTTTTCTTCTCCCTTGTCTGCCCCTGCTCCCTGCTAGCAGGGCTGCCTGCACTCGGCTTGCTCACAGCTGCCCTCAGTCTTTCCTCGTGCAGCTGTAACACTGCATCCCGGATGACCTCTGCGGGGGCTTCAGGCAGTGCCAGCCTCCCCCAGATGGATCTTAGCACTGCTTGGCTCACTGTCAGGCTGCAGCATGGGGGGCAGAAGAGAAGGTAGCTGGCTGTCTGCTCCTGAGCTGGGAGGGCAGTCAGCCAGGGAGCCGCTATTTCCAGCTTGAGGGCCATTTGCAGGGACCGTATGTGCGCTGGGTCGCTGCACGCAAGGTGGGAAAGGGCATGTGTCTGATGGGTTATCAACCAAAGCTGGGGACATTTCATTCTGCATTCTGCTGCACCGTGCAAAGGCACTGGCTCTGAGGGGCCTTTCATGAAAGAAATGGGATTCAGTGAAAATAGTGAGGGTGAGAAACATCCGGTACCCGCTGCAACCCAGTGGCTGCAGAGAAGACGGAGCAGCACCGAAAGACAGGGAAGGGAGCAAGGGCCCTGTGACTAGTGCCATATGTGCCTGTCTCTCTGAGATGTGTTATGCTGTTTGGATGCTTTTCAGGTAACGAGCTAGGAAAGAGCTAAACAACTTACTCAAAGCCTTCTAACTGCTAAGAACTGGCTTAGATTCATGTATCACCTACCTGTAAACCTGCCTTCCTGAAAATAGAGCTGGAACTGATGTCCTGATTTTTGCTCGTTATCTATTTTCAGACTTTCTGTTAACGAGCAGGAAGTGCTGGTACCCGAGAAGCAGGCTCCTGTGATGCTTTTTGCATCTGGACCTTTCCTGAGAAAACAGAGTGACTGATTAGTGAAGTGCTCTTTTTCTTCAATTGTGTGTCCTGTGGTTTTGTTTCCTTTCCTAAGAATGCCAGGCAGGTACAAGGAAGGGTGATTAGTGAGTATGATGTCTCGACAGTTTTGTGTGCTTCTGTATTTGGGATAAACTTAGTGGAATTGATTGCTCTGTGCAGTCAATCTTCCCAGGCCATGGGAAGTCATATGCTGGACTCACTTTGCCTGAGTATCTTGCATTGCATTGTTACAAGAGACTAAGAACTAGTTAACTTCACGTTATGTTTTGTAGTACTGGTTTAAACTAATTGAACTGTGTATGATTTGCCTTCTGGGCTCTCACTCCTCCTATAACCAGCTGATAATCAGTGCCTGTGTAAGTTAGACATTAGTAAAATGCTGTTCAGCTAAGCGACTTGGATAATGTAGCAAATGGTGCTATTCTACATGCCTGTTCAGACCACAGAAAATCAATCTGCTTCAAAGCTGAAGCCCTGCCACTTGATTTGTTGGTTTCTAGCAGTTCCAGACATAAAGCAGTTTACATTATAGTTAGCATAATCATGCTGTCCGGTCATCAGCATATAAACTGCATAGATTATGCTAGAGAATTACATTGTAGAAATACAGATGGATCTGTTTAATGAGGTACAAAACCTATTTTGCATGAAATTTATAAACCTCAATTATCCATATGCCACAAGGGACAAATAATAATTCTGATACTTAAGCTTTCAGAAAATGGAGGGAATATTCAACATGATAAGCATTAAGAACCACGACCTCATGTGGGGTAATGCAAGGCTCGGATAATTTAAATGCTTTTATATTGAATTCTAAGAACGCAACGTATTTTATGTTTGGGCTCCAGTTCAGTATCCAGCTCAAAAACATGTGTAAGAGCCATCTGGGTCCAAGTGCCTCTCACCACCACTGGTGAGAAGTCTTTAACCAGCTTTTACTGGAGGCAGAAAGAGAATTTGATGACCTTCTTCTCAAAGAAAACCAATGTAAAATTTTTAGTGTATCTGCTGTCTAAAAAAAAAAGAAAAAAGAAATCAAAAAGGAAATAATAATGAGCATTGCTTTCTCTGAATGTTGTGTTTCAAATTTAAATCTTGTCTTTCATTTATTTTATTTTTTTTGGCTAAGGTTTGGATCTTAGAATGCTTTGGAGTGTTTTTGTTGCTCATTTAGAGGAAATCCTTCTTCATTTGCACCATTCTCCTGTGGTGATATTTGACACAAGGATCTCTTTAATGCTCAGAAGAGGAAAAAGATAGACTAAAAATCACCACAAAACTTGCAGTTAGAATGTTATCAATTCTGCATGCTGATACTCACAAGTTCCTGCCATCCTTCTGCCTCCCACTGTCACCACCTGTTGTTGTTTTTTTAATCCATGGAAGGTTTTTCGGACTGCTCAGATGTCAGTAACCTTCCCATTGCTTTACCGGAATGGTAGAGATTAGGTAAAAATTAGCTGAAATGGTACACACTGAAGAGATAACTATTTACATTCTTGGTAGGAATTAGCATATTCTCCTGTTTGAAACTCATAGTAAATTAAGTCATCCTAATGTTTATATAGTTGAAATCATAGAATCCTTAGAGTTGAAAGGGACCTTTAAAGGTCATCTAGTCCAACTCCCCTGAAATGAACCGGGACATCCACAACTAAATCAGGTTGCCCAGGGCCTGATCCAGCCTCACGTTGAAAGTCTCCAGGGATGGGGCATAAACCACATCTCTGGACAACCCGTTCCAGTGCCTCACCACTCTCACTGTAAAGTTAGACCATTCTGGTGACTTTCCAGCTGTTTTACATCACTACCAGGCCGTGTATAAATGTGACCTGCTCCACTGGCAGTGAACAGATTACTATACACAAACGGACAGAGGAGCAAACGGATGGATGCTGTTTTTCTGCTGAAGAAGCCTGGGTCAATTCACTGGCAATTGCACGCTCTGAAGACATTCTGTAGCTGACACTGCTGCATTATTCCACCACCTCGTGTGCCTGGAAAAGGGTGTCGCTGTCCATGTTCTCACTGGCTTTTTGAACACTTTAAACCATAGTCTGAAAGGATGCCAGTACATCGCTACTGGGATGTAATGCTAGATCAGAAGTACTTGTAAGAAAGAAAATGTCAAAATCTAGGCTCGGGTAGTTATGCTGTCTGCTCCTGATGTTCTTTTGCATAGCATGTGGTAGCTGGAGGTGGACAAGCCATGCTTTGTGACAGACTGCAAAAATAACTTGTTCAGAAACTTGCATGTTCATAGTAAAGAGCTGCCTGAAAGCTGAGGCGTCCTTTGCAGTGCAAGTGACCTGAAATCGTGGCCTTGCTTTTTTGGGATCAGTTGGTTTCTTATATGATAATCCTTCAGAAGGTTCTTCAGTTGGTAAGCATTTATCTTCCTACCCATTTCTTTTCCTTGCGCTCCAAATAATTGGCACTATGCACTGAAATGCAACCAGCATCTCATCCTCTGTATGTGCACGGGATATTTGGCCAATAAGGAGCTGTTTGGGCAGGATCCTTATCTTTGCATTTGAGAAGATGTGTTAAGGGTGACAGACTTGCACTGTTGTCTCCTAGTCTGTCATCATCTCCTTCCTTCTCATACCTGCCTTTAGGTCTCTTTTGTCAATCATTTAAAATGGAGCCTGCTTTACTGTGCTACTTCACAACAGCAAATCAGTAGCTACAGGGAATCTCTATATTTCATTTTAGCATAACCTCCGTTCATTTCCAGTAACTTCCACTTGCTGTTTCCCTGCTCAAAGCCAGCTTTCCCAAGCACTGTGCCAGTCTTGTCCTGCATGAGATATGAAAGAGAAAATTACTTATTAAAGTGTCTTTGTTGGATGTTAATGTGGCACAGAAAAAGAACAGAATCTTTATTGTACTACATGCCAGAGGACAGTCGGTGGTACAAAGCAGGCGAGGAGTGGGGGGAATGCTGTTACCCAAGCAAACACTTTGAAAATACATTTTGAAATGGGAGGTATGGTATTTAAGCTAAGGTATTCAAGACATTTTGTTTTTCAGGACAAAACTTAGCACTTTAAGAGTAAAAAATGTATGTGAATGTATATATGCCTATGATGTTAATGTCCACTATCCTGATCAGAAGGATGACTATTCACTTGGTTTCAGTGGGAACTGTGTGCTTGTGGAGTACAAATAATGGCAAATCAGGGGAAATACTTGGAGGTAATGTTTCTAAGTAGTGCCACCTAATGGTACGTTTCAGAATAGAAACAGGTTGCTTTCATTCATGCAAAACATAGCCTGTATATAGCTGGGCTCTCTAGCTTCCTTAAATAGTCACTTTCTGTGTTTCCTGATAGGAGTTAGTGTGACCTGTGTCTATCCCTATTAGGACTAACTGCAGGGGAACAAATACAATCATTAGCCTGCTTCTCGAAGGGCAGACATTCCTTCTGTACAATTAACCATTGCCTCCTGCCTCTGGGTCCCTCCTTCCCACACTGCTTGCAGAGGTGCAGTTACTGTTTAGGACTTGCATTCCTGCTGTGACATTTAGTTCCAACCCAGGGTCACAATCTGTAAGCCAAAACCACTTGACTGACAGTCTACAGCAGCCAGCTATTTGCTGCAGAAGTTCTAGGAAAACAAGATGTTTCCTTGTGCTTGAGGACCTACAGCAAAGAGGGAAGGGACAAGGTAGTTAACTAACTTATCCTCCACACGGTTTTGCTGTACAGGGAAGCAGATATGAGGCTGGCTTCCCAAAAGTGAAGTCTTTCAGGGTGTGGAAACTGAACTGAACTACTTTCCCTCCACCTTCTGCAGGCTCTGTACTGTGCCACTAGGTACTGTGGGCTTTTCCATCGCAGCCATGGGCTGAGGGTAGAAAAAGAGTGCAGAAAAATCTCCTGCTGAGATTGGTGGTCAGAAGTTGGAGGTAACTTCTGCAGCTCGGATGGAGGAGGGCAGCTTGCAGGCTGAAGAAGGGGCTGCTGTAATCAGGGAGTTGCGAGCCAGAAGCTGATAAGATCAAAGTACCTTACTTAGCCTAGGAAGGGAGTGTTGCTGGAAAAACATGCTCCATGAGCATTTCTCCTCCTCCAGAAAAGCACACAGACTTGACTGGTCTTAAAGATCTCACGCTCTTCAGCTTGGTGCTCTTCACTTCAGCATTCCTGAAACTAAACTCATATTACCACTGGCTATGCTTTTGTCCTGAACACTGGGTGAAAGAACAGGAAAAATGCTGACAGACTGAAGCAGTATTTTACTGATGTTCTCCCTGTTGTCTTCTGGTTTTGCTTTCTGCATGTAATGCTTTCGGCATGTAAATGATGGCAGATTTAAGATTACAGCCTTTCTGGATTACTCCTTGTAAAATAGTCATAGATGCCACCACAAAACATATTGAAAAACACCTTTTTCAGCTGAGGATTTAAGAAGCCTGATCCTAGAGATAAAGAGTTGAGGGACAGTTTCTGTTAGTTACCCTGATGGAATTCTGGCATGTGCAGGAGTCATAAGAACCTTTCATTATGTGTGTTGGCAGTGTTTTCTTGATAGCTGCAGCCCGTATTCATCATACCTATCCCCACAGTCCTGTTGTTCATACCACAGTAGAGAGTTGCTGACTGGCCAAGAGTGGGAGAAAAGGTTTTGAAGTACTGCAGCCCTGCTGCTCACTGATGCCAGCATCCCTGATCCTTAAGCAGCATGGCTTCACAGGCCTGGAGGTGATGCTGCACCAAGGGAAGATGATCTCAGAAAAATCCTTGCAGGAGAAACTGATGTTCTTGTTCTGTTCTTGCTCTCGTTCCAGTTTCTGGCAGGATAAGCAGCTGCCGGGATGCCAGAAGCTTGTCAAAGCTGTCTGGTTGTGTGGCTGCACTGAATTCCCTGTGAAATCAATTTCAAATTAATGTATGCTCGTGTGTTAATTACAGCTACTGGTACAGCTTGGAGACCTCTTTTGCCTGCAATAGCCGTAACAGCTTGTATGATTGTGGTTAGCTCGAGAGAGAAGGGTCACTGAATGACAGAAGAAAAGTGCTAGGGACACTTAACTAAATTCGAGATTTAAAAGTAGCAGTTTCTTCCAACAACCAAAATGCATAAAGCACAGAAGGGGGATTAAGGAAGAAAGATTTCTAGCTGCCCTGCTGAACGCAGAGGAATTCCACTTCATGTGGGAAATACTATTTGAGTGTTGGGAATGAGAAGCAGCACAGTCCTGTGGCCGGAGCAGGTGGGACTCATGTTAACTATTGCTGCAGTGCTGCTCAGAGCAGTTTGTCAGCCAGCACCTTGCTGCTCTCAGAGTTGATCTGCCATCGGCTGCAGTGTGGGTAAAATGAAATGCAAGCCATTAGCTAGGCTTCGCCTCATTGTGTTGGACCACTTTATTTGTATGCAGTCCTTTCTTTTTTATTTTAGGTACCCAGAGTGCACGGTAGCTTTCCCAGGCACTGTGCAGAGATGGACAGCCTAGCAGGACTGCTAAATTCCCTCAGATGCCAGCAACAGTCCCATTTATGGTGGATAACAGTAGAGTTTATAAATAAATATCTCATCAGAAATGTTAGCTTAAATATAGCTACTGTTATGAATGTAGCTTGTTCACAAAGGTGCATGTGTTATGTCCTGAGGCTATAGAGAGCTGTGAATTCAACAGACAGTAAATCACACTCTCTTTGACCATTAAAGGTAAATGTGAAGTTGTTCCTGAGCAGGGGAGCTAATGAATCTTGGTTTCTTATGGTCTTGTGCACATTCACTTGCAGACATTCAATAATTAAATTATACTGCTATTTTCTGTTCTCACCACATATAGCATAAAATTCCCACCCTTTCTCATATGGCCTTTCTTCTGCCAAATATTTGATAGTTCTGTGCAGACTGCCTCATTTGACCCATTTGGCCAACAGAATCAAAACCTTGGTCTTCTCTTGCTAAAGTTTTACAAA
Source organism: Aquila spilogaster (assembly GCA_024606505.1). NCBI lineage: Eukaryota > Metazoa > Chordata > Aves > Accipitriformes > Accipitridae > Aquila > Aquila spilogaster. Next base: position 5,757,381 of record JANHGO010000049.1, read on the forward strand.
ACACAAAGAAAGTTCACCATGTTTGAGATCTCTTGTGTCTGTCTGATTGGTCTGAAACTAACATTAATAGTTTACTACATATACATATGCAGACTAATTCTGACAATCTGAATTCCATAGCGTGCCAAGCCAGCTAGGCCAAGTCAAAAATATGGGACTGAAAACCCATGGAAGATGAAAATGATGAAAGTGTGGAGATATTAGAAAACAGTCCATAAATGAAGGTCTTGCTACTTGTAGTGGAAATGCTAAGTCAGGGCTTGAACCAGTGACTGAGCACCTGGCAGAAGGGCAGGGCCAACCCAGTGGAGCTCAGGTGCATGCAATGCACCTAAGTGACAGGAAGGGATGGAGCCAGGGTCCACCCCTTCCCTGACCTCATTTAAGGGCTGGCAGTGGAGGTGAGAACATCCCTGTATACCTGAGTCTTTGTGAAAGTAAGCAGATTCTTTCCTTTATTTCTGTGCCCACAGCTGTTGCATTTGAACAAACCCTCCCTCGCTGCAGCCTAGTGCCTTGCTGCTCTGCTGTCGTTGCTATGCTTTCCATTGCGTTACACTACTCCAGCAGTCTTGTAAGAGTACCTGGAAGTTGAATGTCTTCCATTATTTATGGCATCCTGCCAACTTTGTGAATGAATGTCTTGACTCGGTTACTGGAATGTCTTGACTTGGTTACTGGGGTCAAGTTCTTCTTAGGAATAAACTGTTACAATTTTGCTGCCAGTAGGTTCACACTAGCATGCTGCTGAACAGCAGCTGAGGGGGACAGCATTTTGGAACAACTTTGTAATTTATCTTGAATCATGTATGTCCTGTATCGCTTCAAAAGAACGGTGTTACTCTGCCTTAGGGCATCCATAGTAATTTTAATACATAGTACTGGTTTGGCAGGCCTTTCTATAATTTATTCTTTTGCTTGCCTTTTTTTTCTGTATAGTTTGTTTCCCTTTCATTGTAATAAACTTTTTTTTTGTTAATCAAATAGTGATTGTATCTGTTTTTAAGAGTATTTATCCTAAATGAGGGAATTCACTGACTAGAAACTTTACATATTTATCTTTGTCCTTGATGTAACCTTTCAACAGTATTTTCTGTTCATGAAATGTATTCTCATTTGGATACGTGATGGGTTTATGGGTGTCACAGAAACTATTAAATATTTAGCGACAGGACAAGAGGGGATGGCCTCAAGTTGCACCAGGGAGAGGTTCAGGTTGGATATCAGGAAAAATGTCTTATCTGAAAGTGCGGTGAGGCAGTGGCACAGGCTGCCCAGGGAGGTGGTGGAGTCGCCCTCCCTGGAGGTGTTCAAGAACCGTGTGGATGTGGTACTGGGGGACATGGTCAGTGGGGAAATACTGATGGTAGGTGGACGGCTGCGCTGGATGATCTTGGAGGTCTTTTCCAGCCTTGGTGACTCTTTTTGTTGCTGTTGTTTGCTTTAACTTTCCCTGGCATGTATGGCTTCAGGCATGAAGTGGTGAGACACTAGCTTTCAAACTCTCTTGTTGGTATTTGTGGCTGGATTTAAACACGTGCAGATCTTCACTTGCCTCCAACAATACCTGCAGGCTTGGAGTATCTCTAATTCTCAAGCCACAAATGCTTGCTTTAGCTCTCGTACAAGATCTCACTGCTGTATGTGTAGTTGAATATTTTTAATCCTCTGCATTAGAAAACATCTCAGGTTTGTGCAAGTTAAGAAGACAGAAAACCATGCTGTGTCTTGCAGGTGTTGTTTACATCTGTCAGAGTACTCCTACTTGTGACATCCAAACTATGATCTGCTTCTAGCCTAATAGCACCGCTGGAAAATACTCATGGCTTATTTTTATGCTGTTTATTTTGAAGGCATCTGAAGCCTTTGTATTGTCCTCATATTCTTAGCAAAGAAAAAGTTGGTTTTGGAAAACTATATCATAAAAGAAGCAAGCCTTTATCTCCTTTTTTACCTTACAGATGCACAAATACACAAGCAGTGTACAGTGATTAAGCATTCATTGCACGGAATGGTGTATTGTGGATGCTTCTTTTGTGAGTACATCTTGTTTCAGTTACATCGTCCATTGTATTCCCTGGAAAATTATTACAGATGCCACAAACTGCAGAAGAAGTAGTGCTGCTGAAGAATACGGGGGTAATGACTGTTATGTAGGGCTTCGTGCTTGCCTGGATCCTGCTGCAGGATGAACATGTGACATTGGTGTGAGAAGCTCAGCCTGTGAAGCAGAAGTACCAGGTTTAGGGGCCTAAGATGCAGTATAAACTCTGTCTTTCAGTTTGTTTCTCTAAGCTCTGCATTAGCTACTGCTTGAATACTCTTCACTTGATTTCTTCTTTCTTAGGTGCCCAGCAGGAGTGCATCAGCTCTTTAGGTAGCTGAGGTTTCAGCCTCCTGTTCTGTTGTGTCCTTCTAACACAGTACTGCAAGAGAGAATTATTTGAGAGATCATACTAGGAGTGAGGCTCTTGCAAGAGACAAGTTAACCCCCACCTCCTTGCAGAAACCAAGCATGTCTTTCCCACATCCTAAATTTCTCTTATACAGAATGACTTTAAGCTGTCATGAGCTCTGCTGCTGATGCAATCAGTCTCATTTGTTCCTGTACACTCTGTTTTCAGATGTTTAGGTTTTGTGCAGCTGTTGCTCTCCAGATTCGAGGCTTATGAGAAATCCATGAGGTACCCAGTGACTTTAGTGAGCACTGATGCCTTTCAGAGAACTAGAAAATGAGAAGTTTTGAAATAGGTGAGTCAGCAGGATCTCTATGCGAGGTACAAAATATGATGTGTTTTTCATCATGCGTTCTGAAAGTTACTGCCTTCCCTCAGGTTAAGGGATGTGATTTCATACCTAAACTACTCTGCAGTGGGGGATTGTGATATGACTTTCTGCTTTCTGTATTGTTATATATAGCATACCTAATGTGTAAATATAAATATGGCAGTAAGACCTTGGTTACCCAATCAACCACTGAAGTCAAATGGAGTAATTTTTTTTGCCTTCTCTAATACATAAAAGCAGTGATTGTTGAGAGGGTTGGGCCTTCTCTAGACTGCAGCAGCTAGCTGGGAGCACAGGTCCAGGTACACTGTGAGGCAGGAGAGGCTGCTGGAGCTGGGAGGAAGAAGTGGGGAGCTGTGAGTCCTCCTGTCTTTAGGAGGGGATGGCTGTATTCTGAGAGATGTGAATACCAATTTCTATTTCAAAATGTAATGAACTTGTGAATTCATATGGTATTTATTTAGCAAAAACAACAGAATTGTGTTTGCTTGATACGACAGTAAGTATACACAGCTGAGAAAACCTGTTCATGGTACTTGTAAAGGGGGGCTGGAAAGTAACATCTCTCACTGTAAGCATCTGTTAGTTTCAGAAGAGCTAGTGTGGCAGTGAGCTGCGCTTTGTCCTTTAGCGAATGTCCTGACATCAGCAAGGTAGCAATTATTTCTTTTATTCTTGCTCAAAGACTCCTCTGGTACCACATAAAGCAAAGGTTTGAGGAAATGCAGTGCCATTTGAAGGCTTTGGCAGTGGGATTGTACTGGATTCTTACGGCAATTTCAGTGCTGCTGTGTTCAGGTCCATGGGGAGATCTCCAATACCGAGGCTGTGTAAGTAAGCTTCAGATCCATCTGTGGTGAGATGTGAGCCCGGCTCTGTGTTTTTTAGTGAAAGCTTAGGCCCTAGTTTTATTTGCTCTGAGCTCACAGCTAGGATTTCCCACCACTCAGCCTGTGCATTTCAAGCCAGCCATGGGAGAAGGCAGCAGCTGTGTGGGCAGCTGTGCTGAGGCCTGCCAGTCCCAGCTGCACAGTGCCATGTGCCAGCTGTGTAGGCCCCATCACGGCTGTGCCCAGTGGCCTGGGCCATGTCTGACCCCTGTGGCTTTATCGAGATGCCCAGGGTAGTGAGGGGAAGCCACAACGAGCATCCTCCAGGAGGCATCTCCCAGCAGCTATCACCTGCGAGTTCAGAGAGTGGCTCCTGCTGTGTCCCCTGTGCTCTGCTAAGTACCAGTCTGTGGCTTCAGGGGCTCGAAGGGAACAGCGGGCAAGGCGAGGAGGAAAGGTAAGAGTTTTTGACTTCCTGGCTGCTTGTGCTGTCCCATGGGTGCCCAGTGCATCAGACACGGAGTCTTCCTGCCCTTCTTAGGCTGTTTCTCCTGTGCGGTGAAGTCAGTGGGAGCTTTGAAATCATTTTCTGGATTTTTCTGTTCTATTGTGGTCCCAAGGGAGCCATTGAATTCTCGCCTGGCTCAGACATTAAGCTTGCATGTGATCACAGAAGTTGTAAGCCTGCTTCATTAAAGTAGACACATTGCCCATCTCTTGTCCTCAGTCTGTGAAGAGGAGCAGCCGTCCTGGGGTCATGGCAGCCCTCAGCCTCCTCCTTGAGGCCCAGGGATGAGAATGGGTCTTGTCTGAGTGCCGCCATGCTGGGACTTCCAGGAAGCAGTTTCATTTACTTTGCAGTGTATGTTGATGTCCTTAGTGCAAAACAATCTGCAGAAATAGAAGATCTGATTACCTTAGCTACTGCCGAAAGCTCAGCCAGTCATTTGCATCCCACTTATGATGCAAAATTGGTGGTCTTTTGTTGCAGCACCAAAGTATGAAGGAATAAAAGTGCCAAGGTAGCTAGTTTGAACATGATTCCTTTTGTTTTGAACATTATGCGTCTTGGAAAAGCTTTGTTGACTTGGGTTGGTTCTGAACCAGCCTCTTCAAGTTGTGGATCTGATCTCAATTTAAAAGCACAAGGTTAAATAATTCTTTCCACCTGCTCTTGGAGTTCAAAAGAGGCTGCTTCACTGTTGCTGTTTGATCTGATTTCAAGGTCTGTCAGCATGAAGAGTTATTTTTTTTGGACCGACGTGAGGGTTTTGTCAGCTGTTGTTGCTCTCTGAACAAAGCAGCAACACAATTTTCAGGTACTGCATTCCTTTCTGGAAGAACGTTCAGATGCTGTTAAGTTACCAAATAAATCAGCACCTAGCAACAGGCTGCTTAGGATATGTATGGATTTGATGTGATTTGCTAATAAACAACTCAGCGATATGGACACTGCCAAGTGTTTTTTTCTGCTCTATGGGACAGCAGTGCTAGCTCTGGATCTCAGCCCTTTCATTTATTTATTTTTTTGAGGCACAGGTGATTTTGATTCCAGTCTATTTCCTGTAGCTGGTAAGGTTTTTGCATGATCTGAAAAGAGGAAGATCCCACCGAATTAAACTGTCTTGTGGTTGAGTTGGTAACAGAAAAGTAGAGCTAGGTGTCAAAATGTGCAGAGCCCAGTTGGGTACTACTGGGTAACCAGCAGCTGGCACAAAAGGTTGATCTCATTGCCACTGTAATCAAGGATTCAGGATCTTGAGAAGGCTAAGAGCTAGAAAAGGACTAGAAAGGAGCCGAAGATTCTGCTCTTGCCTAAGGCAGCAAATGTCAGCACAGAGAGGTGTGATGGCTGGGCTTGGTTGAGAATGTGGTTCTGACAGCCTCGTTGCTGTCATTGCTGAAATGCTCACTCCTTCACAAGCACGTTCCGCAGGGAGCAGGGATGGGTGGCAGAGACCTGCCAGGAGCCAGCAGCACACAAGGAACAGACGATGAGTGGTCAGGAGCACAGCAGCTGGTGCCCATGTGGATAGAGGTGGCCCCGGGGAGTGTTGCAGTTGGGAGGGGCTGCCCCTGCCAACGTGGCTGTCACCAGCTTGTGAGCAGCTCTGGGCATGGTCTCTGCCCAGCAGAAAGCCCTGTCCTGTGTCCCCTGCAGCCTCTCCAGCCACAGGAACCAACACAGCTGCTCAGACAGAGCTCCTGGGGGAATACATGGCCACCCAGGCCTTGGACTGCAGGGTGTGCCGAGCTTTCTGCCAGTGTGTGATGACAGCAGTGAGCACACCTGTGGGAACCGTGCCCAGGGAGAACTGCTCCACCATGGGGACAGAGGCTGGGGGAGGTGAGCTTTTCTATAAAATAACTATCGTAAAATTTGAAATAAAATTGCAGTTTTTAAGCATTAATCATTCTGCAGAACATGAGAGAACTTTTAATTTTTCTTTTGCTGGGAATTCAGGAAGTGCTTGTTACTCTGTAACATCCAACTATTCTTCTGAGTGAAAAAGGGGGGAAAAAAAGAGAATATGAATCAGTTTGTCACTAAACACCATCAAATGCTCTGGGAGTGATAGCTTTCTATTAACTTGTTCCAACAGCAGAAGCCAGCACAGTGATGTGTTTGTGTTAGCCAAGAACTGGCAGCCAAATTGTAGCGAATTCTATGACAGAGCGTCTCAGGGTCCTTGTGGACTAGAACACAGGGCCAGATTTGTCAAGAATGATGCCCAGTTTCTGGAGGGCATTTGGTTGACATGTAAGAAAGTAAAGACATACGCTGCCTGTGAGTTAACCAAGTTAGCTGCATCGATATGTGCTTGTGTTGAGCTCTTTGCATTGTGGTAATGGCTTCATTTCCTTTTGCTGAACATTTAGCTCAGAAGTTGCTGTTTCTGTCATGCAAGCGATATCCAAACCAATTAAACCTAATTTTAAATGTGCATCCAAAACCACTTTTCATCTTCAAAGATGAGTCTTGGTGTGCTTTTGAATACCTGCTTTGGTCTCTCATCAGTATTTAAATGCAGGTCTCAGTGTTCTCCTGTAGAAATTAAGGAAATAAGGTTTCCATTAGAAAAAATGTTGTATAAAAATGTTCCTAGTTACTGCTGTCTTGTTTTCATTGTCACTGTATGCACAGATGTGGGAGTTCATAAATAGCTTTTGCTGTACTGTGTTGCTCAGTACAGCCTAACGTGCTGTAATAGAAGTGCTGTAATTGAGGGGAAGGAAAGAGTGTAGCTACATTTGTTGTGCATCACACTCGGACACAACCTCAGGTGCATTTTCCTTGTAGTTTACATATTTCCTGTGTGCTGGGAACCACAAACGTTCAGTCTTTAATTAAGATGAAGAAAGAAAAGGATGGGATAAACACCACCGTCATCTCTCGCTGTGGTAGACTGTATGACATAAGGCAGTATTTGCTTCTTGGTGACAGCTATAAAATGAAAGATATCAAGAAAGGTCTGGAACAGATCGTTTTGTCTACTTAAATGTATTAAATGTACTCTGAGTTCTGTACTTTAAATGAATTAAGTTAAACAGACATAGTTCATCTGTAGCCTTTTATTGCTTTAAACCTTTTTCAATTTGAATTGTATTGTTCTCGATTCCAGAATATAGAGCTTTCAAGCCGTTAGTGAAAAGATGTATTTCCTGAAGTCTTACTGCCATTCCTCATGTTTTTCTATGAAACATCTAAAATCCTGTCCTGAGGCAGAGAAACGAGGTTGTTTGATTTCAATTTTGTGCTAATTATTTAACTTTACCCTTTTGCTATAGCTGTCTCATGATAATTGGTCCCAGATTCTTGGTATGAGCTCTACAGGCACCTGCAGGAAATAGTAAAAACAAGCCAAACCCTTCAGCCAGTAATTTGGAGAGGAGCATGGTGACAGCTGACCATGATACAGAGCCATGCCAGTTGAAGGGAATGTTTCTGTATGGGATATAGCTCTGTGACTGCCTGTATGCTTTCAAATCACTTTTAAGTAGTGTTGTGTAGGTAAAATTACAGCTTCAAGTAAAAACAGTGAAGCCATTTTCAGATCAAGAATGTCCATCAACTCTTAACATGGCTATTTTAAGTTGGACCCACTCGACTTGTGTGTCTAGCTCCAAGATGCGATGACCTAAATAGGCTGATATGTTAACAGGGGCACCAGGGACCCTGATGTCTCTTTCTTTTGCATCCTGTACGTTTCTTTTCACAGATGCATGAAATGAATGATAGAGCTGTGTACTGAATTTACACAGAGCAACATGCAGTCCATGAAGCCTCCAGTTCTGCAGCTCTCTACTTTTATCTCCTAATCTGCTCACACTTCATTTTCAATGTGTGCATTCAGACTTTACATTTCCCATCCAGACCATATCTCCCCAACTTAGTTTCTAGGCTGGATTAAGGTACTGTCTTTGACAAGGGATGGTGAAGGGGAAGCTGGGCTTCTTTGCTGCAGGAGGACCACCACCTCATCACCACCACCACTGTGCTCATGCAGAAAGCGCTCCATTGATTAGAGGACCAGGAAGTTCAGGCCAGAGGGACCTGAAGCAGGAGCTGTAAGACCATTGAACTTTCTCTTCTTGTGTTTAAATTGCCAGTGCTGCCTGTTAAGAGCGAGAGCAATGCTCGTTTTCTTATACTTTCACTCACTGATTCCTTATTCCAGAATGGCAATAAAGTCTACTTTAGTTTCTGGCAACTCTTAATATGTAGGTACCTAATTTGTAGTGAAATGCACTGCCAGCTACAGACTGTGAGAAAGTCAGAGTCCTGAGGCAGAGTTAAATATACTGACAGTCTGCTTTATTCTGTGTTACTAATATTTTTCCTGTGCTTAGGCAAGCACATATTGCTTTAGACAAACCAGAACCCATCCCATCATACATGCTTTTTAAGTACATTGGTAGTATGAGGATTGCAAGGAGAAAATATTTTTTGTTGCTCCCAAGTAGAACGGGAGTATTCTGCAGGATTCCCTATGTAGCCAGCACCCACATCATCCGGATCTCCACTGCAGCAACAAACACAGCACTTGTCTTCCTGGCAGGTAACCTCGCTGATCTCTGCATCATACACCTGCTGCCAGGGTGAATGAAATGGAAGGTGGAAGGACTGCTCGCTGTCATCTCTCTAAATCACAACAAGGTGGCAGCGTGCCTCAGACCATTCCTGATCCATCAGCAGCTGGCAAGCCATTAGCTGCTCCTTCCTTGTGACTCCTCTGTGCTTATGTGAGGCACTGACTGCTTCAAGAGCAGCCCTATGTGTGCAGGAGCCATGAGAAGAAACGTTAATTAATTATAAGTCTTTGTCAGAGTCACGGCCATACCATGTCCCACTGTAGGTTTCCCATGATGGTAGGTGTTAGGTGAGATTGTGTGGGTCTGTGCTCCCTGCTGGATGTCTTCCCTAGCTCCGAAAAACTCCTTCCTTCCCTTCCAGCCTGCTGCCCAGGCACCTGCCCTGCTGTTCTGCACGGGGAGCACTTGGCTGTGCAGACTGTGAGCAAGGAGCTCAGAGCTGGTGCAGTTACAGATGGGGTCTGAGAGCTGTCAGACTGGCACCAAGGTGTGTAAGCACTGGAGAGATGAGGAACATTAGGATCCTTGCACCCTTCCTAAAGCTATGTCTTCACATGTGTTTCAGAGGAGTAAGTCATTGGGCTTTTTGACTCTCACTGAGTTTGCTCAGCTGTTTGTAGGTCCAGAGATGTATGTAAAATGGAGGGCAAATACCCTATCAGCATGTAGAGATGATACCAACTTTTTATTCTTCTGGAATAATCTTTGTTAGTTGGTTTTACCAGCTGAAATACAAGATTTTTGCTCTTTGTTGCATATGCGGTGTGGGGAAGTGCCATTGAATCTTTTAGTTAAAGCGAGATTCTTATGATACCTGCTTTCCACTGGAGTCACATTCTTGTACTACTTTTCACCCTCACTTAGTGCTCGGAATTAATCTGCTGCTATTTCTACTTCTGAGTTTTGACCCTGGGACTGCATATGGATGGAGGCAAACTTGCTGAAAGTACTTGTGGAATGAAACGAGTTTAAACTGGTGACTCAGTCATACAGCATTTTCTTGTAGAGATCTTTCTCCTTAGCGAGAGGTCCTACAACAAATGATTGCAGAGTTAGATTCAGGCTTGAATTCATCACAAGTTCATTGGATTTACAGCAGCTTTTGCTGGTTGTAAATGCTGTCACAGTGCTTCAAGATTCAATAAATTTCTTTTGCTAGAGCCACCTGAGGGGGACAGCCCTGTTCAGAAGAAAGGCAAGACTGGTGCATAGCTACCAGAATTTTTCAGCAGTTTGCTCTGAAGGAGTGCAAAGCAGATCTAAAGCTGTCTTCATCCCTCTGGAAAGATCAAATGGCAAGGACATTGGCATATCTTCCCTGAGGGAGGTGTTTTGTTGGGGAACACTGATTCACAATGAGCCATTTCTATGGAAGTCTGATTGCGGACTGGAAAGAATCCATGTCTGGCCCACAGACTGAAAAAAAAAAAATGGGCTGTGGTAGATAAGTATATGCAGTTCTTGGCTGAAATGGGTACCTGCGATCAGGTTGGCAAGCAGAGACATCAATCACAATGTGACAAGTCTCAGGGCTTGCATTTGTTAGTTCCAGAGTGTATTTTACTGCTTTAAACTGCTTGCATAACAGCAGGAAATCAAATCCAACTCTGAGGTTTAAAGTGTTTGCTCCATGAAAATCCTGAGTTTAATCTTCTTTGGAACATCTACATGATTCAATGAGAAGTAAATCTGAGCGGAAGGTTTATGAAGCATGAATGTATACATAAGCAAATGCACGCACTTGGATATGCTCATCTGCACACGCTGCATCAAAGTCCTGATTTCCTACTTAAAAGAAAAAACAAAACATTACTTGGCTCAGAATTATAGAACTGAATTGAATTCCCTTGAAATAATTAGGGTAGAGCATGGGGCTTTTTTCATGGTGTTTTTTTTTGCGTATCTGTACAATTGTATGAAATCATAATTTCTCCTCAATTTCTAACTCATTAAGAGATGAGGTGTATATATACATTGGCTCACTTGTTTTCCAGTGGGCTTCAGCGGTTATGGACTTGAGCATCTTGCCTAACTGGAGCTGCAACTGCTCCGAAGTATAATAACGGTTCAAACAAGACTTCCCAGACCTTGTTCCGAATGGATCAGCACAGCCAGCTGCTTTGGAGAACATTTATCATCTACAGCTGAGAAAGAGGGAGCACCATTTGCTCTGCATAGAATGGGATACGAGGGGACTTATAGCATAAAACTGTTTTCAGTACTGTTTGTGTACTTCATGCACAGAGAGAAAATACTTTAATCCCCTGTGTAAGTCTTTTACATCTACCTTCCCTCTTTTTACTCTTGTGTTGAGGGGTGCAGTGTTAGTAACATTTGGGGAAAGAACGCCTATTTAAAAGATCTTTTATCCATTTATATTAGCAGTTTTCAGCTCTTTGTAGCGTATTGCATAAAAGATGCTGTGTGAACAGTACATGGAATGGAAGCAAAAGATAAACTGAACTGGAAAAATGAGCAGGCTTGGGGAATCTCAAAGTGCTAACACCACTTTGAGCTAAATTACTAACACGTACTTTGTAGTAGTCAAAAATTATATTGGAGTAATTTCCTGGCATTCAAACGCATCTGAGAACTCCTAGTATTCTAATTCTAGCTTGTTGCTTCCAGTGAATAGACTCCAATAAATGTTACATTTTGTTCTCATTTTCCTTATACAGACTTCAGTTTCAATTTACATAAATCATATGCTGTGGGCTGTTTTGCTGCTTCCTCTGTTTGTCATTCTGTATATTTTCCTGTACGTGGTAATGCTTTGAAAAGATTTACAGTCTTTCTGAGGCGTACTGAACTAGGAGACTTATTCCCCGGATTTATGCTCCCGATGTTAATTGCCTTACTTTATAAATACAGCAAGCCAAAGCCAGAATATTACATCTTATGTTAAAGATGATGCAGATAGTCAAGTGAACTGGCAAATGTGCAGGTCCTTTTTATTCCGTGCTTCATGGTACGTGCCTGCCACAGTGTTCTAGGTTATCTGTCTTTGCCCAACAGATTAAAATATGGTAAAAGTTTGTTAGACCACGTTATGCTTCTGAATGCTCTTATCTCGCAACACATGCAGTGCTTGGTAGGCTGTGAGCCTAGTGTAAGAGAATTGCTTGACTGACAGTACAGATGGACAAACTGATTTGAAAGTTGGTTCTATTGCATTTTTCTACTTTCCTGCTGCTTCTGATTGTTCTAACAACTGTACCTTCCTCCTGTTTCTACTAATCTTTAGTAATGCAAGTATTATCAACAGACTTAATAATAGCCAAGAGAAGTATGGGTTTTAATTTGAATTCTAGTTTAAGTGTGGTGCCATAAAATAATGTCATGCAAGATCTAACAGCCGGTAAGTGTTGTACACACTTGCTACCTCCAAAGCCTGACTTCTGTGGGCTGGTTTGTCTTCTGTCTGAATCTGTTGATTTCATCCCCCTGCTAGAGCCCGTAGAAACAAGGTAGAGACAGAAACCTAACAGCATACCAAACAGCAGCCTCCATTTGCATCCTAATTTTGCAGTTGTAACACAGAGTGGTAAAATACTTCTTCACTAGCTACCATTTTGCTAGCTCTTCAAAAAAGAGAATGTGATCATCTTGTGCTTTAAAAATAGGCATAATTAAATCGTTGGTAACAGAGAAAACAAATTAAAAGTTCTTTCACTAAAATAATTAATTTGCAGTGTTAATTTGCAAAAACCTGGGGGGTGATGGGGGTTGGTCTTGTGATGGGTGTTTAATTTGATGCTTCTGGTGCATGCAGCGCTCTAATACTAATGACTTTCAAATGATGGAAGAAATGAGTTGTGTTTATCTGCCGTCGTCTGAGAATTTTGCTTGCATAAATCAAACTCTGCAATCAGTTGAGAAGACTGATGGAAGATGACAGCACATAATCTTGTTTCAGTGAATCTGTATGCTCTCTGCAGGTTATTACTGAGTTTCTTTTCATCCCAGCAGATTCTGCACTTCTATTTTTCTGTCTGCAATGTCCCAAACCTTCTTCCCAAATGTGTATCACCATGCAGCTCTGACACCAGCCAGTGGCACACTGATGGGGAGGAGAGCTGGGGAGAAAAGGGCAAAGGGCCACGCAGCCCCCTGTGCCCTGTGAGCGGATATTCAGCCTGTAGTCATAAAAGCTTCATATGCTAGTGCAATAAACTGGAAAACCCCATGTTGTTTTTAATATGCATCAGTGTCCACTTTTATTATTTCTTGGCTCATCTCTCATTTATCTTTAAAACAGCAAGCCGGTAATGAAGTAATTTTGCATAGTGGGCCAGAAGTGCACTGATGGCAGCTATATATTAAATGTGCTGCTTTATGCTAAAGGTTGAAACCCTCTCCTTTGGTGCCTGTGGCAAGCTGCAGGAGGGCCTGTGTTTGTCTTTCAGGCCCGGCGTGCATCAGCAAGGACTGGAAGATGGAGATGCCTTTGTAAACACAGCCCTTCCTCAAGGCTAAAGTGGTACTGCTTTCCTTATCGGGCAGTGGTATCTGAAGCAAACAGAAAGGACTGGCAGATATTTTGTATGACACATATTCATACTGAAATTGCTGTGGCCTCTGGATTACCTTTGCTTATGTAAGGCAGGGAGGGCAGCGAGGCGGGAGCAGCACGCTCTTCACCCAACAAGCACAGATTAAGGGTGGCAGGGGGGACTGGCAGGGGCCAGGAGCTCTCTTTGGAGCAGTCCCTTGCTGCATTCCTGCCCCTGGTCTGGGAGCACAGCCAGCCCCACGGCTCCCAGCAGGCTGACACCGACAAGATGAGCTTGCCTATGTCAAAAGGGCTTCATGTTTTCCTGAAAACAGTAAATATAAAACATTCACGGAGACAGTGCAGTGTAGCCTTAGCTTCCTGCAGGCATTGTAATATTGAAATGATGGCGGTTTAGCTTCTCTGTTCAAGAGAAACATATATTCTCTGGATAGTTCCATAACTCCTGAGGAGCTGAGATTCCTGAATCAGTACTTGACCTGAGGAGGGGATATAAGTAAGAGAGGTTTAGTGTTTCCCAGGCACTTAGTGAGCTGAAAACACAGCTTATCTGCAGCATCTCACAATAAGAAAATGTCAAAGCCATTTGATGAATCTCTCTGTTTTTCATATGCCAGTGCAAAACAAGCATGGATTCCTGTCAAGTCCCTTGCTGCTTCTAAGGCATCTGTTGCTTTTGATTTTGGTATGTTTGGTAGATGTTAACTGACACTAAAAGAGGTGCTGTTAAATTTATTTTGGAGCTTGTTTGGTGCTAGAATAGCCAGTGAGAGCACTTGGACTCTAGAGGACTGTCACATGCAGGGACTTCTCCAATTAGCAGCAGCTCTCTCTCCACTGACTTGTTTGCTTTGTCTCTGTAAGAATGCCACTTTCCTTCCTCTTCTTCTTTGTCATCTGAATATTTTTTCTCCCTGTCACTTTGCAGTAGAAGCTGTAATGTCACTCAGCTACTGCTGTGCCTCCCTGTCCTCTCTGTGTCAATCAATTGATCTAGGACAGAGAACAGCTCAGTATTACAGCCTCACTTTGCTCTGTCTCTCACATTGAAATGTAGACAAGAAAGGAAATAAGCTGTGCTTTGAGTGGGGTGTTCTGAGCCGTGGGCCGCCTTTGGCCACTCTGTGGTAGTCTGTGCTGTCTGAGAGGTGTGGTGCCCGGGCCATGTGCAACGCTCTTACTGAAGCATTAACATCTGCAGCTGAAGCAGAACATTTCAAAGTAGTTTATTTTAGGGTAATCAGTTGGTTGTCTGGTTTTGCAACAGCATGACATGAATGTGACACTACCTTTATGCACATCCTTTCTGGCAAAACAGGTATATATGTATCCATTCTCCATATTGTATTTGTGCTGTACAGGATTGTATTGTGGAATTGGTGGAAGTCCATTCCACCAATTTCTCAAAGCCTTTTACATCCTAATTCTGCCCTCCCATGTGCTCCCAGCCCCTTCCAGATGCTGTCTGTAATGTGCGTAGAAAGTGCATATACTCTATTTCCCTATCCATGTTGGAGACCCGGGAGAACATCGCACGGTACGCCCTTCCTGTTCGGCAGAGAAGCACTGAGAAGCACTTCCTGGCTGGAGATTTGTATTGTGAAAGAAAATAGAAAAGTTGTGCATTAACTGAGCATGCAGAGAATCTCCACTTTCTCTTTTATCAAGAAGGGCCTTTATCATGCTGTAGGTAGAAGACTGACATGGTCTCTCTCTGATAAATCACTGTACATCCTTCTGGATGCTTGCAAAGAGAGCTTATCTCCTCTGCTGTGTGCATGTTTCCTCTGAAGCTGAGTGAGGTCAGGAAGCTGCTGATCAGTCAGAATATTTGTTGTTCCCAGAAAGACAGCAAGTCTTCTGCTGAATGGAAATTTCAGAGCACAGCCCACCCAACTCTTAGGTAGAGTTAACCAGCAACTCATTTCATTTTGATTTTCGCGGCAGAAAACCATAACGATCTGCGTTTTTACAGAAACGGTGCTTTCCATCTATATGTTTGACAGAAGATTCCTGGCAAGCTTACTTTCAATAACCACTGCAAACAGTGTCCTTTATTTAGTGAGTTATTATGGCGGTGACAAATGTGACAGTCTACTTTTCAGAATAGTGGGAGTTAGAAAGCGTAGTCCTACTGCTGACGCAAAAGGATTTATGTGTCTGTAGCTGTTACTACTGGGATTTCTACGTACATCAACCCAAATTCATCCCATGTAGTATGAAGCTTAAATGCTAACTCCTTTCTCTTTGCACAGAATGTAGAGAACTACTCTATAGCACTTTAGGTACTACAGTAAAATAAAACAAGTTATCTGGATGAACTTGGGCTACAGAGAGCAAGTAAATGTATTTTGAAATCAATGATTTACTGCATGCATTCACTTAACATTCTGGAGAAGAATGCAGAGACCTCACTAAGATTAGAAAGGTCTGAGAGAGACTCTATCTGTAATTGGCTTTGGCCAAAAATATAATGACTGTGGCTATCCAAAATGCTCAGACTAAAAAGACAGGCTGATCAGCCAACTAATTTAGGTTGTGATCCAAATTGCACTAAAATTAATGGATGGACTGTGACCTCATAGAAGTTGGATTGAGCTATAATTGTTAAAGGAATTCACTAAGAAAAAAGGCACTTCAGAATATTTTTATTGCTGTTCAGAAGTTATATTTAGTTTAAAAGTTTCAGTTCTCTTTCTTAAAATAGTGTTTGCCTATGGTGAGCTTTAAATGACTGGTCTGGTTTGCAGTAGAGCAGAAGTTAATGAAATCCTAGTTTGTTCTTGTCTCTCCTCTAAATTTTCAGCTTAGGATTTCTTCCGTATGACCTCCTTCAACTTTTACCCTGGTTATTTTTTTTTAAACATTAACATCTTACAGAGTTTCAGTTCACTAGTCTTAGGAGAGAGGTGAATCACAGAATCAAGCAGGTTGGACAGGACTGATGGATGACTCCATTCCCTCCTCCAGCTCAAAGAGGGTCTGGATAGAGCAGACTGCTCAGGTACTTTGCAGTGGAGTTTTGACCATCTCCAACAATGGAGATGGCACTGACTTTCTGGATGGCCTGTCCCATGGTTTGGCCTAGACAGAGCTCTGTTGAACAGATGACATCCAAAACACAGCCTTACTGTGACCTGAGCACATGCACAAGTATCCCGGGTTTCCTCCAGCAAGAAGCAGGCATTTGTAGTTGTGAAGAGGCCCAGACAGTCTGTCTGTGCAACATACTGGGTCCTAGCACTCTTGACAGCCTCAATTAGGAGTTGATTAATGCATATACAGACTGTGGTCTTGTTGGAGTTTTTCAAGCAAGTAGAAAACCATCTCAACTTGATTGCTTTATTTACCATTAAGGTATTTTTTCTTTCTTTTTCTTGGTTGTAATTCTTTGTTTTCTTTGGCTGCTACAGAAGTTGCTTTCTAGGGTTGTTCATTTGGATCGGTGAAGAAGATCTCCGGGAGGCTATGATGGATGTGGAGCTCATTGAGCTAGCTTCTGAGGTTTTTTTTTTACTTTAATCCAGTCACTGTGGTGCTTTCTCTGCGTCTGTTTGACATTGGCTCAGTAGAAGGCCTGTCTACATGCAAGCAGGAGGGAGAACATCACCTCTGATTGCCTTTCAGTGAACATTTGGAAATGAAGTTAGCTGTGATGGTAGTCTCCATCCCTACTGTTGTGATAGCTTCCAACTCTGCTGCTGTTGTGAAAATCAGATTGAGGGGATCAGAAAAGCCCAGAGAAACAGCATGTCCTAGTTGTAGAATTAAAGGTGACTCCTCTTCCAACCCAGTCTGAATTGGCATGGACTTGCCTCTTTCAATTTAGCTTCCTTATTTGTTGAGGCTCAGCCCCATTTTGCCAAGGTGGGACTGCAGGCAGCTGCCTCCTTCTCCCCCTCTCTGTCTGTAAGGTTGTGATTAGCACTTGGAGGGACTGAGCCTGCTTTTTTTTCTTCCACCCTCCTGGAGATGCATCAGTAAACCACGCCCATCATGTTATGGGAAACATTAGATGCAATAACATTATTACAGGATCCAATAGCTTTTTTTTTTTTACTCACTGAGCATAATGAAGATTAAATATATTGGTTGGAGAGATTCCTTCTGTTGCTAGAAGCACTTACAGGGACACTCACTGCACTGTGCTGGTTTCAAAATGACTGATTTTTGGAATGACTATACTGAATTCTCACCTTTAAATACCAAGTGTAGTTTCTCAAGATACAGGAGAAAGCTGGGAGAATAAGAATTAAGAGACCCACTAATCAGAAGACAAAAGCATTGGAAGTGTATAATCTAATATCTGACTGTTTTCTAAACCCAGGTCTTGAATCTCAGGGACTCCTGTCAGCCTTTTCTTAAAATACTGCAATCCTGCAGTATTGACCGGCCTTGCTCTGCAGCCTCCAGCTGTCTAGAGCAGCTGAAACAAACCTTAGTTGGAGCCCCAGAACTCAAATGCTAATACCACTAATTAACTTCTGGTGTGGTAAAGGGGCAAGAGTATTAAAATTGGTTTTCACTTCATTTCACTGTTTTGACTGGTTGGTTTGTTTGGATGTCATTAAGCTACTTCTAGCAAAAATACAAGTACTGGACTGTGAGCAGCGGAAGTAATTTGTGGCTGCTTAGCTAGCAGTCCGAATATTAATTTTTTGCTAGTGTTTAAATTACATGACCGCACCATTTTGTTCTGTTCTTCAGTATCCAAATAAATTGATTACACAAGTGCAATTAAGACAAAAAGCTTAATCTCTCCTTTCATCGAGTAAGTTGGCAGTGCTAATATTAGCCTGCAGTCTTCATGAGATGCTTAAGAATATTTTACACTGCTTTGCAGTCACCTAATAAAATTAAACTTTCTGAAGAAAAATGGTTCACTTGTCTTTAGAGTAATAGACCAGATGTCCGTAGCGTGCAGGTAACAGGTTTTAATCAAAGCGCATCGTCAGTAGAAGGCACTTGGCAAAGCGTATCTTAATGCTGACAGTATTTAATCTCAATTTTACATACATGATGTAGCTCATGCTCCAACCCTGTTTAAGGCGGTGGTTATGCACGATGCAGCGTCCTCAGATTGCAGAGCTCAACTCTTAATTAAAGCAATGCCTTAGGGAGTTAAGGAGCCTATTATGAACAAAAAAGTACAGGAAAAAAAAAAAACAACAAATATTTCCTGACAGGAAAAATGTTAGGAGCAGCCCATCTCTTCCAGCAGAGACCGAATTATAGACTCAGCATGTTCTTCCTGCACCAGAACTCAATTAATGAACTTTTTTTAAAGCCTACAAAGACCTTGGCCTTACAGAACTCCCACCTTCCTCCCTCGGCTCCAGCTTCCAGCTCTTTTCTCGCTTGTTCCTCTACAGCTGCACTGTAAATACATTTGAAAGTCTTTGGAGCTCAGCTCAAGAAAATAACCATTTCTGTAGATTTTCACCCTGAAAACCACACGCAAAACTCGGGATGATCTGGGGAGTTTGTATTCCCAGGTCATCCTGGTGTGGTTTGGTAGCTGTGGAGCCCTTCCAGCCTCTGTGAGTGGAGACTACAGCACCTGCAGGGCTTTGTGTAGCCCTCACACCCAGGACCGTAGGAGAAATAGCATTTGGTGGCACAGCAGCTTGGCAATGAGCGACAGAGAATATCAGTTCTTGGAGTCTTGCTTTGTTCTTGCACCTCCTGCTTCTACCCTCACAGCCAGGGCAATGCCTGCGCCCAGACCTTCTCTTGTCCCTGCAATTTTCTGCCTGTCTGCCTGAAGTACATTTTGCATCTGGCTTCAAACCCAGGGGAGTAAACCCAGGAAACGCTAGGGGGTGATTAGTGACTGAAGGAGGAGGATTGATCTGGAGATTCTGATTTGCTGGAGAAGTGGAGAAGTTGTTTTGTCTTAGGAGTAAAAAATAGCTTCTAGCTTCATCTTTTTTGTTGTTTGCTTGTTTTGTTTTGTTTTTCAGTTATATTTGATAAGGAGATCTGCTGGGAAAAGATGGACGTGCTGACCTGAACTCTGTACATGTAAACCAAAATAGACCATGATGCTGCCATCCATAGCCCAGGTTTTAGCATTAGTTGGAAGTTATGTGTTAAGTGCTCAAGTGAGAGAGTACTCTGCAATGTTAATACATTTTGTTTGGGCTGAAGTATGTAGTGGGATGGTCCGTGGCTGGAGAGTACATGCAGCGCTTAAGTTGTTATATCACCGTGGAGTAAAAATCTAATTAAGATACCTGATAGAAAACAGCGCAGGGAACATGTTTACAGGAAGTAGAGTTAAAATTACTTCTAAAAGGGAAAATGTAGTTGAGTGGGAACCAGACTGAAAGTGCTAGCGAGCTACATCCTGTTGGTATGTTTTAGCTGTCACTCAAATCTTCCTCAGTAGGGATTACATTCTGGTGCTGGTTTGTGGCCAGAATGCCAAGCAGATCAGACAGTTTGTAAGTCTGCTGATTTTACAGAATGCACAAAGTACCAGGTGTGAGCAACAGAACCACCTCCCTTGGTCGGATCCCTAATAACTAATGAGTCTGGAATTCTGCAGGACGAGGGAAAGAGCCTCTGCTGTATTCACGTATCTGGTGAGAAACAGCGGAGGAAGGAAGCAGGGAGGAAGGCAGCAGCCTTCACACAGCTGTGCTTTCTGTTGCTCTTCTGCACTGGTGTATTTCCCTATGTGTGTGCAGTATCCTTGTTGGTGTTGAGCATCAGCTTAAGTGACAAGCTGGATGTGACTGGGTCTCTGGATCCTGAACTTTTTATTTGTTCTCAAGCTGAAAAAAATGCTAGAAGTGGTTTTACGGTTTAAAATGAGGAACTTGGGATCTGAAGTAAAAGTCCATTTATAGCTTTATAAAAGTTAGAAGGTTTTTTGATTTCTAATACGGTATGTGCTTAATGAACTCCCCGGCGTAGACTTAAATATAATTCAGTGGAAGCGGAAGAATCCTGAGGCTTCCTGTGGCTTGGTTAATGCAGATTGGGCCAGCTCATGAGTGCAGTAGTATTGCTGGACTTAATAACTGCTAATTCAAATCATGTCAGTCATTAACTGTTCATCTTTTTCTTTCTTTTTTTTTTTAGAAAAGGTACTCACATTTTCCATCTGTTTTTTAATGAGGTGGCTCCACTGGATTTCTTTGTGTAATTGCAGTTTGTGCACATCTGCAAGGAACAGTTTTGCGTTTTGTTTTTTGTTTTCTCCTGTTCCATTAAATCAGTCATAGAAGAAACCACGGAGACACCTGAGTGGAAGATCCAGGTTGACTGCCAGGGTGCCCCAAGATCAGACATCTGTCAGACAGGGCTAGAAAGAGCAATGCCATCTGGACACGGACAGAGCTCTTCAGATGTTTTTGCATCACACAAGGCTAGTTACAGGGTAAACATATTGCAGTGCTGCCTGCCAGGGTTCTGAGAGCAGCTCCATGCACTCCCTAGCAGCTGTGGGTGTTTAAACTCCCAGAACTAACAGCCTGCAGCTGTACTTCCATTAGCTCCCCACAAATTCCCCTCAGTTCCTAGATGGTAAAACTACTTAAGAAGAGATCTCATTTGATTTATTATTTTTGGTTCTCTGGTAGGAATGTGTCCTGAAGGCAGTTTCACTGACAACAGCTGAAACATACTGCTTCATCCAAGTTAAAGTGAGTGCTAGTATTCAGGCATGATTTTTTAGCCATCTACAAAATCAAATCCATCCTTTTAACAAAAACTCTTATTACAGCTTAAAGACTCAAACCATTCTCCAAACTTGTCCTAGCAGACGCTAAAACTAACAGGCCCTTGAGGTAGTTTAATTCAGCTGTTCACATGGCAGGAGCTCAGCGGATTCCATTGGCCTGCCATGGAGTCATTAAGTCGGAAAAGTTGCTCGGTGCAAGTGGGCATCATCTGCAGCAGGGTGCCTGGACTTTGGGGTGCAGCTGGAATAGTATCAGCTCTCTGCAAGAAGATGCCCCATCAAGTGCATTGCTTTGATAAACGTTTGTTATTTGTTGTCAGTGCTAAGTCAGTATGTGAGCCCCTGTGCAGCCAGTGGCACCTGTTTTTCAGAAGCTGCCTCTCCAGGTCTGGAGGGAACTGTTTGATCTTGCACCTCTGAACAGAGGGAGGGTGGTATTGCATCCTGCCATTATCCTGCCATTGAGCTGTGCTCTCTCTCTTCACCAGCTGTCATGGCTATGGGGAAACTGAAATGATTTCTGCAGCCTTCTGCTAAGCAAGACCCTTTCCAGGAGCTAGTCCAACCTAAATCAAAATGTGATGAGAGTGAAGTTGAAAGGAGAAAGGCTTAAAAGTCAGCCTGTGCAGTAACCACCTCGTGAACCTTTCCCCCCTCGTTTGGGTTCATTATCCCACCCAAGGAAGCTTAAGATCAGACCAAGTGCAGATGTTATGAATACAGTTCTGTATTCTGAGTGCAAAGCTCTGTGCTGCCTTCTGACTCTGCTCCATTTTTAGCTTCAGGGTAATGTAGTGCTCTTATGATTTATTACACCAAACATTCTGGCTGCAGAAAGGATCAAGAGTAGGTGAGTCCATTATAGCTGTTATCTAATTCCTTTTGAATGTTAGAGACTATTTAAATAAAAAAGCCTCCTTTTTTGTGTGTGCGTGCGCTCTGGAGTTTTCATTTTGTGTTTGCAAGGAGTGATGTATCTAATAGCTACTTGACCCTCCTTAAACAATGTGAGATTCCAAATGCTGAATATCAAGAGTAAAAATTTACTATGTTCCTGGTAACCTGAGATGGGGCAACATTTTTAAACCCTTTGTGCGACCTCAGAAGAAGCTTCTCCCTGCTCTCCAAAGGGTAGGCTGGACCGTCCATGTGCCTGCGCATCCTCTGCAGGCTCTAGTTGGTACAGGACAGCCATACGGCTCAACATGGGGGTTGGAATGGTTGCAATTGGATGTAGTAGTGGTAACTAAACTCTTGGTGAGCTACCAACTCTGTCCGATGCTCCTGTCTGGGCAGTGAGCATTTGCCCTTTGTGGATGCAGGTTGCCCAGCGTGTCCACCTGAGGACAGGAGGAGAGATAGGAAGGCTGTGTGGAGAGTGCTCTGAGATGCAGCAGATGCAGGCAGCAGGATGGATCTGGATGGGGATGTAAGCCCTAGAATATTCTGGAAGAAAAATAGCATTATAAAAAAAGAAAAAAAGGTAAGGTAGTTGTTGTACTCCTTCCGAGAAGCTTGCTCCTCAGTGCAGAAACTAGCCAAGGTGGGAGAAACTGTAGATCTGCCTGTGGCTAGGAAGGCCCTACAGAGGGATCTGGATAGGCTGAGCGATGGGATGAGGCCAATTGTATGAGGTTCAACAAGACCAAGTGCTGAGTCATGCACTTCGGTCACAACCCCTTGCAACGCTCCAGGCGTGGGACAGAGCAGCTGGAAAGCTGTGCAGCAGAAAAGGACCTGGGAGTGCTGGTTGGCAGCTGGTTGAACAGGAGCCAGCAGTGTGCCCAGGTGGCCAAGGAGGCCAACGGCATCCTGGCTTGTATCAGAAATAGTGTTGCCAGTATGAGCAGGGAGGTAATCATCTCTCTGTACTCAGCTCTGCTGAGGCTGCACCTCACTACAAGACATTGAGGTCCTGGAGTGTGTCCAGAGAAGGGCAAAACAGCTGTGAAGGGTCTGGAGCACAAGTCTGATGGGGAGCGGCTGGGGGAACTGGGGTTGTTTAGTCTGGAGAAGAGGAGGCTCAGAGGAGACCTTATTATTCTCTACAACACCCTGAAAGGAGGTTGTAGCAAGGTGGAGGTTGGCCTCTTCTCCCACGTAACCAGTGATAGGATGAGAGGGAAAGGCCTCAGGTTGTGCCAGGGGAAGTTCAGGTTGGATATCAGGAAAAATTTATTTTCAGAAACAGTGTTTGGGAAGAGGTGGAGTCTGTCCCTAGAGGTGTTCAAGAAGCGTGTGGATGTGGCACTGAGGGACAGACATGGTCAGTGGGTATGGTGAGGATGGGCTGATGGTTGGACTGGATGATCTTAGCAGTCTTTTCCAACCTTAGTGATTCTATGATTCTGTGATTCTCCACAAGCAGCATTCAGCCTGCAGAGGTGGCTGCTACGTGGGATGGGCTGTGTTTGCATCCTGACTGTCAGGCATTTGGCAGTAATGCTATGAGTGATTAATGATATGACATGAGCTGTATGTGATAATACCAACATTTATGGGTGTTGCTGCACTTTTGATGTTCATGCAAGATCAGAAAATAGGTCAATGGCATCTATGTCATCTTTGTAGCCCTTACAGGAGAATGCAGTAGATTGGCTTCACGTACCTTGCAATTTTCCTTCCACTGGGAAAGGTTATACAGGCTGCATCGTACAGATGGCATACAGTAAAGCTGCTTTGGTTTCTGCACTGTCAGTGGTACTAGATAAGCATCGGTAATCTGTCTTTATTTCTGTGGGGCATGCTTGTTTGCTTGGAGTTTACTTCAGTGACCTGGATGAGCACAAGTGAAATTTCATGGGTGATACATGCAGCAGTCAGGCAAGGTCATGAGGAGGGGACTGTCTGCTGCTGTGGATGGGAGAAAGAAAAGCACAATGGGATTTACCTGACTGTGAGAAGGAAAGCTGCAAGGTCTCAGCCTCTGTCTTACGTCAGCCAATAGTTTTCTTAGCAGGAGGATATTTAAGAAATGGGATCCCACCCTCCCAGAAGGGATAATTATCAGTAGTAATTAGTAATGCAGCAGGTGTGCTATAAACATATAGGTAAAGGGAGGCTATTAAACCCCTGGGGAGAAACTAGCCTGAGTTTTGCTTGGATTTTGTAATGTACTGTAATTGTTTTATTGCAAATACCAGTGAGCTCTTGGCTTCCCCTAACCTAGCGTCCTTCCAATGGGAAGATGGAGTCTGTAGTGGTTGCATCCATTTCAGTCCAGTTTTGTCAGTCATGCCATCTGAAAGGCAGCAGCTCTCCTCTGGCTTTGGAGCTGTGCCCATTAAACTGTGCATGAATAGTTTTCATTCCTGGGGCTAGAGGTATGCTGGGTTATTCTCCAGCCTGCTACTGCTCCAGGTTGAGATTCACACAGTGGTTTAAGTCGGTAGTAGCAACAGATGGAGAGTTAGACCTTCTCTTCCAAATTATGCACCTTGGAGAATCTGTGTTGAGGAGTGACACAGTTTAGGAAAGTCAGAGGTTGAGACACAAAGCATGGAACTCCTTCCCAAGGGGCACAGGGCTTCCCTCTTGTTTCTTCTCTGGCACCTGCAGTTTGTGCCAGCAGGGTGAAGGTGCTTGGAGTGGAGGTAGGCTGGCCTCATTGTGAATCCTTTATGCCTGAGATTACTGTAAGCACCAGTGAGCTGAGGTCAGCGATCAGTCAGGAGGCTCAGGAGAACTCGTCTCCCTGCCATAGGAGTTCCTGGGTGATTTCTGTGCCCCGTGTGGTGCAGCACATTGAAGTAGCACACTGTGGTCTTTGCTGCTCTGAAACGTGTCTGCTTATGTGAACCACTGAAAATGTGCTGTTGTATGTAAAGAAAGCCAAGAGACTTCATCAACACTGTGCTTAACTCAAACCATTGTTTGATGTGTTAACTTAGGTGCTATTTTGAGTTCAATGAGGGATACAATGTTAACTAGACATCTGTGTTGCTGTTACTCCTAAAAACAGTTCCTATGTTACAGGATTTGGTGTGGTGTCACCTTACCTCCCGTACTAAGGGCTTTCACCATTGAAGTATTTTTAGCCTTGTAAGAAAATACTCAGGAAAAAGGAAGGAATCCTCTAGCAGATAACAAGAACTTAAGTATGGCTTTCCCTTCAGCAAGTTTTCTTACGGCCTTTGACTTCAGCTGTCTGGAGTGCTTGTCAAGACGAGCCCCTGGGTGACTGTTCCCTAGCTGGTGCCTGTCTTCCTGAGGCAATCAGTGCAGGTGGCCCTGCAATCTCTGTCATGGTCTGACTGTTTTCCACTAGGACTGGAAAAAGGCAGATAAGGAAGATGATTGAAATGATGAATTTTCTACTTGATGCCCATGTGCGCTTAATAGTCCTCTTCTGGAAAAGTAAAAGTGTAACACAAAATGTCCCAGAAATTGTCATCTGCTCAAGTCTGGCCAATTTTCACCAGCCCTGAGCTGTAAAAAACCCCTGTTTTCCTCTTGCTTTCTGGAGGATCTTGACAGTGTTGCCAACTAACCCAGGTGCTTACCAAACAAGAGGCAGAAAACTGGAAGTTTGAAAGAGGAGAAATACAGAAGATGGAACAGCATGTGCTTTTTGGAGATACAGAATTTAGCTGACACCATAGTAATAGAGATTTTGCATTCCATATCACTGGAAATATCTGTGTAGTTTTCACTAGTGAGCAGAACGGAACAAAATTTATGGCCACTTCCAATCTTTTCAGATCACCCACAAGGCTCCTTGACCCTTCTGTGTGACACTACAGTGTGATGGCATTATCGATGGGACACTTGGTGAAGTGTTTCGTTTACTTACTTTATTATACGGTTTCTGAAATGGATTCTATCCACTGTTAGTTTTGACTTTACAGACTAAGACTGTGATGTTTTCAAACAAAGTTACTGAATATTTTAGTTATGCTATGGAAAAAAAAGTAAGGACAGTTATCTTTTTGCAGTTACACATTAATTGGCATTGATAAGCCTGTATATAAATATGCCCTAAGTCTTCAGAACAGAAGAGCAAGAACTTTCCAGCACCTGGCTTGTAGGAGTATGCTGGGATTGATGGCAAGATGTGTAAATGGTTGCAACACACCTACAAAATGTGCTGGCAAAATCCATACTTAGTTTTGCAAAGTTTAGACAACAACAACAAAAAAAAAAAGCCAAGCCCTATCCCTCAAATTTATGGGTTCATTTCAAGTCCAGGTGAATTGTGCCTTTCTGGAGACCTCAGCGGGCCTTGGATCACACTGGTATCTTAAAAAATCAGAATTTGTCTTCAGAGGACACAGGCTGAGGCTAAATAAAAAAGTAATAGAAACAGTAAATTAAGTGAGAGAAAAAGCCTGTTGGATCATATTTTGCATCGGTGTGAATCCTCCATGAATTTCCCAGTGGTATTTATGCTATTCTTTTCACATGACTGTAAATCACTTCAGCAATGAAGCTTCTCCCAGCTGTCAAAGGAGAACATCCCACAGCATGACAGAGCTGGCTTCCCCAAAGCTCAGCATCCATTCTCCCTCCCACAGCCAAAACCATTGCCTTCAGTCGTATCCTTGCTGACAGATTGTGCAGCATCTCGCCTGGAGAACCTGAGGTTGCCTTCAAGGACAACCTGAAGATTGCTGCTTATCAGCATGTTTGCTTCTAAGTGTTATCCTCTCCCCTCTCAGGCTAGCACCTGAGTTACCTTTGCCTTTTAATTTGCTTTTCCAGAGATATCTGCCAAAGCAAAAGGCTGCATACCAACCCTGGTGCTCCCCACCTGCATTGCTCTTTCAGGGGCAGTGTGAACTGCCGGAAGCGCCACAGGGAGAGGGGATGGCACTCCTAAGCTGGGTAAGCTGCCTTCCTCCTGACGGCACGAATACCTGCTGCTATTAGCGTTGATGGAAATACCATTTGTTTGCATTTTTTTAGAGACTAAGATCAGGCATAAGGCAGTGGCTCAGCAAATAAAAACACTTGGATTACGTATTCTGCTCACTGTTTGTGTTGTGCCAGGCACAGTGGGAGCTTGTCCTAGGCTGTACGCAGTACTGTGCTATAACTAATAAATAATAGCATCTAACAGTAATTGTTTCATTACTTTATGAGTCAGACCTTTTACTGGGGGATTTGCTCGTTGACAGACATACTGTTCAGCTCCACATTTCCATTAGGGAGACTACCAGGCTTTACTGCATCTTTGTACTGAGATGAAGACTTGAAGTTACTCACAGTGTTTTAAAAATATCTAAGAAATTAGGCAAATAAGATGGAGTTCTTGGTTTAGGCTTCTTCCAGTGCTCCAGACAAGTGGAGTAGGTGGTTGGGGTTTCTGGTGCTGGGGTTTCACAGCCCACATCCCCATGATGGAGCAGCTGGCCTTTCCTGATGGGCATGGGCATTCCTGGGGGAATGCTTCAGAACTGAGGGGCATTGGTATTAGAGCTGAGCAGAGCCTGGTGCTCATCCAAAAATGGTAATTTTACTCCTAATTCTGCCACAGGCTCTGGTGATGCCTTAGACATGTTGCTTCTCTCCTAATTTCCAAAGAACCCTGGAATTTCTATCCGCCTTGCCCTGATTCTTCCCACAAGTGTTTTCTTTGGGAACCACAGGATGGCTTTTTTTGGAAGGGACCTTAAAGATAACCTAATTCCAACCCTCTGCTGTGGGCAAACTAATCACTGCACTGATTTTCCAATCTTGTTCAGAGATAACTGCCAGTTTCCCAGGCAAGATGCCCAAAAATCATGTTTTCATCCTTTAAAGTTAACAGAGCCTTGGATGCACAATATTTCTCAAAAACAAAAAACCCAAACCCACCGAAACAGCAACCATCTGCTTTTGTAAGGGTATTCTCTTCAAAACATCCAGACTTTTAGTCTAATCTTCAAATTACTATACTGTAGTCCAAATGTATTAGAAAAATGTACTTTATTAAAATATACATCCAAGCATATTTTCCCATGCTAGCTTATGTCTGTGGTTGTAAAAGCACACCAGAACCACTTCAAATGCAAAGGGCTCCTTCCTTCTTAGAGGAGAGGAATAAAAGCCTAACCCCAAACCCTATGGGATGGTCAGCACTCAAGCTGTTTGGTGGTTTAAACAGCTAGAGCAACAGTTTCATCAGTGCAGCCCACTGAATCCATTCTGGCTCAAGTAAGTTTTAGTTGAAAATCCCTGGATCGACATAGGGATATGCAAGAAACTCTCCCAGCTTATTGCCTTCTGCATCATAATGGAGCATTCGGAAACAAACATCACAGAAGAAACAAGGTTCCTCTGGTGCCAGGCTGTCCTTGTTGGTTACCCACCTGGCTGTGTACATTTTGCACACAAAGCATTTTCTGGTACATAACCAGTGCTTTTTGATTAACAACGGATAGAGGTTCCTGTCCAGGCAGTCCTCGTGATGAATAAGTCGTATGTCTGTGACGATAATGATGTGCTCACAGTCCCCTTGGTGGCAGAAGAGGTACGGAAAGCCAATTCTGAGGGACAAATCATTGAATGTGTAGTCCTCCATTTTGACAGACTGAAGATTTCCGTAGCCTCTGTCACGAGATTCGGACCACTCAATAATCGTTCTGCTGAGATCTCTGCACTCGGGGTACCTGCTATCATTATAAAAGATGCCTTCGAAGTAAAAGAAAGCAGACTTGTAGAGGTCCTTGCTGATGTGCTCCGGCGCACGGTCCGGCTCGCTGCTGAACTCCCCGCCGATCTGCAGGTCGCTGACGCAGGACACGGAGTCTCTGAGTTCAGTGAGCCTCTGGCTGCCCAGCACCAGGACCGTCTGGTAGGGCTTGTGCTCCTTGTGCTTCTGGAATATGACGGGATAGAAGACGTTCAGGGTTAGAAGCAGCTCTCCCTCCTCGACCAGGTCTGCTGCGTCGTCCGGCCTTTTCCCAGCGGCGTGCGCCTCCATCTCGTAGGTGAGCGTTTCCTGTCTGCAAGCCCGATTCACAACGATCCTTTCTTCTCGCCTCTGCAGCGCCTTCTTCCTAAACCGAAGAGTTTCCAGCCCGCTGTCTTCAGGAATCGCTTCTGGGTCCCTCTCTTCATCAGCAGACACTAACGTATCAACGCTGCACAAGGCCCGCAGCTCGGCCGCCGTCTCTGCCGTGCAGCCCAGCTCCTCCGCCACGGCCCCGACCTCCTCCTCCTCGTCCTCGTCCTCCTCCTCCGCCAGCGAGAGGTCTCGGGGCCGCAGGCACTGCCGCCAGCCGCCGCCCAGCGCGCCCACGCGGAAGGCGCGAGTGTGCGGCTCCCCCGTCTCGTACTCAACCGCCTCCGCCGCCATGGAGGCCTGCGGCTCCGGCTGCCAGCGGTCGCGGTGGAAACGCGTCACGGCCGGCCCGCCCCGCCTCGGCCGCGCCGGGGCACCCGCGAGGGGGAGAAGGAGGGGGAGTCGGGCACGCAGCGCCCGTTGGTAGCGGAGTGCGCGCGTGTTGCTGCCTGGGGCGGCTTGTACGGCGTTCTGCTGCTCCGTGGGGAAATCTCACAGCGTGCCGCTTTTCCCAGGGTGTTTTGCAGCGCAGAGTTCGTCTTTCGTGCCGGTCACGGCACCGCGACACCACTCTGATTTCAGCCTGCAGGCACGTAGGAGGATTATCTACACTAGGACATGAACACGAAACTAGAGGCTTGCTTTCTCTGCACTCATCCCCACCTGACAGCTGGGCCCCAGCCCCTCTTCCAGGGAGGACCTTTGGCTTACACCGCCCAATAACTGCAGGTCGACCGCGTCCCATCCCGTGCCCGCTCTCTGAAACTTCCCCAGGCGCTTTAAAGAAGAGCTGTGTTGCAAGCCATCGGGTGCCACGCGCTCCCCTTTGCATGATGTTTTAGATCTGATTTGCTCATTTCCATGCCTGAGGGTATGACTCACGTTGTGTGGGCTGGTGGGGACGAGACGGATGAACTGGGGCTGGGTGCGCTCAGCAGGCCCTGCGTCACTGCAGGTCCCTGGGTGTCCTCTGCCACAGCCACCTTGTCCACGATGGGGGCTTGATGCTATGCCCAGGGCTCCAGTGCTCATTTTCCACCTTCTCACGGTGCTGAGTAGAGTTCTGGTCTGGTGAGTGGCTTTCTTGTGGTCAAATGCCACCCGTGTGACTTCTCAAGCCACGCTGAATAAAACCCAGCACACTGAGAGGTAAACCAAAGACATTTGGTAGGACCCAACAGATGGGGAATTTCCTTGGGCCAAAATCAGTTTTACCATGTGCTGCAGAAGTGTCCCCTGAGCCCCAGCTGAGCCAGAATTTCCGAAATGAACTGTAATGACAGCTTTAAAGATGCTAACTTTGAGCTGTGTTTTAAAGTTTTCAGATGGCAGTAAATCATCACTCTTGGAAAAAGAGTTCAGACTGATAAAAATGGCACTTCGTTTTGACCTCTTCTTTTGTTTTCCTAACTGCGTGGCATAAGCTAACTCAGATTTTGACATGTATAGAAGTTAAAGACTTCTGTAAAAGCCAAAGCTGCATGGATTGAACGTTCCCAATTTCTTTTCTTCTCAAATTGAGGTTTGCCATGAATCAAGCATTTGGGGAACAGTTTATTTCAAGAAATCTGTCAACAAAAAAAGAACCTTAAAAAATGCTCAAGTAGGTTTCCAGGAAATGACATTCCACTTTTTATCGACTATCTTTGATAGGATAAAAACTGATCAAAAGGGCAGTGCACATGGTTTGTTCTCTAGAGTTGCTTTTACATGGTCCTTCTCATAGCTTAACACAGAATGCTGCAGAAGCCATGAATTCTGCTCTCTGTTTAGGGAGGTAACCTATTTAAAGAGCAAGAAACCAAATGTTCTGGAAAGCATCACCTAAGGTTGTAGTTCCTTTCTCATCTAGAAGTAGGAGGACTCTGGTCCCCTGATGCCCAGCTCAGCCTCTGGTAGTGCAGCAGCCCTTCCAGGGCAGACGGAAAGGAGCTCCGCTCCCTCTGGAGTGAACGCTCCCAGAAAACATTCTGTGCCAAAAATATTGATGTAGCAGTTTCTTTTTACTCATGTTGATTGAATGCAGATGCTGTGTTCCTCACTGTCCAAGAAACAGATTTCACATCTGCCTGGGGGTTGGACTAGATGATCTCTAGAGATCCCTTCCAGACCCTACACTTCCGTGGTTCTCAGCAAGTAAGTAACTTCTTACAAGAAATACCAAAACAAATTCATGCAAATAAAGTTATGCAGGTGCAAGAGTGTTTGCAGGGCCTCGCTTAAAAAGAAAGTGGTTTTGACCCCATATGCAAGCTGAAAATATCTGAGGTTGTAGCCAGAAAGGTCCTGAATTGAAACGGTAACTTCTGGTTTTGTCCTCAGTATGTACTTTTGTGCTTGGTGATGGGAGAAAAACTTTCCATGAGCAGGATTCAAAAGTGCTGTTATGAACTCTTGTAGTGGAAAAATGTCTATTAACTACGGTACAGAAAATACCATTTTTTCATATTCAAATCTTAGCAGGTACAGGGAGGGAGATAAAATTAGCATTAATTCAATATTTATCTACTTGTTCATATTAGGACCAGCTCTCATTTTAAGCTTTTTGTCATTTTACTTTGCGGAGTGCCACTATGATTAGAATCTGAAGAAGTGGTATTTTGGGGCAAATAGAAGAACTGCTAATGTCAAGTGTTAAAAAAAATGCTGGGTTAGCTGTTGTTCCCAGACCAGGAGACTGACCAGAAAAACCCAATAGTCTTTCTTCATTCGTCTTATGATTTCTGGGTCTTCAGATGTGCTGAGATCACATTTCACTTTTCCTTTAGAAGAGCTAAAATCTTTGAAGTGTTGTGTTGTTTTTTTTCCATGCTGACCTCTGATATGGGAACACAGGTCCAGGAACTGGGTTCTTCAGCACTAGTGTGGGATTCATGCCAGTAACTTTGCAGTCCTTTAAACGTTTGAGTAGAGATCATGATTCTGGGTATCTGAGTTGCTCTGAATGCTTTGTCTAGAAGTTGAGAAAAAGAACATCAAGTTTTGAGAGCAAGATTAAGGAGAATGGTTGGCTATTGTTTGTTTGCTGGTCTTTCAGACCCTCTGCTTCAAAGCACAAGCCTTGACGCAGAAATAATCATGCTGTACCTTACCCTGTGCTGGCCTAAGGACTAAGGAGGTCCCTGTCCCGTGCTGCTGAGTTAATCTCCCTCTGAATGCAGCTAAGCATGTTCTGAGAGAGCTGTGGGATGCAGCATGGCATATTGGTGTCTAGCCTGGAAGGGGAAGGACAAGGGCTTTCCCATTCTCGTGCAGGCACATAGCTGTAGACTACCGCTTTTGGCCCCAAAAAGCAGGCAAGTGAAAGTCCTAATTCTGGGAAAAGCTTAAGTCAAGGGCTGACAGTTCAGGAAGCCAGACCCTAGCCCTGCTCCTCAGAGAACTTTCTGTCTCCTTTGAAGGTTTGCAGAACTGAGTGATACAACTGCAAACCATATCAATTAGAGATGCAATTTGGAATCACTTAGGAAGTGCTGTAAAAATGCTAAGTTCTGTGTGGAATGAAACCAGAATCGGTGGATGTTATGGCACTGGTATTTGTGTCTCATTTTACCTTCTGTAAAACTGGACTCAGCTTCTTTCTAATACATTTGAAACAATTCTGGGAAATTTGAGAACTCGGCGAGTCCGCTGTAATGCCCACAGTACAGCCACTGGAGAAATGCAGGGTATGGGGGCTGGGTGGCGACTCTATAAAAGAAGGAAAAAACAGTTAGAATGGCAGATGAATAACAGCAACAAATATCATTTTCTTCATTCAGATGAAAGATGCAATCATTTTGTTTAATCACTGTCCATATTTCCCTGTCCCTCAGTATCTGTGGAGGTACTGCTGGTCTGTGCCTTGACCAGGCTCCCCAAGGGACAGGCTCATGTCCCAGGCAGATGCCAAATGCGTGTTTGGCCATCCTGAGAAGTGGCAGAGTGTGGCAGGCCCTGGTGCTCGGGCTCATGCACGCAGATCTCCAAGGCCTGTATCTGGCTGCTTCAGGCAGCAAGGATGGAAGCAAGGCAACCAGAAGGCACGTATGTGAGCGGATGAATGTGCTTCTCCCTGGAAAGGGTGAAGTTGGGAAGCCATTCGTGTTCCCCTGGCACTGTGGAGCTTCAGATGAGACTGTTGTGACTGGCACTGCCTCCTGGTTAGCAAGACAGGAGAGCAGCCAAGCACTGAAGAAGCCGCCCTCTTTCAGGACATTATTTCTTACTTCCTTCTCATCCAGCCTGTGATTTTATTCCTCCTAGCTCCTCTGAGAGTGCTGACAATTCTGTGTTTCAAGACCATCCTCTTTCTGCAGTGTCCTGGCAAATACACCCTGCTTTTCTCTTACATCTTCCATTATGCTTGATCTGCTTAAGCCATCCTTTTCCATCCTCCTCTTCCCTGGCAGGCTCTCTGCCTGCCCACAATGCTCCCAGCTTTCCTCCCCTCCTGCACGCAGTGCTAACCAACACTGCAGGCTTCCCCTCTGCATGTTGTGTCCCGACCGTGAACCAGGGGATGGTGAAGCAGTGTTGCTGAAAGCACTGGTCTGTGCTGATGCACGTGTGCTGAAGCTTTTGTTAAGTAGGAGACATGGAGCGAGAGAGCTGGCAGTATAATGTTGAGGAGAGACAGTGACAGCTCTGGGAGCATTGTTCCAGATAGGGCAGGCAAAGCCAGAGAAGATGTTCTGTGAGTTATTAATTGTGCCTGGCTTTAGCCTGCCTAATCCTGTAAATGAAGCTCTGGCATCGTAGAGCCCAGAGCTGAACCCTAGAGATTACTGAGAAGGGATATTTGTAGGTGCTTTGGCTCTGGTGTTCATTTCAAGAGCTATTTAAATTAATGACATGCTGCAGTTTACTAATGATTTAAGAGGTTCTGCTTGTGTTTCAGTGTGAGGCTGATCTGATGCAGCTATCTTCACGGTAGCATCCCACAGTGCTTTGTCTTTATGAGTACATCTTGTTCTGGCTTGCTTCAGAAATCTACTCTTAGCTCTAAGGTCTGCAATTGTTGGCCTGTAATTAGTACCAATATTTCAATGCTATTTCAACTGCACTAGTCTGAACTGCTGGCTATTTTTGGATATGACGTTCAGGTTTTTGTTGCTTAGCTTGTTTCTCTCATCATGAATCAGCAGGCCTCTGAGTACAAGAACACTGTTTTTTAGAACAGGCAGTGCTAACTTAAGCAGATACACCTTAACCAGCATTTACACAAAGGTATCTTTAGATGGAGACCATAGTCCAGTCCTAAGCTGAGGGGTGTGAGGTCTGTATTCCCTTCTGATGGCTTGAAATAACTGTGTATCTGCCTTACTAGTGGGCCAGGTGGTTGGCTGGGTTTATGGTTAGAAACCAGACAGAATGTATACAGGTCACGTAGGCAACATTTACTGTAACTAAAAATGTGAACTCATTGTGAAGAAGTAAAACACTACTCATATCCTACTGGGAAACAGCCAGGTTTATGCTTATGGAAAACTGACAACAGGAGACCCTGTTTCGTGAATGTTGGGGTGAACATTGGCATGTATGGTGTTTGAACCCTGTAGCTGATGTCTGAGTTCTCTCAGTTTGCATCTTCTTTATGAATAGTAAAACACTGGCCCTCCAGTGGCTGTAGTCTCTCTGGATTGCAGTTAGTATTAATCAGAGATTATGTAGCTTTTCTAAATGAGTAGCAGTTGCGTATTTCGGAAATCTTCTTTGAATGCCCTAAGGTTTTATTCACATTTGTATTCTCATTTTCTTTCTCAGCACTGCTGTTAAAAGAGTACTTGCTTTCTGTTGCACTTCTAAATCAAAACCAGGAGATGCTCCATTTGAAACCCACTGAGCCTGGTTCGGAAAAGAATCCATGCAGCTACAGAAGGCACAGTCCTTGATACTGCAGGAGAGACATTTTAGACTATAATACTGCAGAGAATGAGACCAGCCTGCATAAAGGCTTAGACTGAATGAGGGGTAATTAAAGCTAAATAAGAAACAGGCAGTTTCCATCTGTGATTTCGGAATTCTAGAAAATATTTACATTAGAAAGGACGATAACAGAGCACAGAATTAGAAAAACAGAAATCAGGAGTCTACCTCCAACATGGATGTTCACTTTCTGTGCACACTGAGCAAATCATTGCAGAGAAACAAAGAAATGGAGTCAGAAAACAAAAGGAGAGTCAGGTCAGTCCTCAAAAAGCTAGATGTGGGGGGAAGTTCTCTTAGAAAGAGAAACACTTGCAAGGATTGATTCTGAAAAACTCTCAGCATTGAGAGTGTGCAGTTAATCACTTACAACGTTGCAAATAGTGTTCATTATTCTTCATAATTTGATAGCACTCAGAGATACCAAAACCACATCAGCATGTAATTTTTTCTACATAAATTATCATTGTTTTACCTATACTGGCTGGGTAATTATTGTGTAAATCTAATGATTTTTATGAAGCTTAATTCATTGATGTCTTTGCAGAGCTTTGATGCTTTGCACTAAAAATGGCAGGAATGTAAATTCACAGTAATTTAGCACTTACATTTTAGTACCATTTCTGGATTTTGTTAGCTGACAAATCTCTTCAACATGTGTTCCAGTGTATGTTATGAAAGTGTATGTATTTTCAGTTTCAGATGTGTACGCTGCTTCAGTCTTTTACACTGTGTTTCAGAAGGAAGTTTAGTGATAGTTATAACAATCATATTTCTTCATAGAGGCATTGTAAACCTACATTTCAAATGAGAGAAATACATCCTGAGATCCAGCTGACCAGAGCTGAAACCACTGGGTGTCACAAGCAGAGAGCACATGGGACAACGCTTCCAAGGCCATGACCTTGTGGTCTGGAAGATTAAAGGCAATGTTCACTGGAGAAGGCACAAGCACATTCTGCAGATGGAGGCAGGAGGTGTCAGCCCTTCTCTAGGTACTCCATATCCAGATGTCAGAAGAGAGGAGACCTCATGCCTGGAGTGGCTGATTGTTGTGACATTCAGCCACAAATCAAAAGGGGTTCTAAGAAGTCTGGGGAAAATGGAGATGGATATTCTTGGGCTTCACAGCCTCATTTCTGTAACTGTGAACATGGGCCTGTTCTGTAGGTAAATGTGAGAAATGAATAGCACTGGTAAAACCATCCTGCAGACACTCGTGTACAATCATATGAGATGCTAATGTAGTTGTTCACTGGAATGAAAAACTGCTTCACTTAAATAAGAGATTGCTGCTAACAGGACAGCAGTATTTCTCAAGCCAGTTTTCCTCTCTGGTTACCAAGGAATCTATCCTCTAGAGGAAAACAGAAGAGAAACCGTCTTAAAAATGTGGGTACTAAATTGAAATCTAGGGTGTTTTTTTTTTTCTTTGTTTTAATTTTTTTTTGTTTGTTTAGTTCTGAAAATCTCTTTTATCTTTGGGAAAATAAGTATATCCTTATTAACCTTACCAGGCAATGCTGCTGAAGATTATCAGCTCTTTTGAGCATTTCTCTTCTAAATGCATACATGCATACATATTTCCAGGCCTCACTGAGCCACTCACGTGATGCCTCTCCTCTCTGTTTTCTTGTACTCTAGGAGGTGCCCAGGGCAGGCACCCATTCTGCCTCATTCTGTTTGGCAGACTTTGCCTTTTGGATTCTTTCCTTGCAGTTGGAAATCCATAAGAACATGCTGTACCTGAGGAAAACAAGAGCCTTAGGGTGTCTTAAGTGAAGGAAAGGCTACTGACTCCCTGTGGGGTGCTGCAGGCTCTAGAATTGAATACAGGGCACTGACAAACCAGTATACCTTTGTCTGGAGACAAAATCTTGCTTGGGGATTGATGTGGTGCAGGGAGACAACTCCAGCTGCTTCTCATTTCCTCTCTGGGAGCCCGTCTGTCTAGTTGCCGGGTTGCAATACGGTCATATCGCTAGTTGCATTGACTCATACTCTCTTTTCCCGGTGATGCACCACAATCAATTGCCCATATGTTGCCTCCAGTGCCTGTATTTGCCTTTCAAACCATTCCTCCTGAGGTGTTATTGACATTCTTGTGGAGCATGAGTATTGGAGGGGACTCTTGCAAGCAGCCTCTATTAATCTATTAAGAGGTGCTGAAGAGGGAAACAGAAGATTGTTTTCCTTCCCTTACAGTGTTGTGTGATAGATGGGTGTATGAGTCTTCACTGAATGGGTTTTCATTTCTTCGTGTCACAATGCATTAAAAGATATGTTCTTCTGGCTAATATGCAGCAGAACAAACTTTTCAATATCATGTGAAGACTAAAAAAGAGAATGAGCTGGCTCTATGCAGATAAAACAGGCTTGGAAAAAATACCCAGCATGTGTCTGTCCCCTTTACCTTGAGGCAGTGGTAGCACCCATCTGCCACTGATGGCTCCAGTTAGACTCCCAGATACAGCAAAGAATCAGCATGCAGTCAATTGTGGTACCTGTTTTATTTATTGCCATGCACTATTACTTCTATATTAATGATGTTTGCAATTAATAATATTTTAAGTTGCTTCTTAGTTGCTCCATTAAAGAACTGAGCAATGTACAACACTGAGAGCATAATGATAGTACGGTATGTTTTGGTTTCATACTGAATACTCTTTTCTTTAGGTGTTAAAAATACCTATGTTAAACCTAAGTGGACTGGGGTATGCATGATTGAGAGAGAAATCCATTCTCAGGACATATAGCCACAGCTGAGAAGGTGCAAGTAAGTGCTCGAGCTCCTTGGGTTCCTTTTTTGAGCACCCGGTGGCTGGCTGTGTGGAGTGCAGGGCTCTCAGCAGCTGGAGCAGGACAGCTCTCGGGCCAGATACGGTATTTCTCAGTGAGCAAGACACTTCGTCATCCTTGCAGAGCCTCACATCTGCTGTCTTCTTATAATGTGCTGATTGCTAGATTAGAAAGTGTTTCTTTTAGTGGGTTTGTTTTGACTGGACGCCGTAACATTAGAGGACTTTTTGTACAGAAAAGGAAAGTTAACGTTCTTTATCTTAGCCTAAGTTGGCAGAAGCAAAGCCGGGCTGCTGAACCTAGTGTTTGCAGTGTGTTGGACTGTGAGTATTTACTCATTCTTAATTGCATGAAACTTCTTTACATGAATATATCCACATCTCAAATTGTTTGTGCTGAGCAAATATTTTTAAATGCTGCATTTTTCCCTAATTTCATTTAGAGCTGACAGAATAAAAAATTACCATGAACTGTGTCCTGCAGGAAATGTGCTTTCCAGCAAGCAGAAAAGTTTTACCTTTGTACTTTGCCAGGTCAACAGGCGTGTAAGAGGTGACGTGATAGCAATTTGTTAGGCTGGTTGGTTTGTTTTAAGAGAATTGAATTGCAGTCTGAGGTGTACACAGCATGCAAACAAATGACAACATTGCTGTCTGCAGATATTTTTGGGTTTTGATTTGCTTAGGTTTGTTTTTCTGTTTAACTACTTCTGTCTAATGAAGGAAGCAGACTACATAATGGCACATAGGAATTTCCACTGAGGATCACAGCGGTATGTCACAGCTGTAGTTGCGATCACAGCTAGGTGCACCAGAGGAACATGCTACGAAATGTGGCATATGGTGTACTTCAGAACTCGTTTCCATCTTAACCTCTTCTGTCTGCTTCTGTTCCTGCCCCCTAGTTGTGAAGACTTACTTTCTAACATTACTTGTGGTCTTTTATTTGTAACCTACGCTATTCTTTATGAGCTGTGTGTTTCCCTGGGTGAAGCCAACTTCCAGCTGTGCAGGTTTGCTCCTGACAGTCTGTGCTGGTGTTGGGCAGTCCACCAGCCTCCAGTGGTCATTGCCTTGCCTTCTGACATCTGCCACTCCTGTGAGCCAGGTGTGCAGAGCACAGTGCTGACATTTCACAACATCACAGTGGGCCGAATAGCATTTTAAGGGACTTGATTCCAGCCAGACCATTTGACAGCTAAGCGTAAAGGCTGTGTGCGTTGTTTCCTC
Source organism: Aquila spilogaster (assembly GCA_024606505.1). NCBI lineage: Eukaryota > Metazoa > Chordata > Aves > Accipitriformes > Accipitridae > Aquila > Aquila spilogaster. The sequence continues at coordinate 5,796,214 of JANHGO010000049.1, forward strand.
CATCAGTCAGGTATTTGTTTATGCAGATATCAGCAGGTGACAGCAGTGCATTGAAACGTGTTGCTGCGGGAAGCACCCATACAGGACATGAGCCTGGCAGTACTGCGGGGGCTGTACACATCAGCTTTTCCAGCTAGAGGAAAAAAACAAACCAAACTCACAGTGTAATCAGGTATTTTTGCACATTCATGTAAACAAGCAGAACTGCACTAACATCCCACTTCCCTGAGTGCCTTGGCAGCATCCTCGCTTCCACCCCAGCACCAAAAGCCACCTCAGTCACCTCCTACTGCACCTGCGTGGGCTTCTTTTGTCACAAACATTGCTCTGGGCACCTCGTTCCCAGTCTCTCTCACTCACATGCACATTTTTGACCAAAGATCTCCTTCTCTGCAAAGCTTCATGCCCAGAGCCCAGCAGCCTTTGGCCTTTCCCCGCTCTGGGAGGTGAATACACATGCTCCTGTCAGCAGCCGCCTGCCAAGCACTGTGTTGCTGGCAGGTCCCCGGGGCAGGACCAGCTCGGTGGCTTTTCAGCTCCCTCCCATTTTTTGCTAGGTTTCTGTGAATTGTGCATTTCCTTTTAATCCTTTCAAGAGACTTACTAGCTGCTTGCCAATAGGGGAGTGTGATACCACCACCCTCCTCCTTAGTTTTGTGGAAGCTGTGTAACTTTCTTGTGAACTTGGCTGGAGGAATGAACAATCCTGGACATAAATACATTAAACTGATTGTTTTAGAAATACTCGACCTTATTAATTTCAACCAAAACTTTGCACATGAATTCTGGCTGACTTGCAGCTTTTCCCAGGGCAACTGAAAGTGCACTGTTTTTCTGCAAATTAACTGTTAATCACCATACTGACCCAGTATCTCATCGAGGTCTGCTGTTGCAACCAGCTATACCGTGATAAAATAAGCGTGTTTCCTATGTCCTTTTGGGAAGTGCCTGCGTCTGTCAGAGTTTCAGTTCGAATGGAAAGGCTGAGTGTCAGCAGGTCAAACAGATGAAGTGGTCACTCGTTAGAAAATTCAGGACCACTCACTGAAAGATTAAGCAAACTGGGACATGCTGTATGTTTCCCCATTTTTCTTTCCCCAGAGCAAGTAGAATGGTTGGATGCTGTTTCCCAGGTGGGCATCTTGTGAATGAATCTCTAAAGGCCGTCTTTTTAGAATTATTATATCATAGAATTGTGGTTTACAATGTTTTAAATTCCTTTATTTCCTAAATATACAAGAAGCACTTATTGTCTTTGATAAAGGTGTTTTCTAGTGTCTATTTTGGTGTTACTAAAGAATCCCAAAGTGCATTACCATTTCAGTGGCCTTAAATGAGGCAGTTATATCATGACTGAAGAACAACAAAACCAAAACAAAGTGCCTTTAATATGTAACCTAAACACATATTATTCACAGATACTTCAAGGACCTAGTTAGATTTGGCATCTTTTAATTGGAAGGTTGACACTGAACTGTGACAAAGCCACGATTGACTTGGACTGTTACTAATGAATTTTTTAAATACATTTTTACGCAAGTTGTCACTATCCAGTTGCTGGAAGCAAGGGAGTGCTGGGGAACCATACAAGCAGTTGCAGCTATGTCTGGGATTTATTGCCCCTTGGCTTGGCTTCTCCAATTGCTTGGTTTTCAGCAACTCCAACCATTTCTTTTCACAGAATCAGAGTCAGAAAACAGGAAAGCAATCAAGTAGTTTTGCTTTTGAAGAGCCTCATCCGTTACTCGTTTTCAACAACTGCTGAGACAGTGATCTCCTTGGGCTGCAGCAGAAAGAGCCCAGTTCCTGGCTTAGCTGAACTTGGTAACATGAGTGAATTGTTTCTGCCAACACACTCCACAATATTAATCAATTTTTTTTGCTACATCAGGTTTTGGGAGCAGAATGCACAACTGTTCGTGGCAGCTTTGAGGTGGTCTGTGTCCCACCTGCCAACTCCTGTACTTAGCAGCCATGAGTCAGACCTCCCAAAGTAATGAGATTGCAAGCAGTGACTTTTTTTCTTTGCCATCTGTTTTATGAGTTGTCAGGTGACAATCTTGACAGATTTTTTTAGCTTTTCTTTGTAATCACAAATTTGCACTATTGGAAAATATGAAAGCTGAGAATCTCAGTTAGTTTTACCATTCCAGGACTGGGAGTTTTGAGAAACTCTGAACGTCAGGAAATTTGGATAAATTGATGGGAACTGACAGGACTGTCATGGGAGCTCTCTCCAGCATCTGTATATGTGCCTGCTGGAGGATGTGCATAGTCCTCCAGTGACATCAAGAGGTCAAGGCCTGCTGGCCCAAGGACCCTCTTGGACAAGAGAAGAGCAAAGTTACTGTAAATGGCCTTTTTGAAGTCTGGATTTACTCTTTCCCATGAGGACAAGGCTTGTTATTGTGGTAGGACACAACAAAGGAGTGAGTGACAAGTAAATGACAGTAAGGAACCACAGAGCAACAGCATGGTTCCCTGTGGAGGATTGTCAAGGATCACAACCACTGCTTGCCTGTGTCCTTTGTATTGCCATCTGTATTTGTTGAGGAGCTGCAGAATCTACCTCTTCCTCAGCTCTACTAAGTCCCTGTCAAAAATTGATTATTTGGCCCCTGTGTAGCAGCACTGTAGAGAGAGATGGTCATTACCTGCTTCAGTTATGTACCATGAGAACTCTTACTCTTGGTACAGGGAAGGTCACGATCCAACCTAATCTATCTCTTGTGACAGTGGTGCAGTGTTAATCTGTTCTTGAAAAGAAAATAAAGTACCAACTTGAATTTACTGTCTGGTTGTTTGTGCAGGCATTTACTCACTCTTCATCAACTACTGTGCAATGTAAGAAAAGCGGTGTTTATGAGACAGAGCTCCTTACTGCATTCAGAGCCACCTTCCAACTGTTTGTCAAAGTGACTGCAGCCTGCAGAAGGGCATGAGAATTAATCCTAAAATTAGCAGTAGTGGTTTGCAGTTGTACATTCTGGCCCCCTCAAGATTCTGTAGCTGGCTCCAGTAAGTAATCCAGCACAGAGGGGTTCTAGTAACCCTGGGGAGTTCTTCTGCAATGGCCAAATAGAAGAATGATTGGAGAAAATGTCAAGAGAGAAATTACTCTTGTATTTTACAGAAATAAAGTGAAACACAATTATCTTTCTAATTTTCTACCTGTTTGCATCACATTTTATATTGATTTTTACCATCATGATTTAAGTAAATTGAGAATATATTTCTCTGATTTAAAACCTGATTATTTTATCCAAAGGAAGATTTGTACATCATCTGAATGACGCACATTTTGGAAGCTGCTTCTGTTCTGCTGAAAAGTCATTAGGCTAAGGGTAAGAAATAGCATATATTAGAAACTCAGCAGTGTAATTATGTGCAAGAACTCTATTATAGCATTTGTTGATAAACTGCAGTCTTGAAGATCCACACAGTGTTACTGTGTTGAGTTACTTAGCCTGACTCTTTGCTGAAACCCCTTCCTGTACTGTTATACTGTGTGGTGTTCTCCCACCCTGTGGGAAATCTGAAGGCAGTGGTCAAAAGAGCTCGTCTGTAATAAAACCATTTCCTTTCAGTTTGTATTACAGTCTTACTTCCTTTTTCTGGATGTGAACAAGTGAAAGATGTCAGCTTTGCATGCAACACTCAAATATATTCCTTTCAATCAACCAAGCTAAGACATGGTGAAAACTATTAAAAAAAAAACAAACAAAAAAAGCCCTCAACCAAGAGTCTGATAGCTTAGGCATTTTGGTTGTGCTGTACACATGCTCTTTGATTCATCCAGCCACGTGAAGTCCACAAGCTCTCTTCTGGAACCGGGGGAAGTTGAGAAGTGAATATTTAGAGCAAGATGTGTTGACTCTATGGAAAACTACATTTCCCCACCCCCGATGACACTTTCACTTCGTATCAGCTCTCTTGCTTATACACGTGTGTGTGCTGCTCCTGCGACTCTCCATCAGCAGCCTGCGTGCTTACCACCAGCTGCTGCATGGCTCTGGTGGAAGCGGGTAGGCTGGAGGGAAGGTTGCCAAGGACGGGACGCACAAACCACATGCAGCGTGCAAAGAGGGCTTGAAAGGAAGAGGCGGTCATCGAGCTCTCCTGCTTCTGTTCCGCCTGAGGCTTCTGATCAGATGTGCAAGACTTAGATGGCTAGGGCAGTGACAGCTTTAATGTTATGGAGGAACTGAGAAGATCTGGATCTATGCTGAGATTTGCCATAGGTATCATATTTAGTATGTGCCTTGAGGAATTTCTAAGTGGTCAGTTGTATGTATTTCTCCCTGAACCCAGGATGAATCCTACAGCATGGAGAATGTAATCTGGTTTCCGAAGACTAAAAAAATTTCAGAGCAAGAACAGGAGAATCTGGCAGAACAGTGGGAGGCCTGTCAGGCTGAAGAAAGCCAGCTTTTTCTCAGAAACTGAGATACCTTTAGAAAAAGCAGGAACCAAACCTGCTACAGGTAACTTTATTTTTGATGTTATAACTCACATGGATTTTTTTGAACGTGGGTGGCAAAATTACCTCTGTTCTCGAATCTCAGTAGAACTTAGTCTCTGGCTACCAAGGCTCATAAGAGTATTACGACCTGACTTTTGCTGGGTATTCTAAAGTATTGAAGATCCCCAAATTGTTCTTTTTTGGATTTTTTTAGGCATGTCGAACTGTCTTGAATGAATTAGTATTCTCCATTCCTGGTTATAGGACAGATCTTTGACTTTTGTGAGCATTAGTTAGCAAAAGTTGTTTTCTCTAGGTTTTATTGAAAATTGGGTAAAACTGATAACATTTATGTAACTGTTTTAATGGGGCAGTAATTAGTCATTTCTCTTATTTGTATTTGATTTGTTTTTGTAAAGGGCAAGCAGCCATCCCTGAGGCTGGTTATTTTGCTAGGGTGGTAAATGCTAGATAGATATGATCTTCATGAAATGAAGACCTTGGGAAGAAACTGTGATAACTGTATGCAGGTGAAGGACTGTGCTTCTCTCTGTCCCCACACCTGATTTCAAGAATCCTGGCAATTGGCTGGTTGATGAGAACAGACATTTTAGCAATTCACATTTCACTTACGGCTAGAATAATTTATGTTGAAGTTTCCCATGGTGATCTGAGCCAGATGGGCTCTACATGCCTCAGAGCATTTTTTCATAGGTGACATTGGGCAGTTCAGGTGTCAGGTCTGCCTCTTGCCCTGGCGGCCGACAGGCATATGGCAGAAAAGTTGCCAGAGATGGTGAGTGAGCCCATGCATTTGTCAGCTGGCAGTGGCTGAAGGCAAGTTCAGCTGTTGGGTCACCCTGCAGCAGCCATTTGGCTTTTTCTGAAGAGTGAATCAGATGGAGCTGTTTGAGGTAGGCTTGCAGCTCTCCAGAACTTTACATGTGTATTTGCATTTTCTTTGGCAGTTCAGATAAAGGAAATTCCTTTGTCTGGGAGCTTTAACATATGGCTGGGAGTCCTACGAGCACACTGTTTGCAAAAGGCTCCAGCCTCTCTGTGAAAATGTATCAGTTTATTTATTCCTGCGTTTCCTGATCCATGGGAGGGATTTTTTACAAGATGAGCCCAAGTCACAGACTCAAAGAATTGCAGCTGAATTTTGTCATTGGCTCATCACATGCCTATTGGTAAGCCATCTGCAAAGAAGATAATTGACTATAATTTGAGATATATCATCTGAAGGCCTCAATTTCCATTGCCAAGAAAATGAGACTAATGCATATGACACAGGACTATTGTGTGGAATGACTCTCTCTATCTAACTACTGAAGAGCTCTTTGCAGGTGTAGAGCGCTTGTTAATGGCTAATGAGCATTATTTAATTGTGCTTCCCACCATTTCAACTCCACCGTCCCAAACTAAACCAAATCAAGCTTTTATTATAATCTCTACATAGAGAATAATTTTTCCAGCCATAACTGTGCTTAAGTTGCCATTTGCTCCTATCTGATCCAATTGTGAGCTCTTGAGAGTGACTGAAGTTCAACCTCATCTGACTCAGCTGAGGAAATAGCTCAGATGTTCCTAGACTTCTTCCCAAACATCTTTGCTCACAGTTGCACTTTAAATTGCCATTTTGTTTGATGGAGTGGCTGTCCCGTTTCACGCAGCTGAGGGATGAGGGCCTTAATCAGTAAATAGGTGTAGGTTAAAAAAGATCGCTATGTATCACACACAGCAGGAAGCTTTTTTGACCGGTAGAGAACAGACATGATTGATTGATTGGTTGGGCTGTTGGTCACCTATTGTAGGTATTGCAATGCTGCAGGTTGCAGAGAGCCTTTTTCCAAAGAAGGGGCCAACTTTGTCAGTTTATGTGTACCTCAAAATGGTACGCACTTCATTTCTGCGTGTACCAAAGCATGACAAACTAGGATAATGCAGCACTTCCTTTCTTCTCGGTTTCAGTAGTTGGAGTCAAGTTCATTACTCATTTGCCCAGCACAAGTGTCAGAGCAGTCTGTGTGAAGTAACACAAAAATACCAACCATTATCTGTAATTTCACTGTGATGTTTATGACCGTGTTTCTCAAAAGCGATTTCCTTTATGCGGCAATTTCGTGCCTTACTACATGCTAATGCATCTTGCTGCTACCTTCAAATATACAATTTTAGAAGACATTTCCACAAAATCCTTTTCAGTTGCTAAATTTAAAAATTCTCAGTACACTCCAGTGTGAATGTTACCAGGCTTCGGAAACTACAGATCTACTGTGTTTGCTTTGAATTTCATTCTTGATAAATATTCAGTTACTTATAGCAACATACGATTGACTCAGCCTGGTGAGCTAGTAACTGATGAACCCAGTTCAGCAAAAGTTTACTTTTTGAGGGGTCAGAGAGGAAATGTTATCTGAGAAACAGTTTTCAACAGTTTCCCATTTTCTCCTCCTTGCATTTACTTAAGCACTGCCTCAGCGCTGGTTGTGCTGTGCTGAAATGCTCTCTCCGCCAGCGTGATTCCTGCTCTGGGTGCATGGTGTGTTCCTACTCGTGCCCTTCCAGGTGAGCTTCTAAAGCACGGGGCAGAGGCCAGACCCAGAGCACTCTGAAACCAGCTCTTCCATCTGTGCCCACTGGGCTTTGCACGGAGCCTTGGTTTCCATCATCCTCCAGTCAGCTGCCCAAGCAGCTCAGCCCTGGGTCCAGCTTTCCTGAAGGCGGGTTGTCTTAATTTCTGTCGCTCTTTTTGTCACTTTTCTTCAGTTCAGCCTGGGTCTAAGCTAGCTGATGTTTCTGCCATGGGATGTGGCAGAGTCAGGGACTGAACTCTGCTCTTGTGCCAGAGGCTGCTCTTGGCAGTTCCGGTGGGTACCCAGGGTGCCCTGCATGCTTGCACTGAGCCACAGAAAGTGGTGTGCCTGCTGTGGTATTGGAATCGATCAGATGTTCCTAGAGTGAAATGTGTCATTTATTCAGCAGTGTGAAGTTTGTGTGAATGTGGAGACAGGAATGGTACGTGTGTGTCAGAGAATGGGAGAGACAAAGGAAAGGCATAACTTCAAAACTGGTGTGCTCAGCGCAGAGCAGAGGAGCTGAGGGGAGTCCTGATGGCGGCTGCAGCTCCTCAGAGGGAGCGGAGGGCAGCGCTGAGCTCTGCTCTCTGTGACAGCGCCAGCACTCAAGGGAACGGCATGGAGCTGTCAGGGGACGGTCAGGCTGCGGACTTGGAAGAGGTTCTTCACCAGAGGGTGGTGGGCACTGGCATAGGTTTCCCAGGGCAGTGCCAGAGCTGCTGGAGCTCAGGGAGATTTGGACGATGCTCTCAGACATAGGAGTTGAATTTTCGGTGGTACTGTGTGCAGCCAGGAGTTGGACTCTGATCCTTGTGGGTCCTTTCCCACTTGGGATATTCTGTGATGCTGCAAATCACAGTTACTGGGAAGCAAGAAGTTAAAAATCTGTATGATCTGACACTGGTCAGATTTAGTAGTTCTGACTATCACAGGTGGAAAGCTAGAAGCTCTTGAACCTATCTGCTTATATTGTCTTTAGTCCTGCCAGCTGCACTTGTTAATCAAACCAGAACCTCTCTGTCCACAGTTGAAAATAAACCCGTGTAAGTCCCCTCGCCCTTTACTTATACATCACTTTAAAACGTGCTTACCTTGAGCTTCTGGCTGAGCGGATGCTGTGCTGGCGTCCTGCTGCTGACCTGCAGCACCGTTTGGCCTTGCCAGACAGGAGCTGCATTATGTCACCCTGGTTAACGAATGGACTGCTGTATCAATAAGCTACTGCTTATCACGATGTCAGTCTGCACAACGCCGTTGATTTGGCAGACTTTTTAGAAAAAGAATTACAGCCTCTTTCCTCTTGATCACTTCATTAAATCCAGATTGATCTTTCATCCAAAATGTCAAGGAATCTGCCAGCAGCTTAGCTATTAATGAGAATAATGACCTGCTGTAAAACAAACAACCGTGAATTAGAAGTGCAGGTCATGTCTGCATTGGCTGACAAGGTCAAGGGAACTTTACTTCAGCTGTTATTAATTCTCATATTTGACAGTGACATAGATACCAGGGAGTGTAGGTCCCTGTTAATTGCAATTGAACTTGTGCTCCTATCTGAGTGCCACTGAGACCTCAGCTTGCAAACAGAGATAGCTTATGGGTAGGCTGTGTTAGTGACCCTGGCCCCGAGCATTTCACTCAGCTCTGTTTCAGAGATTCCTGCCACTGTGTAGGGGATTACTTGGCAAAACATACAGCTGTCATGTGTCTTCTTAAATTTTATCTGGATGCACTGGGAAGCACCCAAACTGACACCAAGGTGCGTGAACACACCCACAAGTGAGAGGGCATCTCCCTTGCCAGATCCTGAGCTAGCTCTGCCAGGAGGGAGGATGGCATCTGAAAGGGGCAGATGGTTGGAGCAGAGAATTCTTCTAAGCTGAGCTATCACTGCTAATGAGCCAAAGCCTTAATGCCTAATGAATTAAACAGATACTTTGTGATGGCTTTGTATTGTCAATCTCTACAAATCCAGCCTTTAAATTCCTAAGATATTTTGATGATAGGATTGAAGCTCCTAACTCTCTTAGACCTGTGCAGTGTTGCATCTAAAAGACTGTAGTTCCATGCACACAGCTCTGACACAATCTCTCAAAAATGTTCTTGATCAAAAGGAGTGCATGCTCCAAGTGCATGTGCTGCTTATGATTCACAGCTATAATTAAATCATTTTGAAGGTTAAATGCTTAGTATTTTTAAACAAACATGGAAGTGAAACTGTGTTAAAGGTTAATGTTCTACTTTTCTCTCATAAGGACAAAGGCCATGTTGATAAGATTTTATCTGCCTAAATGACAAGAAACATCCCTATTACAGTACTAGAGAATGTGGGTGAAAGCACAGGTCCTTGCAGCAAGGGATTTCTTTAATTTTTCTTTGCGTAGTCTGAGCTTGCTTCTCTGCTGAATTGGTAGTGCTTTGCAGATGCCCACTGTAGGAACAGAGATATATCTTGTACCCTACTGCACAGAGCTTTGCACACAGTTGGGATTATCTACTATGTGGTGTTTAAGTGGTGTTTGTGTTTCATTAGTCAGCTCCTATTTCTTCTTATGCACATACACATGACAAGAGGCATGCCAAAAGGGATATCTGCATTTGGACCAGAATGGTTAACTAATATGACAGACAGAGATATCAGCATCATTTGTATTCTGTATAGGTGCATATGTTAACTAATTTTGTTTTCAGAATAGATACATCACGGCTCTCTGGCCCTGAAATAATTACAAGCCTGATCTATAGCTGAGGTGTTAGTCACAGTGATTTAGCTCTGCTGGTAATGTCATGAATATACAGAATATTAACATGGTGTGGGGCAGCTATAGCTGAAGTTGAGTCTTAGCTGTGCTGAGTGTCCGTCCTTCCAAAAAGCAGCACTCATCTGTCTGTCAGTACTGGCACCTATCTACTCATGCAGAGTAGAAAGGAAGCCCTGTTACAATTGGATCCTTATTTTCAGTGAAAATCACTTTTTATAAGTGGCTTTTTAAAACAAGACAGCTATATTCTTTAGTTTTCAAGCTCTTCTGTACCAGCTATCATACCCATCCTCACATGCCATGGTATCTCTGCACTCTCAACACATTCCAGCTCTGTGCTTAATGATAAGACCAAAATGTGCCTGAGGCATTTTACTTTATTAATCTGACTGTACACTTTTAGTGATATTTTGGTTTCTTCAGCTTTTCACAAAATAGCTAGCACTCACAGCTTCTTTTATTTTTCCTGTGACATTTGCAGATAGCAAGCGTATCTGGAAATGACAGTGCTGGTAACAAAGATAGGAATTCAGATAAGCTTAAGGACTTCATTCAGAAACCTTTGTGATTGACTTATTCGTAGCTGTTCTTCGCTCAGCAAGCTCTATAGTCACCACTACAGACTGTGACTACCTATTTTTAAGAGAAAAGAAAAAGAAAACAAATTTCCAACTAAAGAGAAGAAAGTTCCGCATTTTCAGAGGTTGCTCACCACTTCTGTATGGCACCCTGCACCATGCAAGTGTATGTGTTCTTTAAAAGAGGCAGGGCACCATTCTCCCTCTCAGACTAAGCAGCAAAGGAAGGTGTAGTGGTAGCTGTGCAGTTGGTGTTCTGAGCTGTGGCTTGAAGCTACCCAAATCTCCAATTCCTCATTGAGCAAAGCGACAGCTAGCTTCAGCTTTAGGGTTTCTGCCACCCTGTTGGCATGCCTTGCTGCTGGCAGGGTGCTGCAGCATGTCCTTGACTGCCGGTGGGAGCTGCCTAAATATGGAGATACTATCTGATCACTACAAATAGAAATATAGGCTTTTTTTTTTTCTCTAGCAGAAGAGAAGTTTTATTTTTACCCTTTTTTCCACTTAACTTTTCAAAGATTTTCCACATTTGGGTGAGTAGCAATTTACTGAATTTGACAGTAGATGTTCAATTGTAGCCTATAGCTGGAGAGTTGATGATGTTGCATCTTCAGTGAATTACATGGGAACAGCAGTGTTCATCAGAGTGGAGTGTCAGGGCAATGTGCTTCCCTGCGTTACTTTTTGTAATTAAGGAAGAGAAGAATACCTGTAGGTGTCAGTAGCACAGTAGCTGTAGCCATGTGCCTTTTCTTTTAATTAGTAGTTTGCCATCAAGCGCGTTTTCTGCAAATTCAGTTTAATGAGTAGTATTACTGATACTGAAGACTGGGGTGATGTAGTCCCTAACACTGGATTCCAAAATGTAAAGTGCCAGGTTCTCCACGCTCCCAGCACCGCTGAACTTAGGCAGATTCATGGATGGACTTAGAAATAGCAACATTTCTTTATTATGTATATAAGAATGTAGTCTGAAATGAAAGCGTTCTTTCATTAAACTGAGTTATGTGTACCTGAATTAAAAACAATGAAGTGGGTAGGCCCACGTTCCATCCTGTGGGTGCTCTTCCAAGATGAACGTGTGGTGCAGGTGGGTACTGATGGTACGCAGGGAGCAGAACCACACCTGTACAGTTCTATGAGGTAGCCAAGTTGTGATGGGAGCACAAACAGTGACGATGCCGGGGCTGGCAGTGGGTGGGCCGGTGTTTTCACACAGGTTGTTCAGTGCCTTTTGGAATACACTTCTTGAACAGCAACACGTCTGAAGTGTCAGAAGTTACTAATTCGCTTGGTCGTTGCATGATAACTCCTTGGATGTATCCCTGTATTGGTTGAAGGCCAACAGTACAGAAGTACTGCAAACAATTGCACAGATGCAAAGTAATGCAGAGTTCTTAGTTCACAGTCTGTATCAGTATTTCTTCTGCATTTTAATCAGTACTTGATAGGTTATTTAAATGCTTTCTAAAATTTCCTTGGGCACAAATAGTGTTCATTAAAGGAGGCAACATTATCTGAACAGAAAAATCAAAGCTCTCTTTATGGTCCAATGTCTATGGTGACATTTTCCTTTAATTCCACAACAGGAGGAAGTGCCATACCACTCAGAGTTCTGGCTGCCCCTAGAGGAACTATTTGTCCAGAATATCATTTTCTGGGGCAGTCTGATGTACGCATTCCCAGTACTTTGCTGGCTGACAGTAGTTCAGAATAAAGATTTTTTTCCGCAGAAATGTAATCATTACCTTTAGCTGTAAAATCCCATTGCTCAGGGAAAACTGTCAATGCTTACATCCCTGTAATTGCACTATCATTTAAACTGGCATTCTAATTAAGGCTCCTCAGCGAATCAGCTTAAAACTGGGGACTATTTGTTGCGCACCTGGATTAACAGACTAAAATGAACAAAGTGGAGAAGTAGGCTCGGTGTAAAACGTTGGAGAGTTATTTGAAATTATTTGAAGTTATTTGAAAGACTTGCGAGTGTCAAAGTAACGTGAAATTGAAACCCCCATGAGCGCAGCTGTTATGGCTCTGGGAGCAGGAGGTGGGGCAACAACTTCTGCAGCACTGCTTTGTCGGTGGTGGTAGTTCTCCCGGTAGCCGAAACCCAGAATTCCACATCTGTTGATATTGTCGCCCACACACTTGTAGAGAAGCCCGTGATGGCAGTTTCACACAGGGCTGTGATTTATCTCTGTGATTCACTGTACCTGACTGGACTTGTTGTCCTCTCAACAGAAGGTTAGCGTGTTGTTCTCATTCAGCTATTTTATCACTCCTTTTCATTTCCTTTCACTCTGAAGCTTCAGATAGTTGAGACCTTTAAGGAAACTTTCATGCTGGTAGAATTCATTGGTGAAATATCAGAAAAGTTCTATTTAAGACTAAGCTTGGAAGGGGTGTGCTTAGATCTTGTGTTTTATTATTGATTCACAGTTGTTTAAACTACGTAGTAACATATGCCTGCTTTCTTTGCAGCCTTAAAGCTTGCAAAGGAACAAGATTACAGCCTCCAAAGGTTAAGAAAAACGAGCAGCCAACACAGATTAGAGTTTTATAACAGTAGTGGGGGCGGAAACAAGGTTAAAAATCTTTCTGTGAACCAGATATCAGACACAGGTTTCCATTGTCGGGACTGGGAACTCAATGAAAGCATGATGACCTCAGCTGAACTTAATTATCTTGTTGTATAATGATCGTAAAAAGAAAGGGAGAGGCTCAGAAATACTGCCTTTGCTGTTCTTGTATAAGTGCTGGGCAGGGAAGCACTGGGTAACAGGGAAGTTAAAGGATTTTTTGTGTGTGTGTGTATGCTTCTAATCTCTGCGTGTGTTTTCTTTCTTAATATGATATTTTAAAAAGGTTGTGAGAAAACTTAAGACTTGACTGCACAGGTTAATTAGCTTCTGAGGAGCACAGGGGCCACCCAGCCTGTGGTAATTGCCCTAGACAGTATAGCTCAATAATTTACAGCCAGCAGTAATGTTCTAAAAATACTGCAGTTTCTCAGTTTTACAACATGGGCAAGACCTATGCGTATGCTCCTAGATTTGTGGAGAGCATCATGCCATCTTCCAGCAAATTACAGGCTTCGCGCTTTCTCTGGTGCTGTTCCTGGGTTTGTTGCTTGCCTGTGCTGCAGCAGCTTTCAGAGCTGAGGTTGGTGCTGGGCCACGGTGGATATGGGGCTGGGGGCAGCCAGCTTGCTCAGTGGGGTGGAGCATGGCTTACCATGTGCGATGTCTGTCAGAGGGCACGGCACAGGCCTCTGGGCCTCTTCCCTTGGCAGGGCTAACCTGACCTTAGCCCCTCAGCACCTTCTTGTGTGCCCTGCCTGGTGCCTTCTGAAAGTGTTTCAGTATCTGATGGACACTGCAGCCTGTACTAGTGCTCCTATGGCCAGAATGGGACATGGGGGGCCCTGCTGATGGTGGTGCAGTGTGAAGGTTAGATATAAGCCTTCTTCAACGAAAACCGTGTTTACAGCAACAGCAGAGGAAGCAAATATCAGTAGAAGTGGTTTTATGGTTCACAGTTTCATTAATGTCTTCAGCTTTCAACTGAGCTGAGACTTCTGTGAGGTAAATGACCCATTGCAGGCTACACAGACGTTTCAAGTTACATAAAAATTTTAAGGCATCCTTAAGTGTCTGTGCATGCTCCTGGGGATTGTAAGGTTACTGCAGATTTCTGCTTCTTTTGCTGTGCATTTTATTTTGACTCTTAGGATGAATGGATGGAGGCAGAGGTAGCAGCTGGTTCCATGGGCTGTCTGTGGAGTGGGAAGGCTTTGTCCACGTGTTAGGTGCCCTCTGTCCTTGTTCCACCGTGAGCACATCAGACAACAAATGCCACCAGCTCTCCTGGCTTCTGCCGTCTCCTCACCTGGCGTTCTTCTCTGCTTCCTGGAGGCCTCCAAAGCAAACTTCAGCTGCTGGCCCCATTCCCCTGCCCTCACCCCAAGAACCAGCCATGTGGCAGACACAGCAGAGCAGGACATGCCTGCATGTTTACTCCCCAGGGATGTGGTGAGCGATGGCTGCTGAGGCAGCGGGGGGCCGGTGTGCTCTTCTGGTGCCAGGAGGCCGGGGATGATGGAAAGAGTGCTCGTGGCCTTGGTCTGCCACGGGAAAACTCTGTTCTTAATGAGGCTAGATGTAAATTACCTACACTGTATGATGTTGAGGTTTTTAGGCTTCCAGTTACCAATATACATTTAAAGATAAGACTTGACATATATAAGCAAGTTGTTTATGTTGAATTCTCTTACCCCGGGGCAGATTTAAGAAGTGGTACCTCTGCATTACAGTGTGCTGACAGATGCAGTAGATTGTCTCAGGCAAGCTCTCGCGTGTCTCGCAGCATCACCTACACAGCAGATTGCTGGGTGTTGCTGCCATGCTTAATGCTAGCTATAACTTTCTTGGTGCCCACATGCTTTTAGCTTTCCTTGAAAAGTGGCTGCTGCCACAAAATAATCCAATTTATGTTATTATTATAACATTTAAATGACATAGCATGGTCAAAACAAACCGTCTGTGCTGACAAGAATTTTCCACCTGAACACAGTTGAGGCTTCAGCCTTCAGCAGCAGAGGAGACCCAGTTAACAGCATCTATCTGTCTCCCTTGCAGTTTATTTCAAATTCATCTGAGGCATCCATCCACTGTCTCCCATCTTTCAGAGAGGATGACAGAAATGAGATTACTTGGAAGCTGTCTGAGGGCTGAAATTCATTCTGCGCTGGCACAGAGCAAGGAACCCAGTGGGAGAGAGCCACAGAGGGCTTCTGTTCTTGGAACACTGTCATCTATATACTGCTTGTATATCTTTATCTGTGCTGTATTAAAGAGCAACGGATATAAACAGCTTACATATACATGTACATATAAATTAAAAATACCCCTCAGGCTCGTATATGGGGGGTCCTGTATGTATGTGTCAAGTCTTTCAAGCAAGCCACAAAATCCAAGGACACAAAGATCACAGTTGAATATTAATCAAGGGTTGCAGTGGGTTGGGGGGGGCTTTCAGGCTCCCTGGGCAGCAGTGTCAGTGCTGGGGCCGTGTCTGAAAGTTAACGCTGTGATTTTTCCCGTTTTGGTTTGTGTTGATGCCTCACCTCAGTCCTCAGCAGCTCTTTTTTAAGGAAAGACAGATTAGTGATGAAGTAAAAAGACCGAACGGATTATCAAGTGAAGATTAAGTTTTATCAAATGATTCATGTGCTATAGCCCTTAGTAATTCAGCAAGAAATCAGTTTGCCTTTGAAATGACATCACAGAAGAGGCATTGGCCATCAATTAAATCAACAACTTGTATGTGCACATTTTGAATACCTGCAAAACAGATTTCATTCTGTCTCTCAGGTACCTCATGGTCTAATGAGGTTGGCATATTCTTCAAAGTACTTGCATAAATATGTCAGCGTCTTCGCAAAACACTGTGAAATCTGAGTATACAGAATTAGTCCTGAGCACCCATTGCCACTGATGTCCCACCTACGTGCATCCACAAAGTCTACCAGAACTGTGACTTCTCGTGTGCAGGACTCCCTGCATATCTAAGCAGCAACACCAATCTGCTGATCAAATCCCTGACAGTCAAAATCACTTTAATTACTATCATTAGATTGGTATCAGAGGGAAAGCATACATGCAGAAACCTAGGATATATTTCTGAAATTTCTCATGAACAACAGACTGAACAAACTGCTGTCACATGTACGGCCTTTAGGTAGCTTTTCTGCACTCATTCAATTAAATCCTAGTAAATGGAATCAGGAAAAGCCAGCTAAGACATGTGATGTATTTTTCCTCTCCTCCTGAGAGACTGCCTGCCAGCTTGGAGCCCACCTACTAGTAAGAAAATACTGCAGCTGCTCAGTGTTAGAACTGCAAGTTTTCATAGAGCATCTCACACCTGTGATTTGGGAAACAATACTGTCATCCTACAATTTATTGCATATTCTGTCTTTTGATATGTATATATCTACAAATATATGTATTTATGTGTATTTTGCTTGAGATACCTAGATAGGCATGAGTAAGTGTGGCTGGAGACTCTATTCAACAGTTAAAGGTGGCCACATGTCACAGAATTTGTGGTGAAAAGGCTTGCTTTCAAGTTTAGTAGTGGCTAAATGCAAGGTTTGACTGCGTGCCCCCAGCCGAGCTGTAGTCAACCACTAAAACCTGTCATCAATAACAGAAGAGATTTGAGATGATCCTTAGCTGTTAAAAATTGGTAATGGTCTCAGAAGTCAACAGCTTTGCCCCAGTTATAAAAAATCAGCCCAGAAACCCCTACAATCAACACATACCATGCAGAAAATGTCTGCTTATTCTTGGGGTCTCTTTGAGACTGCTGCATCCCTCCTCAAATTGCTCACTTTCTTCCCCCTGCCCTGTTTTGTTACTTACTCTTTGTGTTATGCAGCGACCGCTTGAGAACAGCTCAGGCTCGTGGCAGACTGATAGGAAGATGTGACCGGGATGTTCCTTGCACGCTGCCCTGTGCCTCAGCTAAGCTGCTTGCTCTGTCTAAAAAATGCTGGAAGCACTGGAGAGGCATAAAGAATTGATGTGCATTTTTTGATGTGCACGCCTGTAGAATGGCTAACGAGCAAAGAAACGATAGCTTGAACAACATATTTTTAACTTCTAACAGCTTTCTGTCTGGTATTTATCTTATTTCTGCAATTACCGTGTGATATAAAGACCTGGCAGCAGGTGTTCATGTGCTAATTCAGAAGCTGTGTCCTTAACACCGAAAAACCAGAGGAGAAGGAGATGCTCACGTGCATGTTCTTACCTGCACACGTTTGCTGCACATCTTGGTGTGTGCAGATCCAGTGGTACAGAAGGAAATAAGAGGGCTGCAGCAAGAAGTTTTGGCGGAAAGGGTGTGAAGTTAAAGCAAGATTTGTCACAGTGCAAACAAGCTGCTGAAAATCTAGCTCTGTGCATGCCATCTGATGTTTTAGGGTCTGCTACTCTGTTCTGGTTTTAAACCACTTGTATGATTTTGATAGATGGGTTGAAGAGTCTTGCTGAGAGCCATTACTTAGCAGTTGTTTGTTTTTATTCTCAAGGGGAGGATTCACTTAAAAGTATTCACTTCAAAATGCTTAGGGATATTGTTTAACTTGTTTAAATGTTTACTCTGCTTTCTGTCTACACTCACTACACAGGAATGCAGGATATCTCTGCTGGTTTCGCTGAGCTCATCTACTTCTTTTCTGCATCAGTGAAGCTGAGTTGTGTACAGATGTGCCCTTATTTCTTACTATTGGATGCCTTAGAAAAATAAATACATTATGGTTTGAGGGACTGACCAGGCAAAGTCCAGATAACAAGAGGAAATTTCCATACCAGTAGCATGAGGAAAATTTAGATAGATTTAGTGAAGCATCCCCCGAAGATGACACATTCGTAGAGAACACAGGGGCACAGTTTTCCTGCTGGGTCAGTTATTTTGGTTATGTATAAATGTTTCTCCCTTCCTAGCAGATCAGATAATTGTTTGAACTATTACCTCAGATGCTTAATTTCCACAGATGTTCTAATGCCACATTTGCATTTTCCTCGGTCCTTCAGGCAGCCCTATTAGTTTTCATCTCTCCCTCATCATAATTTCAGCAGCTGGCATTACGATCCCCGAGAGCTGACTTTTCCAGATATAATTGCTGATCTCAAGTTCACCAGAAGAATCATTCCGATGCTTCCTGCTACGTTTTTGCTTGGGTGAAGCTTGTTTTCTTTCCAAAGCCCTAATAGAACTGCACTACTTTTGAAATTCTATTAGGAAAGGGGAAAACAGTTCACTTTGAAGGGAGTTATTCTGATGTTCCCGTGCTCATACATAGTCCATACATAGGTGTTACCTGGCTTACCACTTGTCTGTATCCTCATTCCTTATCTTTCATAAGGATAATTAACCTCTGTAAAGATCCACAGATCCACATAAAGATCAGTTCATTTGTTGATGTTAAGAGTCTGGATACAAACATGCTGTGACACAACAAAACCCATGGCAACTAAGAACATGAATTCCTGATCAAAGTCCTAACTCCTGCCTTCTGCAGGACCCATGTCCTGCCCTCAGTATCTCCCTGCCCATGGCCAAATCAGGCCTGCTGCATGAGGAGCCGTGTAAAACAAATCCCTCTCTCTATTGCAATCCAGTAATGTATTCTCTTTTAACAGAGGTAGTTTTCACCTGTGTTAGCTCCCTGACCAGCTCAACAGTGTTGCATCCAAATTACAGCCCAACCTCAAGAGTAAAATATTAGACCAAACACAAGCATTAGATGTATATCTCTCTGCCACGATAATGCATATGTATGTAGCTTTACAGGGTACCAACTCGATCAATTCTACACACTAATTCTGAAGCAGGCGCACCCCAGCAGTCATTATTTTGTGTTGCAGCTTAGGAGTGTGACATAAACATGCTCCCGCCTGTGTTATTGCTTGAGGGCAGCCTGCATGGGTTGGTTCCAGGTCCATAACCATAATGGGTTGTTTGTGTTTATGGCCCTGGTGCCATCCTGTGCCTGTGGCTTCAGGGCTGATGATGTCATGCTGCTGGGAGCACCCACCTGCAGCTCTGGTTTTCCTGCGCAGGCTGCCTTTATCTGCACAGGGTGGCACATATAGGGTGAGCCTGCTGGCAGCCGTGCATTACTACTCTCCGTGCAGCTCCCGCGGCACTGCAGGTATGTTCCCCAGAATTGCTTTGCTTCATAGCCAAGGCAGAAGGGTTCCCTTCAGCTTAAGCAAATCCTCAAGCCATACCTAGTGTTTCAGCAGCACAGAACAGAACTGCTGGAAATTGTAGGTTTTTTTCATGAGAACTTGTGATAGCAATGAAAAACAAAGCTTTTTTGCTCTTAAGAAAACCCACTCTCTTAATTAAGAGTATCTTTTCTGTTCAGTTTTCAAATGGTGAAAAGCTCGTGATACGTTTTTTCAAAAGATGGAAAACATGAGGAAATACTCTGTGTAGAAAACAACAACCTTCCATGGGAAGAAATGCACGATTTTGATGAGTGTTGGTGAAGATTACGCTTCACTGTTTCATAGTTGTATCAGAGCTGTTTGTCTGAGGTGCTGAACATCGTTGGATCTGTTGAGTGTTGGAGCAGTGGCGAGGTGCGTGCTTTTCCTTGCTATCACAACCTGTGCAGCACCGGCTGCTGCTGGCTGGTTTGTATGCATGTGTACAGCATGCCTTCTCCTCAGCCAAAGCTGCTGGCTAACAAGCTGCCTTACCTTGTCGTAACTTTGATGTGCCTGCTCACTAGGAGGCTTAATCCCTTATGATATATGCCACGTTGCTGTTAGTGATTTTATGCTGCTATTAGAGTTTATATATTGCTTTAATGCTTTCTAATATGCCTCCTGATTACAAACGTTTCAAAGCCTACGTGTCGTAATTAATCTTTATTAGCTGAATTGGAAAGTTGGAGTACTCAATTTCTCCCCTTGTAATACTTCAAATAAAATTGTTTATGAGGTTGTGCATGTGTGTGAGACACACAAACAGAAATTCAAGGGAACGTTGTAAAAGAACAATTTCACTATTAAGCCTGTAATTATTACAGTTTTCTTCTCTGTTCTGATTAGTGAGATTCCTGTTGATAATGGCGTGCCTTTATACCAAGCTTATAAAATCTATTTGACATCTGTAAAATTGTTGGCCTGAGGTGGTTACAAAAAGGAAGTGGGAGCCACTTGCAGCTCAAGCAGAGGCAACCCCCTGCCACTGTTCTGATTCAGACCAACCCCAGGGCTTCTGCTATAATCGCTTTTTTAAAGCAGGAGGAGACAGCTTCATCTTGAGGCTGGCTGGTGTGGGGCAGGGCTGCAGCTCCACGTGCCCCAGGAGGGCAGAGGGTGCTGTGGACGTCCTCTGTAAAGCTCTTCAGTGGCACCAGACTGTTTGGCACTCAGGCTGCCTGTGCTGCTGCTGCTGCCTTAGAATGCTCTCACTGCCATGAGCATGCTTTATCAGCATGGTTCTACCAGATAAGAAGGTAAAGAAAAAGAAGGCCCACGCTTCATGGATTTAACTTGAGTAAGAAAAGCCGAGTTACAATTATACTAGGAAAAAAAATATCGTAGTTTTGTTCCAGAAAATGATATTACTGTATGACAGTACAGAAATTCTTATTGGCCAGTGTAGCATCTTTACTATTCCACTTTCTAGTGACCTAGTGCTGTAACATTTTCCTTTCATGGAACTTAAAGGAGAAACTGCTGTGAAATGCTGGGATGTCTTTGGGCCACAAAGATGATGAAAGGCCTAGAGTATCTCCCATATGAGGAAAGAATGAGGAACCTGGGTCTGGTCAGCCTGGGGAAAAGAAGGCTGAGAGGGGATCTGATAAATGTTTATAATAAATATCTAAAGGGAGGTGGGAGTCAAATGGATGAGGTCAGGCTCTTCCCAGTGTTGTGTAGTGACAGGACAAGGCCTAAAACTTGAACATAGTAAGTTCCATACTAACATGCAGAAGAACTTCTTTACGGTAAAGTTGACAGAGCTCTGGAACAGGTTGCCCAGAGAGGCTGTGGAGTCTCCTTCTATGGAGATATTCGAGACCCGTCTGAACGCTGACCTGTGCGATCTATTATAGGGTACCGGCTTTAGCAGGGGAGTTGGACTCAATGATCTTGAGATCCCTTCCAACCCTGCAATTCTGTGATTCTGTGATTGTAACTCATGTTGCTACGGTTTCCAAAACAGTTGTAAAATATGCTACTGTACATATATTCCTACTAAAACTCAGCTCCCAGGGATGAAAAAAAACCACACCATAAAACTGTGTGATGTCTCATACATTTTGTTGCTTATAGAAGAACAACGTAGAAGACTTAAATCTTTTACTTCATAGAATCACAGAATCGCAGAATGGCTTGCGTTGGAAGAGACCTCAAAGCTCATCTAGTTCCAACCCACTGCCATGAGCAGGGCTGCCAATTTCACAATGAATAATGGCTTGTGGATTTTTGATTTTTAAAAAGTCCATAAGGGTATGAGTAGACGTTAAAAATTCAGATTTATTTTTTCTGCTTAAAATATAATATTTCACATACTATTCTTCAGCATCTGCCAGATGAGATTTAAAAACAGAGATCATGCTCTATCTGAATCTATATTATTATTCCAGTAGTCAAAATTATATCATTCTGATCCAGGAAAGTATGTGTACGTGTTGCAATTTGGTCTTGTTAAGAATGAATACTTACATGCAAGAAGTTATGAAGATCTACAGCTATCTTTGGAACATTGGTAGCAAGTGAATTTGCTGTGAAATATGCAGAAATATGTGATAAAAGCTTTGCATAATGAAGCAACTGGCAAAACTTTAGATAGCACATCTGAGTTTTATCCATAAGAAACATTATAAAATGAAAGTAAAATGGATTTAATACCTGTCTGCAATACAGCTGAGGAGCAATTACAGCAAATATTTTATTTTATGAAAACTATCCTGTAGAATTATATAGTAATATGTAGTAATACCCCAGAACGCGCTCCTTGATAAATTACTATATTTAGGTGAGTGAAGGGAATACTTCATACCTACAAATGATAAGTCATAACAATTTATTTATCCTAATGCATACTGTCTGTGTTGTGCTGTAGGGCTTTTGTATGTCTGTCTGGTTAGTTGTTATTTTGTTATTTACTGCCTTTAAGACATTTGTTGTGAAAATCAGGCAGCTGGAAAATGTATACCAATTAAACAGAATGACATTTTGGCTTTCTGCTTAGTTGAGGTTATTTCAAGTCCCTGTCACCCAGATCGGAGCTAAATGTCATATGTTTAGGTCTGGCACATTGAGAAGTAAACTGGAAGGAGATTTCTGTTTTCATTACACTCAGTTTAAATGGGCTCTTAACCATATTTATCTAACGGCTTGTATTAATGCCTGATAACGCATCAGACAACGTGCTTAACACAGGTCCCTACACATGTAGTTTTAAAGGAGAGCTTTCATACTGCAGGGAATTAGAGTTAGCAGGACCACAGTTAGATGAAGTGTAGGTGGTCGGTTGCCTGACGGTAGAGAGGGAACCTGAACTTCGTGCTCCCATCATTTGCATGTCTGTAAATAGAGAATGACTGTAGTGAAACCCGGAGGGCTGTGGCAGTATCCATGTTGTAACAGGGCTCACCAGGAAGAAGTGTAGGTGTACTTGTATAATCATTAATTTTTCTGTCCTCTGGTAACCCATCTGTTTTTTCTGGCTGACCGGCAAAGAAGTCCTGCTCCAGCATTTACATTATCTGTTGATATGGAAATAACTGATGCTACACATTTAGCATGACTTAATGTATACGGGGTCACAGACAGGCAAAGCACTTCATAGGCAAATAGAATTGGCAGGTTCCTATCCAGCACAATGTACAATCTGTGTGCAATCATCAGCCATAAACAAAGTTGTGGTGTCTGAAGCTGCAGCCAAACAACAGTCTGGTGGAAGCTGTGGTACTATTGTATTCACTTACAATGCCTTTAGGAGCTCCAATGTCAGCTACCCAGCTACAGTCACTTCAGGGGGGCTGCATGCTCTTCTCTGAACGGAGGGTGGGGGGGCGTGCCCTGAGCAATTGTTGTTATCATAGGCTGTGTATAAGCTTTTTGCTTGTTTGTTTCGGTTTGGGATAGAAGGTCTCGCTGGCACAACCTCTGGTTTAGGTACAAGTTCACATTCTGAAGGGCTGTGCACCTTTATGTGGCAGCCAGCTGTGGCAGTCAGTCCTGCATACCCCATGGCAATGTCAAGGTGGCTGATCTGGGACGGACAGGTTGGATATGCTTATTCCCAAGTAGGTTCCAAATCAGAACAAATTTGTACAGTGATGAGCAGCAACAATTTCCTTTGCCCAAGGGAGAATTCTGTTCCGTGTTGCCTCTGCAACATGGGTCATCCTTGCTGTAAATAGCTGGGTGCCAGGCAATTTCTTGGCAATAGAGAACAGCTGTTATTTCAGTCAGCTAAAAAGGTGGCTCTTAATGATAGCATTTAACGTGCAAAACACTGCCACCATCCTGTGGGTAGTTTGCACTATGGCTGTCAGCAGCAGCAGAGTGAAATTATGTAGCAGAAATTTCCTTGTCTGTACAAGAGCAGGAAAAGGACCTGAAACGGTATCTCACCATGCAGCAAGGGATGAGGGACAGTAGGCAGGGCAAAGAAGGAAGGGGGAGGACTTCTGCTGCCCTCAGCTGGAATTTTTCATGTGCTTACTGACCTTAATCCTCTGTCAATACATTGCAGTGATACATGGAGTTTTGGGGTGTACAAAATGGATACTCTTGGAGTGTACATGACTGTTAGATCCTGAAAGTGCATTAAAAAAGTCTATATGAGGAGAGGACAGGGGGAGGGGATCTGATGGGAAGTTTTCGTTAGATATCTGAATGTTTGTCAATGTCAGAGCTTCCGAGTGATGTTCAGGCTGGCAAGGCAGCCTGTCAGTTTTAGCATGATCCCTTGGAGGTTCGTGTTGGTACAGGCAGACCAAGTATCTCCTCTCTTGTGGGTGTGAGAGGCTCATGCTTTGGCAGCAACACTGGGAGTGGTGATGCACGCTCACGGACAACCTATGCCACTCAGCACTGTCCCGTTTGCTGTCAGATTTAGAAATGGTACTGGCAAGCTCTCATCATGTCGGACTTCTCCCTGGAGACTGGTTGTGACAAGCTTTTGGAAAATGTTCTGAAGGCCCTGTTGAAAAGTCTCTTGTAAGAAGCCCCAGTATCCTGTTTAAGTGTACAGACGTTATCGTTGTGGAAAAAGGGACCTTCACCTTCTTCCTGAGTGTGCCTTTGCCAACTTATACTTAGCTCTTTATGTATGATTTGTTCTAACATCATCAGAACACAACATTTAATAATAGCATTTTTAATTCTGGAGAGCTCAAGGTTCTGTACAGAAGAAAGGTGCTGTGGTTTTCCTTATACAAATGTGGTAGTGGAAGCCCAGAGAAGTAAACTGCCAAGGTTCGTGATAAAACTGGAAAAAGCACAGGGCCAAACCTCCAGCTAGTCTCCTAATTGATAGGGCTGTGGTGCCTTTAATCTCCATAAAGGTTTCCTTTCCTGTGATACTTACTTCCCTGTGCGTGCAGGATCCCATCTATCAGGCTACATTGTGAAGAGCTGGACTTAGCTCAGTAATCCCTCTGTTGCCACTGCCACATCTTCTCCCTCAGGGGCCTATGCGTAAGTCAGTCCATCTTATCAGTGTCTCCCAGACGGAATGGCTGCGTCTGTTGCATGGGGTCATGTGGCAGGAAATGGATGGCAAGGATGCAGCTCATGCAGGGGGAACAAGGTAGATGTCTCATGCTTCGGTCACTGCCTCTGCTCCCCCTCCCCCCCCCAGAGATTTTGTTTTCCTGGAACAGAAGAATGCGGTCAAAGGCAGCACTGATGTCTGCCCCAATGAGTGCCACGTACGGTGTTACGTGCCCTTCTTCAGTGATCCTAAGTTTAAACAGACCTTCCATTTCTAATGTGCATGATTTTTAAAAGGTTGCTTCTTTAAGAAGGCCAGCAAAATAATGTAAATATCAAGAGTTAATCACTGTGAGTAGTGCCAGTGTCCTGATGGGAGGAAAAGCATTGGAAAAGGATGAAATAATGCTGTGCCTGTAAGGACAGCTGGGCAGCTGGTCCGTGAACCATCTTGAGAAAACTGAACTTTAAATTGGCACAGTGGATGGCTGGGATGATTTAACAGTTTTATCATTAACTTGAACCATAGTAATGGATGTAAAAATTACTTTGTCAGAAGAACAAAGTGGTGAGAGAATTCACCTATGGGCAACCACTTCTACCTACGTCACTTTGAGCTCAAGTTCATGCCAATATTTGGAAGTATTTGTTTTAGTGGATGGAAGGTTCATTTGGGAATAGGTGCAGTGTGTGGGAAGAACA
Source organism: Aquila spilogaster (assembly GCA_024606505.1). NCBI lineage: Eukaryota > Metazoa > Chordata > Aves > Accipitriformes > Accipitridae > Aquila > Aquila spilogaster. Next base: position 5,821,561 of record JANHGO010000049.1, read on the forward strand.
TTTATCCAAGTCTGTGGGCTTTTGAAAAGGACAGTGAGAGGAAGTGTCTGGTGAGGCTGTGGAAAATACTGTGCTGGGCAGTTCTGCAGGCAGTCCTGTCTGCCTTGGAGTGGGGAAGGAGAGCCGTGCGTGAGAGAGGAAGTTGCCTGTGCTCAGCCGAACAAACCTCTTCCTACAAGCTACATCAGGAGTGCTTTCTTCTATATATGTTTGTATCTGTGTTAATACTTCTGTGACCAAGCACACGCAATATTCTTCCAACTATATCCTACACGCTCCTAGCTCTCTTTCTCTTGAAGTTTCATCATTTTGTTGATAGCCTGCTGGTATTATTTAAATAAAGCTGATATTATTTAAATAAAACTCTCAATTGTTGAATCAGCTGTGATTTACAGGAAGACTTGTATTGCTAAGAAGCCGTGCCGCTGAAGCCTTTTACATGTCCTTTTTCCAACTTATCCTCTCCATGCTTTGATCAACTACGTCTGGCAGGGCTTAAAAAAAAGTCCTGAAGGGGTTTCTGAGGTAGTAAGGATGTTTCATCCCATGTGCTGGGAACTGCGCAGTCCCCTTTGGAAATTGCAATTATCACTTCAGTGAAAACCCCAAACCCACAACATTTGCCTGTTTGGTTTCCTACTGACCTTCACCTCCCGAGTTCCCCACCCTCTGGCATATTTGGAGTCGTGAATTAACTTTCATGTCTGAGCTGAGGGACTGAAGAAACCCAATTCCCACTTGAAAGCTTTTTCCTGACAGCCAGGAAAGCTGGCTCTTGTTAGCTGTTCTTGTTAGCTACATAAGAAGCATAGAAAGAGTGACAAGTCGTCACATGTGTGCAGGTAGCTTGTGTGGGTTTGCTTGCATGATTACTGCATGGGGAAAATACTGCTTCCCATAGCATACTTACCAACTGCTTAGTTGGTCTCTGAGTTTGGAATAACTTTGGACAAACCAATGTTGAAGAAGAAATCCTTGTCAAGAAGGTTATCTGTGGTATTTATGTTATGTGTGTATTTATATATAGGACATATATATGTCCTATATTATAGGACACATTCTTTTCCTTTGGAACATTAGGTCTTAAATTTGTGAAGGCCTCACACAATGAAAACAGCACGGAGGCTCTTGTGTCAGATAATTTACCTCTCATAGTGGATTATCTCATAGCACATGGGATTGAAATTTAAAAAAAAAGTAAATATCGACAGGGAGATATATTCATAAAGGCGGCAATCCCCTCTAGGGTAGTTAACTGTGTTGATATGTATGTGTTTATATATGCGCGTGCCTTGGGACTGTTGCTGCCTCCAGCTAGAGAAGGCAAGCAGCGTGACTCATGCAGAGCATCCCAACAGCTGAACCCAAGGGTGAGGTCCTGCTGGGCCCATCTGATGGAGCTCCAGGATCACTTTGTGTGACAACAATAGAGACAGTGACAAGTATTCTACTTATCCCAGAAAAAGAGAAAAGACTTCCTCAGTACAATTTTATGGGTGATGATAGGAAGAGTATTCTACTTAGACTTTTCTGTAGTTTAAAATGCATTAAATGTTATGCATTTAAATATATTCCTCAAGTAGCTATTCTGGAGATCATAGAGGCATAGAATGGTTTGTGTTGGAAGGGACCTTTAGGATCATCTAGTTCCAACCCCCTGCTATAGGCAGGGACACCTCCCTCTAGACCAGGTTGCTCACAGCCCCATCCAGCCTGGCCTTCTTCCAGGGAGGGGGCATCCACAACCTCACCGGGCAACCAGTGTCTCACCACCTTCACAGTAAAGAATTTCGTTCTAATATCTATAAATGCAAAGATCGAGCTGCTCAGCTCTCAGGAATTTCAGCACAGGCTCCTGTCTTGGGAGACGCTTCCCTCGGGAAGGCACGCTGTGCGCAGGTGTGGCTTGAGGCTGCCATACACTTGAACGCTGAAGGATTTATCTCCTGTGTGTAATGAGGACCGAAACGCGACCAGTCGCTGCGCTCCACCACTTCGGAAAACCGAAGGCGGACGATGTAGTCGCTTGGACAGACCGCGTGCGTTTGGCGCAAAGCCCCGAGCAGCAGCCAGCCGTGCCCGGGAGCCTCGTGCTACGGCGCATCGCCACACCGCGCCGCCGGTGCCGCCCCACCTTCTCCCCTCGGGCCTCCGCCCTCCTCCAGCCGAGGGAGGGAGGGCCCCGCGCGGTGAGGCCCCGCCTCTCCGTGCTGCCGAGAGGTTAACCCGGGTGTGTCGGAGGAGAAGCCGCGCCGCTGCGCGCCGCCCCGAGGCGCGCCCGTCTCTCCCGCACGGCGGTGGCGGCACCGAGCCCTCAGTGCCGGCGCTTGGTGGCCGCGGGCGGGACCCCTGCCCGGACCCCTGTCCGGCGGGAGCAGCAGGAGAAGCAGAAGGAGGAGGCGCGGCCCCGCGGCGCGATGCCGGGCAGCGACACGGCGCTGGCCGTGGACAGGACGTACTCGGACCCGGAGCGGCACCGGCGCCGCAAGACGCGGGTAATGCGCGTGGAGGCTCGGGGCCGAGCTCGGGAAGTTTTGTGCCGCGGTGCCGGGCTGTGAGGAGCAGCCCCGACCCGCAGCTGCTGCTAGAGGGTCCCCGCGCGTTCTGCGCCGTGGTGGAGCTGGAGGGATAGGGGTTTTTAGCGTGCGCTTCTGTGCCGTGCTCCTGATCCTGAGCGCTCACTTGGCAGTACGAGAAAATGGAAAGAAACCGGCTGCTGGCATAGCAGAAACCAGCACGCGACAGAAACTACTCGGAGGTGGGAGGGAGAGAACTTACTCACCGGCAGCAGCGGCATTGGTGATTTCGGGAGCTCCGTCTGCGGGTCCCTGGGCTCGGGCTGGTGCCGCGCTGCTCCCGGTCGCTGAGCTGTGGATCGGTGAGTTCATCCGGCAGCGCAGCACGGCGCCTGCCCTGCTCCTGAGCCCGCAGGACGGCTGCACTCCGCCCTGAGGCGGACGGAGAGGTGTATCTGTGTGCCCTGGGGACAGGGTAATGGCGTATGCTAGGTGTGTTACCGATGTGCTGCTGCGTGGGGTAGTTTTTCTTATGGTCCGCTGGCAAGTTCAGCTTTATTTTAGTATTTTTGTTTGTTTTATTCATGTAACATACGCTGCCTGTATTGACGACTCCCTTCTGTGGTGAGGGCGGGTGGCTCTCGGGGGTCTGCCGGGATTTGAGTTCTTCCCCTGAGGCTCAGCTCCAACAGGTGTAAGGCACGGACTTCCTCTCGCTGCGTGCTACAGAATTTCGAGTTTTTCTCTCTTCTGTCCATGGTGTTTTCTCCATCCCCTCCCAACCCATGAATTGTGAGTGCTGGAAAGGTGTGCTGCTGATTGTTGCTGCATAATGAAATGCTTTAAGATAAGGAAGCCTACGCGCTGTAGCTTTACAACTGAAGTCTAGAATGCTCTTCATACTGCAAGCTCAGTGTGCTTGCTACTCATAACCTTACAAATTGTGTATGTATTTCCTTTCTTTTTCTCTTTACGAGCTGAACTAGGTTAGCTTTTTCATTGCTCTTGCTGAATGAGTAATGTGCTATCTAACTTAGCGTGGCTGTGGAAGAAAACTGCATACCTTCAAGGCTGATTTGGGATGTGTGTAAGTGCTAAAATGGTAGCCTCTGCTCTGAAGTCCAGTTGATATGCTTAAAAGCATGAAGTATCATGGCTGACGTGGTACTGTGCATTATACCTGCGTATGGAAAAATAATAATAAAGAGATCTCACTCTTAAGACAATTGCATGAACACAATGGGCTTTAGTCTAATTTTGAGTTTTATTTCATCGGGTTTAACCTCTCCTTCCCTTCCTGCAACCATGGGAATTGGAAACATAACGCTTTAACAAGTTCCTGGAGTCCCATGTAATTGCACTGTTCCAGAGTCTATGCTTTAAAAGTTGAGTAGACTCCATGAAACTTGTAATATAATTGGCAGAGATGGAAGCAGCAGGCTTTGTATTCCAGATGATGGCAAGAGCTGGCATTAAGTACGTTTGTGCTTATTAGGGACAAATAGGATGTTTTCCTGGGTAACTTCATCATTCCTCTTGCTGCTTTAACCAGAGGGACAGAAGTGGCCAGGCACTGGAGCAGCAACAATTGGTGCTATTATGTAGGAAAGAAGCAAGAAAGAAGGATGCTGTTTCTCTCCTAGACACTGAACAAAGAACGGCAGAGCAGCTGGAGTTGAAGCTGCAGTGCTCAAACATTCATGGAGAAAAACAACACAGAGAATGAACACAGCAACAGCAGGAGAGTACTCTGAGAACCCAGGCAGTCCAGGGAATGCTTTTGTGAAGCAGTCTTGGAGCTGCCTCTGTCAGCATGGTGGAAACAGTGCGTAGTAAATAGGGTGAGGTGCATTTAATGTAGCTTGAGGGAAAGAGGAGGCAAAGTAGTTGCTGGACCTCTTAGTCTGCTTAAAATAGGATACCGAGTCTGGTTTTTGGGAGGGTAGGTTTTGGAGGACTTAGACAGCCCTATGAGTTGCTGCCTGTGTCCTTTGTGCTTTTCACATGACAAAGTAAAGTCTGCTCTCTGGATGCTGAAGAAGACTGTTTCAAAACTGTTACTGTATATGCTGGAGAAAGGCATCACCAAATTCAGTTTGTAGAAGTGCTAGAGCAATTTATCACAAATACAGCCTTCTGAGGGGGGGAAAAAGACTTTATAATTCCTGCTGCCGGTCTAAAGCTCCTTCGGTAAAAGGCATCGACTCTGTTCAGTGCCTTCCTGTTTAAGGTCAGTTGAAGTATGATTTCCTGGGCTCTACTTACAGCTCTCCAATGAGCTGTGTTACATTTTGTGCAAAGATCTCAGAGACAGAGAAAAAACACTTTAATGAGGAACAGCCGTGTCATTCTTAACATATGGAGAATTACTGCTGCCTGAGGAGGCCAAGAACTTTGAGGGAGGGGTTGGGGTCCTGCTCCCCTCCTTGGCCAAGCTGCTGGGGAGCTGCACGTGGCATCACCGAGTGGGGCATAAAACCACTTCAATCTGCTAATTTATGCCTCGTTGTGTTATCTTGTGCTTCAGGACTGCCTGTCAAGGCCCTGTTAAATCTCACACCTCTGAGTGCTCATCAGGTTGTTCTGTTTAGACCTCAGGAGCCTGCAGATACTTTTTTTTGCTGCTGATCAGAGCTTCTCAGTCTTGATCCGTAAAACCTTTCAGAACAGGTATCCTCCGCAATGCATCAGGATTATGAATTTATACGTGTGGCCTTGTAGAATAAAAATCCTCTTCTAGTACAACTGAAACATGAGTTCCTGTACTGCGTCCCGTTGTAAGCCTATGCAGCGATGCATCCTGCTTTTAACCAGTACCAGATGCTTTAGACAGAGATGCAGGAAGCCCCGATTGTGTAATGTCTGGTACGTTGGATCCTGTTCAGAACTCTCCCTCAGTAGTGATAGTTTTATATTTTAAATGGCAATAATTACTATTTTATTTAAAACAACAACAACAAAGTCTCACCTGGAGCAGATGTGGATGTGTGTTTTTTTTTTTCTGTTAATAAATGGAGATCCTTATTTTCAGTCTTATGTTTTTAGCCTTAGTGAGAATAGCAGTAGAATGTGTTTGGGAGATGAACTGATTCTTACATGACTGCACAAAAAAAAGGCTTACATTACAAAACAAATTTTAAAAGTACAGGTTTCCACTTGTTTTCTCACATTCGAGCTATAAAAAACATCCTCTGAACGTCTCCTCTTTTTTTCCCCATGTCTCTCTTACGATCCGTCCCATTCATCTTGTCTGTACGAGAGGCAGACTTCTTAATAATCTCGCCTCATATGGAAGACTTTCTAAGCCTCTTATCGCTTTCATCATCTGTCCTAGGATTCCCTTTATTTCTTGTAATCTTTAGTATATTCAGAGGAAATAACATAAAGGGGCTTAGAAAAGATTATTATTATTTTAAACAACAAAAACACATTTAAAAAAAAAAGCCCACAAACCCAAAACACCACAGTTTCAGGAGAAACAGAGATTTATTTGATGCTCTTGGTGTTCCTTTCCGTGTGGGGGTATGCTTGTTCTGGGCTTCTGTAGCTCATAACCAAACCTCCAGGTCAAAGAACTTACACGTGCTTTTCCCAGTTTCCTCATTCTTTGACATGAGACATAAGATGAAGGTAATTTGATGAGACAGAATATTGTTAAGACCTTCAAGCATTAGCTTTAAGTCCACAACGTATCTGCAAGTCTATGAAACCTGTCACATAGTAGGCTACGTGATGCAAGAGTGCTATGGAATAAGAGAAGGAAGCCACAAATGTGGTAGGACCTCCAAAAGACAGATGTGCTGCATAGAAGACAGATGAGCTGCATAGAACTGAAGAAAAGCCCGGTTTGTTTGTGTGGAACCAGAATTCAGTTTTGATTATTTTGTCACTGCAGAACTATTTGGGACAGTAACTTCTTAATATTTTTCCAGTGCCTGAAAAAGCTGTTAGGAAGTTTACAAAGCTGCTATCTTTTTTTCTTTTTTCTTGGGGGTGGGGATTTGTGTTCTTTCCAAGGTTTAAGATGTCTTTTAGGTTTGGAAGTTTTGTACTTAGACTTTTCATACCTTTTGGTCTCTGCCTGGGAACTTAATGTCTCCTTTCCTTTGTTGTGCTTTTGGCTCATCCTTGCTGCAGTGGGTGGTGTTGCTTGCATTGGACTGGAGCATCTGCTTGCAACTCTTTAAATGTTAGGTCTATTAACAACAACACAAAGCCATAGCCACTGGAAGAAAGTCTGTATCCTTTTGGTTTGCTTGTTTTGAAGGATGTGTGATTGCCCTCCTGTCAGGTTGCCAGTGCTGATGCAGGGGGCTGCAAGCAGTTCTAGATCCATAACTTGCTTACTGTCATCATCTCCACTGGTGAGGCTGTATCTGGGTGCCGCCTGGCACAGTGTCTGCATCGAGGCTGAGCCTGTAAGGTTTTGGCTGGATGGGACTGCTCTCACTGCCTGTTGTCTGGTTCTAGGGCTTTTGGCACCAGGAGAAAGCCTGCAGCTTTTATCTTTGCTCCTAGAGCTGAGTGTGGTTTTAGGAAACATATAGGTAGGAGATGAGATTCTATATAGTGTTGGGGTATGGTGTAACATAATTCTCCTTTTTCCTATTGTATATTCAGGTAGAATAACTTTGCTAAAGACCATTTGCATTATCGCTAATGAGGATTGCATTATTTTTACTATTGAAATGTTCAGCTTTTCCTTTAGTCCAAAAGAGGAATGGAGTATTAATATGCAAAGCCAAAAATAAACCTGCTGTTCTAAAACCTTGACATATGGGATCTGGTATGCAACCGGGGTGGCTTGTGCCTGTACAGCTAACCTTCTGCAGACTCTCTCAGCAAGTGAGAACTCCTCTGATGCTGTTTTTACACTGAAATGCATGATCTAAGCTTTAGTTTAGGGGCAAGAATGGAAGAAGAGGGAAGACCCTTCTAGCTGGGGTGTAAGAATATCTACAAATTGGGAGCTTCATAACATGGAAATGTGGCCCACTTTAGTATTGTCATGTTTTAGTGTTGCACATGTATAAAATTCAAGAGGGTAAAAATTATTAGCAGTGGTTTCCCATGTGTTTTCTTAGTTACCCCTATATTGAATGTTACAGTGCGCTTTAATGGACCTCTGATAGAAGAAATTTGGCATCTTTTTTGTTGACGGCTTGCATAGTAGGTGCCTCTTCCATGCTTTATCTATTTGTATATAGCTTGGTAACAGTTGTCTTCCCTTATACATTTTTGTTTCAGTAGCTCTGAGTGAAATAGTAATAGGGAGGTGCAAAGAATTAATGCTGTGCTATTGAATTAAAATCAAAATGTGGTGCAAGTAGTTCTGAAGTCTGAGTGTTTCCATTGACAACAGTGGTCTACAGGAACCAGTCTGAGATGAACTGGAGCTGCCTTATGGAGAATTGTCTGTGTATCAAGCAAGCGTTCAGTACAGGATGGTAGGTGCTACTTTCAGTTTGTCTTACAGTCTCATCTAGCTTTATTCAGGATGGTTTAGGTGGGTTCTCATCTTGGGTTTTGTTTTGTAAATGCATGATCTTGTAGCAGACTTGGCTAAAATGTTTGGAAACAGCTTTGCTTTCTGGCAGAGGTTGTTACAAAAAGAGCAGCCTCTGTGTGTGCGTACATACATAAACAAAAACAGAGAGGACTGCAACGATTTAACACTTCAAGCGATTATCTAAGTCATATGATTTCATTGAAACTGATAGGACTATATCTTTCAAAAAGGCTGCTGACACTACAAGGTCACCACTGTTTTCTCAGGCATTACATAAGATTTTATTGTTATTACCTTGCTAATGCTGTGTTTAGAGGACGTATTTCTAGTTGGAGACAACATGTTATGATGGAAGCTGGTGCTTTAAAGATTAGGAGGACTACACTGCTCTGAAATCGGTTTGTATGAGCAAAAGGTGTTGATGTGCAGAATGATACAAAGCTTTAGAGCAAAGCTGGTGGCAGAAAAACCCAATATTGACTGCCACCACCGTAAAAGCCCTTCACATTCAGATAAGTAACACAGCCTAGAGGAAATGCGGGGGGTCAGTGCTTTGGGGTCTGTAGTTGGGTAATTTTTAAATCTAAGTGAATTTCAATCTGGGATTTTGGTGCTATGCTACAAGAAATACTGTGACAGGAGGAGAAGCCCTGTAAAGGAGGTTGATGTAGCAACTTTCTCTGGTTTTAGTGTTCACTTTTCCTTTTATTCTGAGTTATTCCTGTACATTTAATATAGAAATTGCAATTAAGCCAGTAGTTATTATTCAAATGCAAAAAGATATAAATGTGAAAAAAATATGCTGTTATACCAGCATGCCTGGACAGGAGAGTGACGCCCAAAGATTCAACTGACAGACCTGTTGGAATTGACTCTTAACATTTCTCCAGTAAGTGTGCTAAAGATTCATTGCTTTGCCCTCGCTTTGTAGGAGACTACAATCAAATGGGAAGTAGCTGTTGTTTGGGCTCTAGTGGCCATTGATTGCGTTTGGATTACAGCAGGCAAGAAGCTTTGGTTGAAAGCTGCAGGCAGCTGCAAGGGAAGGTGGATGCTTTGAAACAGAGTAGGATCAAACCCAGTGGTAGTCTCAAAGAGACATCTAGTGTTAGAAAAACTAGATGAACAGATCTCATTGAGTGAGAGTTGCCTAGATCAGGTCTGAGATGCCTTCTTCCTCAAGAAGGACCAAGGAAGACTTCTGGCTGTGTGCTCAATTGCACTCACCGCTTCTCTTCCATTTTGCGGCATTGCACGTTGCTTCTTTCACCCTGCCAGCTTTCCTCAAGCTGCTTGTGCTATCTTGTACCAAGTCCATAAATGACACCACAACATGGGGCTCCTTCGCCCCACTGCAGTCATACTTTGCTTACAGAATCCACACTGATATTTGTGCTGTATGTGGATGCTGAATTACCAGCTTTTTACCGAAGTCTAGAAGACACATGAATTCCAGTCTGAAAATGACAGCAGAGGAAAGGAGAAATGCTGCTTGGTATTGGGTGTGGGGCACACACAACCAAAGTAGTGGGAGAAAAGGTAATAAAATACCATTTGTTAGTGTCAGAGTGACTTAATACAATAGAAACGTTAAGAAATATGCATTGCTCCCAAGATGCATCTTTTTGCTTACATGTTTAGCTACTGGAAAGTTTTGTTAAATTTCAGCTTTTGGAACCCTTCCTTCTCTTGCCTACATCGATTCTACTGTTTACCAATAATGTTCTGACACACTGTGTTATGAAGAGAATTAATCCTGTATCACGCACCTTTGGATTCTCTTTGTCCTGGTAAAGTAAACTTGATGGCCCTTCTTGAATTATGTATCTGGCTTGAGGTTTTTTGTTTTGCTTGCACTTAAATCACTCAAAAGAATCTGCAAAGTATTGAAGCAAGTGTGAAAAATGTGGTTTTGGCTGGAGTCAGGCTAAATATTTACTCCTAAGGTCGGATGTGATTTTCTTTTTTCCCTTGACACCATATAGATGTTTATGAAATAAAATGCTTCAGTACTTGTTACTGCTGCAGTTATCGATGTGTGTGCATAATATGGGTGTGTGTGGATCTTACTATGTTAGGAATCTTTGTTTTACTGCAGGTTTTGGCAGGAATAACACAATTCTGGGTCATGATCATCTCTGATATTTATTGCCAGATCTGCACAGTATCTCTCTGCCCACTCATCAGGTTTCTGATTTTTCTTCCCCCTTTCCTACTATGTCCATAAAAAGAGGCTGTCTTTGTTTAGCTTTTCCCTGTTTCTTAAGGAAGAAATCTGGTTACATTTTGTCAGTCCTTTTTTTGGAGCAAATCACACAATCTCAGTTTTGATGAACAGAGGAAGAACGACAGCCTGCTCTTAAGAATATCTTGTTAACTCTTAGGAGTGTCTTTTAAAGCCAGGCAGTAAATGGCAGCAGACCGATTCCGTTGCTGCCAGGCTCCTGCTGAGCTAAAATGGGTCCAGAAGGTTCACAGTGTGTTTGCCATACTTCTGAGATGTTTTCCTCCACAGCTTTTTGTTTTGTGACTGTCTCTGCAGTGGTACCCTTTCTTTAGCCACAAATTCATGCAATGAGTGACCTCAGGCCCTGTTGAGACATGCCACCACCAGTGGGGCAGCTGCCCCTGCCCATGAATCCTCCTCCTCCTGCCATGTGCGAGTGGACTGAGTCTGGCATCTCAGGAGCATGGGAAGGCTGGGGGGTGTGAGGGGAGCAAAGGCAATTCTTAATGAGATCTGGGGAAGGGTTAAGAAAAGGAGAAGAGCGAAGGCAGGAGAAGGTCTTTGACAATCAGCAAGAGTTTCTTTTCTGTTTCCAGTAGGTATATCTAACAAATTCTGGGTCTTTCCTTGTTGACACCTGCACGTTTTGTTCCTATAAACTGTATGGATGTAGTACTAAGTAACTTGCCTTGGAGAGTACCAGGGAGCATTGCTGTGTTGAGGAGTTGGCTGCTTACTGTTGCTAGTAAACGTAGGGTGTTATCACTTTATTCTGTTGTGTCCTTCCCATGTTAACTCCCATGGTCTTCTCTCTCTTTAGAGCATGGAGAGATCCTAGTAAGCAGATCTATTTCTGGCATTTATGAAAGCAACTTCCTATGGTTTTTTTACCTGAGGGGGCATGATTGTACCTACTTAATGTAGAAGAAAAAGACAAAAAATACATCTTTCTTTGTGCTTGTTTTGTGCCTCCAAGGAAAAACTTTTTGTTGTTGTTCAAACATACCAAGGAACTGGGAAGTCTTGAATCACAGGCAGATATTCAGGAGGATGAATAAGAAGAAAACTGACAAAGCTTGATCTGAAAGTCATTAACTGGCTTCTCTAGTGACATCTTATTCCTCAAACTTGGTATCAGGCTTTTGTTTGTGATCTCTTAGTGCCGAAGCCAAGATATCTTTATTCTTTCTGATTTAGGAGACTGGGCTTTGAGGATTGAGTGCAGTAGTTTACAGATTGTTCTTTCACAAAATGTTTTGCATGCAAAGTGGCAGCATAGGTCAGACCAAACCTTAGGTGGGATTTCTCATTTACTAATGAATGCGTGCATTTTGCTGAAACATGTATGTAAATTGCTCTTTACTTGTGAAGAAGCACTCTTGCAATGAAGATACACCCATCTGCAGTGTTTAGAAACAAATAGCCAAGCCCTTGTTTCAGTTATTCTTGTTTGTACTTGAGAGAATTGGCCAGTCTGTGTGCTTTGTGCCATTTTGTGGTGTGGCAGTTCATGTCAGAGAAGATTGAAGTGATTTGCATGAAGATAATTTATGTTTTGAAACGAAGACTAGAGTAGTGGGGACAATGTTAGCCTAAGGCTCTGCGGACGCAGGTTCAATGTACTGGGGCAGCTCTCAGCCTTTGAGTGGTGATGGGAATTGCTTCACCTCCCCAGAGATGATGCTATTTCTCCAAGTGTGCACAGAGTATAACTGCAGTGAAAGATGTATGTTTCAGAGCCATTAGCCATCTGGATGGATATGTTTAAAAATAAATAAATTCAACTGAACATCAAAACAAAACAAAAAAAAAAACCAAAAAACAAAAAACTGACCTTTCTTGATGCTCCAAAAATAGGCAGTACATGCAGCTTCCTGCTCTCCACATCAGGCAGACTTCAAGGAGACTATCTGTTATAGGTGCTTCTTCCCCCAAAACTGTGTAAGCCTCGTGTGACTGCTTTAAATCGTCCATCAGCTCCCAGGCTGGTTGTGTGGGGCACTTCTGTAGCTGAGAGAGAGGCTCAGTTCCTGAGGGTCATGGGTCTGATCTCTACTGATCTGGGAGGAACTTGAACTAAATCACACAGAGGTGGGCACCTGAATCTGGTTTAGACTGTATCCACTCATAACAGCTGTGTGGCAGTAGATATTTGGGGCACTGCAGAAAAGGTGCAAGTTTATACCTTTCCGTGTGTTGTAGAACAAGATGTTTGTACTGAATATCTAGGCATATATGCCAAAGCAACTTGATTCTTGAGTGGGAAAGTTCTGAAGGTACTTTGTGTTACTCCAGCAAGCAGAACACTTTTCTGGCTCTCCCTCTTCATTTCACTTATGCATAATTCTGCTGTTTTAGGAAAACTTCTTCCCCTTGATCTCTATATTTTGCCAGCTCTGCCATTATGCATAGAAACTATTGGTCTCTGGGTGCTCAGACGTTTGACAGTACAGGACGTTACCTTTCCCTTTCTCCTCCTCTCTCTGTTTTGACTCAGTAAAATTCATCTCTCTGACAGGTTCTGAATTTCTGAACCTTGGGAAATTTCTTCAGGAGTTTTTTAAAAAGTGGCTTTGGAAAGTCAGAGTGAACATTCCTTCTTTGTGTGTATATACAGGACTACTCTGGGTTTGAAACATGATGGTAGGGTATGTTGGTTGTTCCTCATCCGTCTGTCAGACAGACCTGAGTCTCCTGTAACCTCGTGGGCAAGTTGTGCCGATTAAAATGAATCCTCCCTAAGGAACACACTTCTAATCTAGTTTCCAAAGGATAGGCTGTAAAGATGTATAGCAGGTGAGCATATGCAAGTCTTTTCATCTTAGCAAGAAGTGCTGTGGGGCAAATTTTCCATGTCACTGTTACATGTTGCTCACATGGGACTCCTCTCTTCCTGGCCCCTGGTGAGTGTTAGTGCTGTCGCATTTGCTCCGTGAGGTAGGTCTGGCCCAAAGAGGAGCCTGTGCGGCACACAAGGCTGACACTGGAGCTGGAAAGACTGTGTTGGAGCTCTGCTGTCATATCAAAGAACATAGAGGATTTATAATGAATTGATTCCACAGAGGTCTGAAATAGAGGCTGTCTGAAAAAGGATGTAACTTCACATGCAATAAGTCCTCACCTTCAGAAGATGTGTCCTAATTCCTCTGAAACTTTTAGTTTTTATGATGAACACAAGAAATTCAAAGAGCTAATCCTCAGAGTAAGACTGCATCAGTTCTCCTTGTGAGTGCTTCTTCAGCACGAACTGTCAGTGGATTCCCAAAACTACAGTCTTCTTTTCAGAATGTGCCCCGCCAACTCCAGGATGTAATTGATTTTGCTGTTCATGAATACACCTTTTCAATTTGAAGACAAGAGAGTGAAGGAGGGGAAGAGGAGCTTTCTGCACTTCATCTGCAGCGCTGTGGCTCAAATCAGTGTTTGTGAGTCAAGGAAGTCTGGATCTGATGCTCACTGCCCTTCAAGTATAGCTGTGCAGGTAATATTGGTGACTGCTTTCTGCCCGCTGGCTTGTGGCTGTGACAGGCAGTTTGCTGGGAGCTGCAGCGCTGTTCCTGCAGACACATACACCTTAGCCTGCTGATGTCCCTCACCTTTTCTTTCTTTAGCAGTGTGAAGACAAAGGTGGTTTGTGCTTATACTGTTTCTACAGAAACTGGTTGAAATAACTTGTACTGGCATTTTTAATATGGAAATAGAGTTCTTAAATAAGAACTTGAGTTTTTGTTTTTTTTTTTTAATGTTTATTTTTTTTAATATTTTAATATTTGTGAGTGATTTTAGGAAAATAAGGGGCTACAGCTGATTTGAAGGCTGCCCAGTAAGACAGCTTTAAAAAGTCACACAGTTAAATTTATTTTATTACTATCCCTTGCAAATTGCAGTAACTCTTAATGTCTATTTTTAAGAAGAAATTTTGGTCTCTGTTTACATCATTTTGGTCTCTGATTACACCAGCGTAGCTTGCTAATTTTAGGGGTGTGAACTCCTCGTGGTTTAGTGAGACAAAGTTTTAATAGCTACGTCTGAATACCTGGATAAGATTGATGGCGGTGTGTCTCCATGTAGGGCCATGTGTGTTGCTTGTGCTGTTGCCGTTTGATTTATTAAAGTAGGGGTGGTGGAGTAGGAATGGAAAGAAATTCTTATTCCAGTATGATTTAGAACAGTGTTATGTATTAATAAACAGAGTCCTCATATCATTGTTTAATGCTGGAATGGGAATTGGCACGAATGCACTGCATTCGAACTGAGTTTTTTAAATTTACATCTAAGTCATGGTGAGCTTGCCATATATTTTGTCAGCAAACACACAAAGCAATATCTTTATTTTTTGTAGCAATTACTCTGCTATATCTGGGAGAACTTTAGTTTTAGAAGAGCTGCAGTGGCTGGCACCCGCCACTGCTGCGATTAACCTACTGGGAAGAGTCCTCTCCAACTACTCCAAGACTTCTGTGAGCAAGCTGCATCATTCTCTGAAATGTCTTTTCCTCCTGGGGCAGACGGGTCTATCTGCTGTCATTATCTTTGCAATAGTAGTAAGGTTTTGAGACAGTTGTGCTAACAAAGGTACAAAGCATACTCAGCTCAGTGGCTCTTTTCCAAACGCAGAATGCCTCAGTAATGTCAGCACATACACTTGCTTTTTGAATGTTGGATGCTCAGAAGTAATCCTCAGGCTTACGCTGTGCTCAGCTTTCTTCTGCCCGGGTAAGCTTTGTATTGTTTACTCAGCCCTTCTGTCATTTTAGGAAGGGAGAACGACGTAAGATGATGTTCCTGCATTATTTGAAATTATATGTTACATTATGCAACATTCCTGCACGCTTTCTTCAGGAGCGTACAAATGGACAATGTGAAAATATTGCGACGTCCTGATATCTGTACATCCCAGAAGATGCATTTCTACCTCTAACCTTCTTACTTTGTATTATGTCAAGTTGTCCCCCTGTTCCCACCGAAGTAAAGGACTGTCTCTTTCCTAGATGAAACTCTTCTCTGGCACAGTGTGCTGGTCATGCCACGTGGCACTCAAGATAACTTTCTTTAAATTGGACTCACAGCTCTGTATGATTAGTATACTAGAGACTACTCTTGCACATGCCGCAAATGAAGGATCTGAATTACTAGACAGGAATTAAAAATGACCAGTTTGCACCGATTTTCAGCTGTCCATGTTTTGTGAGAGAAGAAAAGAGGACAAGAACATAACCTTACTGCCATTAAAATCTGCCAATGTGTATTTTATTTGATATTATGCGCATGTGTACATGCGTATCTGTGTACGAATGCATATTTCATGTACTTCACATTTTTAACTTGCTTTTCCTTTTAGAACAATATGCAGCAGCAGAACTGAAGGATGAATATTGTCTTTATGTTAGAAAATCTGACTGATCTTTGCCTTCAGTGTTTTGTTTGTAAAAACGTATTTGTAAGACTTGACCTTGTTAAGTACACAGAATGTTTCTTTTTTTTCTTTTACCTGCTCTTGTGTGCATTACCACGACTTCAGCCAGAAATTCAGAAGCTGAATTCCTTATGGTGGTTGTAGTGTTGACAGTACTTGCTATGCTATTGGATCGCTATAGATTTCAAGACATTGAAGGAAACCCAGAAACCCTCTAAACAGCCACCAAAAGATTCTCATATTACAGCTCTAAGTCCTGTCCAGAGCTTTTATGAATTGATGCATCTTTTTTTCAGATTTCTCTGATTTGTTTTTGTTTTTCCCCATTCCGAGTCGTGCAGAGTTCCCATTACCTCCTATGCTAATGTTTCTCTTCCCTCTGTATCCATCTCATCTTGAACTAACGCATTCTTAGCTCTTTGGTCTCATTAGGTTTTGCCTCTCTTGGATACATATAAATTGTTTATTAAGAGATGGAGGCACTTGTTTTCACAGCTTTTTTTTTTTTTTAAATCCCTTGGAACTATAAGCAGTGTGTTTCACCATGTAAATAGAAAGAGAATAAGTAAATTCCCCCAATGGAAATTGACTGGGAATGAAATTAGCCTGTTTAGGTATGTGCATAGGACTTAAACGGTTAACTTAGTCCTGCATGTTTATTGTAAGAGTGGAGGCAGAATGGCTGATCAGAGTGAATGTGCAGAGATGAGAGGTACTCGTAATGCAAGTGAAAATAAAATATGGAGAGTTTCAGCTACTGTAAGAAGTCAGCAGGACCCTCCTCCAGGAGAACAGTGAATGTAGGACCTCTTTTGTAACAGAGAAAGGTTATATCAAAGCTTTTATTTACAGCATCCTTGAGTGATGTGGGAGGCTTGAAGCCACATGTGTATCCCTGAGCAAATTTTCAAGGAGAGAGTAATTAAAGGCTTAGCTGAAGAGATAAAATAAATTTAACTTTTGGGTTAACCAGTGGTGAATCTTGCCAGTTAATGGAGCCTGATATCTTAGCAAAGGTGAATACCATGCTGAGTTCCCTTTGCTTAGAATATGACTGCAGTCTTGGATTGAACCATTGCTATGGTGCCACATGATGAACTGTTTGTGAAGTTGGGGACTTCACAAAGGAGAGGGGAATAGAAGAGATGGAGTTAGAGGTGGTTAGGTCTTGCAAAGCTTCTGGTATAATTTCACATTAAGCAAAGAGGAAGTTTGTTAATGTATGTCACCTTGCCCCTGTGCACCAGTAACAAGGAGGAGCATTTGAAATGGAGTTGGATGTAGAAGAGAAAGACCTAACTGTGAGTAAAGCAAAGCTAGAAACTGAGATGGAAAAAACAAAAAAACATTAACCCATGGGAATAATGGTGTTCTGAAATTACTTTCCTAACTTAAATAGCAAGAAAAATACATGACTTCTTTTGAAAGAAAGCCTGATAAATTTATGAGTGTAATTTTTCATTGTTAGGAGCCAGGAAATTCCTTTAAGTCTTTTGTTTCTTTGCTGGAAATATTTTTTCTTATTTCCTGAGGCTTTTGCATTATTCAGATTCGTTGAAGCTGAGCATTTTCTGCCTTCAAAGGTAATGAGTGCAGACATAATGTGAAAATAGTTCTTGTCTCTTCACCAGGAGCTCGGCTATTTTTCTAGGAAGTTAAACTTAGATGTATTTTTCCCATTTTCTACTTGCTGGTGTGCTGGCTGGTCAGTAGATAGATAACCTTAAGATTATCCATGGAACATGCTTTTCAGCACATCTGCTAGGCCAGGCACTGCTAGGTGAGGACTGGCACAGGTTGCCTGGAGAGGTGGTGGAGACATCATCCTTGGATACATCCTAGGTCAGGCTGGAGGGACACTGAGCACCCTGATCAGCTGTAGGTGTCCCTGTTCATTGCAGGGGAGCTGGACTGGATGGCCTTCAAAGGTCCCTTCCAATTCAGACGATCCTATGATTCTAGGAAAGTTTCTGGTAGGAACACTAACAAAGTGGGAGCTATTATCAGTGACAAGGATACAGAGGGAAGCAGAACGTGCGCTGTAGAAATTTAGGGACATAAGAGAATCTGAAGTTATTGAGGTTGTATGGATGGGATCTGAGGAGCTGATCTGGGAAGATATTACAGGTGTTGTTGCTGCAGGAAATGAGCCTAAGGTCCATATGATACCATATTCCATTGTTTTTTGTTGAACTAATGTTTCTGCCGAATTGTGGGGGTTTATACAGAGACTGTTCCCTGCCACTTCTCTATCAGTTTGAACTTTTCAGAGGAGTACAGTAGCATTCCAAGCTGCTATTCACGCTGAACAAAGGCTTAAATCTATGAGGTAGTGGATAGATTTGTACTGTTGAAAATTTGAAAAATTCTTTGTGGTAGAGAACTGTCCTGTCTCCTATCTCACATACTTTTCCAAACACAGAGAATACTTAGGTTTGCCTGCTAAAAAGAAATTACTATGTTAAACTGCTTAGTTAGCCATCCAGTCCGTTTAGCGATAGGTAAACCTTAATTTTGTTTAAGTGTTAAACCCAAATACATTCACTGTTGCACTCTGTTACCTGCTGGTCTTGATACCTTCTATGTGCACTGGATGGGCAGTATGCTTCTGGAGTTTGTAGTCTTGGTAATTTAAGGCAACCACAAATTACTGCTGAAAAAATACTATAACACAGATGGCTCTTACCCTTAGAGCTCACCGGTTCAAGAATTAAGTCAGTGTAACAGAAGATTTATGTTCCAGAGCATCCAATATATTTTTGTTTAAAAAAAGGTTGGCAAGACATTGTGGGCATACGTGGTTTATAGCAGTGATTTAGAGATGCTTAGTGGAAAATGCATGCAACCTGTTCATCTGTCAGTTGCGAGAGGACTATGTTGCTCTTGCCTTTAAAGCAGTTACTGATATTTGCTTTTGAACTGTAGACAGCTTGCTTTAATGTACAGGCTATGCTTAGGTACAGGATTTCCTATTTAGCCTCTTTGGTTACCTTAAAGGTAGATGCCTGTGTGATGGTTCTAAGTACAGCATGATGTTGCCTTTCGTTTGACCATCAGTTTACATGTAACCAGCCTTGCAGAAGGGTTCTTTGTGGAAACAAATTTTTAGTCATCTGCGGCCTTATTTGCATTGTGTTGCTAACAGCTCCCTTCAGGAGGAGCATGGAGTTAATTTGGGTCAAGTTGTCTGCCTGATGGTAAGTGCACGAAGTGCTGGTGCTTATTCAACCAATGGTCAGGTGCAGCACGTCACCTCTGTCAGTGACTGTGTTGGTGCCATGGAATGCTCCCATGATAGGCAGCTGACTTGAATGAGGCTGTTATATCAGTTGAGTCATGAAGAATTGACAAAAAGTGTTAATGGTGAAAGCTGTGTTAATATTCTGCTCTTAATGCTTGGGTGAATGCATTCTAATGTCTTCAGTAGGTTGTCTTGGAGTGTAAAAAGAGAAGTAGGCTTGACAGAGAGATCTCTGCAGAAACTTTGTAAAGACTGGTTTGACTGGGAAACAACCTCATAGTCAACTCTTGTGCTCTTAGCAATGGATAGGCGGCCAGAGAAAGGCACTGTGGTGAAGAAAGGTGGTAGACCATATCAAAATCATAGAATCATAGAACTGTTCAGGTTGGAAAAGACCTTCAAGATCAAGTCTAACCACAACCTAACTATACTACCCTAACTCTTAAAAACCCACCAGTAAATCATGTCCCTGAGCACCACATCCAAACGGATTTTAAACACGTTCAGGAATGGTGACTCAACCACCAAAATGAGATGGCGTGCCTCTGGGAAGGCAACATGTCCCAGGTAAAGAAGCAGATACTGACATCACACCACTTTGTTCTGGTGTGGTACTTGGTGTTCCTCATCCAAATAGCTTGCTGCCACAAATGAAGTGCAATTATTCTTATATCCACATTTTGTTGTGTCCATTTCTTATAGCATCGCTGCTTGCTTCACTGAGAACAGATCCTGTAGGAAGAGGGTTCTGTATCTGTGTTGATACATAAAGAATGAGTCACCAAAATGTTAGAAGGCAGCAAGTTCACTTTTATTTTCTTTTTGACCTTCCCTATGGTTATATTTGTTGTTGGAAACCAAAGTTAAAATTTTAGTTCTAATCATTTGTTGATCTCATTTATTATCATACGTTTCATGAGTTATATAAGATTCACAGAAGACTACTGTTAACTAAATTTGGCCGTATGCTTTACATGAAGGGGGATATACAGAACATTCTAAATTCTCACTTTATTAAGAGTTGCTTTTTGCTGCATACGAGGTTAGTGCTGTATACGAGGTAACTTTTTAACTGAGGTTCAGTTTTTCCTTGCCAAACTTTAGGCCTCTGTGTTAATACCCATAATCTGATCGCTAACGCTTAAGGTGATATTGAAACTTTGTTTTTTTTGAATCTATTACCTTTTCTAATATATATAGAGCAAAATTGTCCAAGAAAGAGTTCCAAAGGATGTAAGCTATTTAGTGCCAGTACTTGCTGTTCTCTGACTAGATGAGGAAAATCATTCATACATACATTTATAGAAAAAAAAATTTAAATGTTTTAAAATATCATGGGCTGCCGTGTCATAACAGTTGAAGTTTTGGCAGCCAGCAGCCTGGGGTACTTAAGTCAGGAAATACGTGCAGAGGAATCTCAGCGGTGACAAACCCTTGCTGCTTGATTTCAAACTGAAGTGCAATCAGCATTCTGCCATGGTGAATTATTTAGGGGTGTAAGTCAATTCAAGCCTAACATTTTAGAAGTAACTGGATGGCATTATTTGTGTAGTGTATTTACTGGAGAGGTAAAAAACAGTGTACGGAAATCAAGTTCCAAGACTTCAATTTATTCTTGTCAATATATCAGGAAGTGATGGGTGTGGTTTTTGGTAAGCTCCATTCTGAACTTTATAGCCTGAGAACATAAAGCAATGTAGTAGAGTGCCCTCTTTCAGCAGCAGCATATTTCTTCCAAACACGTCTGTTGTGTGGGCTTAGTTTTCCTCTTACCAAGCATGTCCTCACTGCTGAGCTACTGCCCTACTTGCCTCTGTAACCTCCCCATAGCCCTCAGTTTGCAGTGTCCAGCATCCCTTTGAAGAGGGAGAGGAATGCCACCATTGTCAGTTCGGTGCCTGGGGTGTCTTCCTCAAAACTGAGTTTGAAATGTCTGAAGCTGAAGAGCACCTAGAACCCGACTGTTATTTCCTAGTTCAGTCATCTGAAGTGATATAGAAGCTACTGCTTATTTGCTTATTCCCTTCTTTCCTCCCCCCTCCCCCCCCACCCCTTGCTTGTCACTGAAGACATTTATGACTAAACAAATGACTCATCTTTGATGGAGTATTTCTTCCCCATTGATTTCTACAGTGATGTCATGGTACTTCTGCATCTGAACTGATTTCCCTGGCAACAGGGTGTGATATCAATATCTCAGCTAGTAGACTATTAGGAAGACAGTACAGAGAAATCTCTGAAAAAGGAAAGAATACACTCTTTAGATGAAGTCTTCTAAGCATGTGAAATAACAGGAAAAAAGAATTTGGGAAATGGTTGGCTGAGTGCATCATTTGAAATGGCGACGTTTGCCTGAAGTACATAGTCTTCAGACTGCCTACATGAGGTCTTGTAGGCTGTGTAGAATTACAGCTCTGTTTCAGTCATCTGAAACTACTTTTGAACTGTTGCATACCATCCTTCCAGACCTTGTTATTTGAGTGGCACGGAGAGACGAGAAGATGCTAATTCTTTTTATTATGCAGATACCAAATGACTTAATTTGTTCTTTTAATTGCTGCAAGTTTAGGAAAAATAGCTAAAAGAGAATGTATATTTTCTTGTGCAACTGAAATCTCTACCTCCTGCAATGTCTGCAGGACAACACAATGGTAGGTTTTAAAGCAGGTGTTGTTTTTGCTTGACAGACAAGTGGCAGCCTGGAGAGCCGTGCGAGTAGATGATGGTGTTTAATACCTTAGCGCTTAAGCTTTCAGTTTTGGCAAGGTTTTGTGCGAGTTCTCTTTCTGTTTGCTTGTTTTTAAAATCTGTGATTCCTTTCATTTTTTCTTGCACTTCTGATAACTGAAGGTGCAGACACAAGAGAGGAAACTTTCTTCCGGACAGTCTGAAAGGAAAGGCTGGTTGAGCATCAGCACTTGTTATGTGCCTTATGAAGCTTCTCATTCCACGTGCATGTTGTTGTAGTTCTGCAGCTGCACTGTATTGCTGCTGCTAAATTACTGTTATGTTGCTAGAATTAAAGCTGCTGTGGCTTTTCTTGTAAAGTCATGCAAGTTTAAGAGCATCTGTACATTTAATAGGGCGTTTTCAGAGACCCAAGAGTGACCCATTACAAAGATACTACTTGGACAGAGGGAGATTTTCTTCAAAGAGGCAAAAATGTGGGTGGGTACTGGTAAGAATTACGGGAAGTTGTACTGCTTATGACAAGTTGTATGTTTCTGTTATTAAATGTTATAAAGCTAGGTCGTAGCTTCAACACCTCTTGGCACGGAGATGAGTAAAATCGAAATCAAGTCAGGAAATTCTGGGGAGTTGGTGGATCCTGTAGGCGTTCAGGGTTACGGGGAAGGTACCCAATGATGACACAGTAAGTAGATAGAAAAGTGCAAGGGAAGTAGTAACAGAGTAGGAACTGAGAACTGAAGAGTTTACAAAAAAAATCCTCGAGAGAAGGAGGCCTGAAAGAAAGTAAAGGGAGAAACTTGAGCTCACGTGAGGTATAAGCTCATGAACCTGTACTTAATCAATAAGCTGTGATATGAAGCCTTTGCATGTGGCATCCTCCTGTATGCCAGAAGCACCCAAATGTCCTGCAGTGTCTTTCCAGAGTTTAACAGTGAAACGTTCCAGGCCTTGCCGCTTTACCCAGAGTAGCAACTGATTCAGCTTCCCTTCCAAAGTGGGTGCCATCATCACTTCTGGATGCCATCCAAGCCATGGATGAGATAAAGCACAGACATACAAGTCTAGAGGTTCTGGTTTGCAGGTAGCAGTGTTATGATGTGCAAGATGTCAGGTGCTTGTGGTATCAGATTGAGGATGAAATTTCATCTGAGGTGGCTTCAGGAGCTGTGTGCCATCTAAATCTAAGCGCAGATCAAGTGTCTGGTTGTCAAAGCCATGCTTTGTTTACTTTTGGCCTAACAGCAATCCTTGAATGTTTCAACAGTGAAAGCAGTTGTGACACTTGATCTCCTGTGGGCAGGAGATCACAACATTTTCATCCTATAAATTCATGCTGAGCGGGTTCTGGAGGCAGCACTAACAAAAAGAGAAATAAATAGATCATGTTTTAATACTTGGAACCTGTGACTGGTTTGAAGGTGATTCATTTTTGTTCTTTTCAGTTTGGGCTCTATTTCTCATCTCAGCGTCTGTGTGCTTTGAAGGGAGGGGGAAAGACAAATTCCTCTGGAACAGATCATTGATTAAATGTGGCATGACTGTCTAAATGCAAGCTTTGAGATGGGATTTGTCACTGGAGCTGCTCTTGCATCTAGTGAGGTTCTTCGAAGATTTGCCCTTTTGCTTGTCAAAAAGCACTGCTCAGACCGTTCCAGCAGGTTATATTCCGGAGGCAGATATCTAGAACAACTACCACATGTAACTTCTGCTATTATAACGAGAACTTCTAAGAAGGTGATCATAAGGCATAATATTCCAACTCTGATAATTCTTCTGCTCTGAAAACATTTTGAGTGGGCCGGATTTATTTCCTCTTAGGAATGCCATCAGGCTGCCAAGTCTGTCAGTGATGACATGTATGCTCACATGCATACTAGTCTCTTACGGAGCCAGTCTGAGGTAGCATCTACCGAAGCCATTAGATTTTATTTTAATTGCTCTGTGAGATTTTGTCTGACAGCAAGGAACTACTCCTAGGTGGGTCTCAACATTGCAGCTTGTAATAAAAGCTCAAAGACTGGGTTAAAATTTACACAGTCTGTGAGGTTTTTGCTGTGTGTAATGAAATCATATACCTCTTGAAACAGTGATCTTTCCAGGATGTATTTCTAGGAAGATTCCTTAATGGTAGAACTGGAAGAAAACTTGAAGTCAGTTCTGACACAAGAGTTTCAAGCCCTGTACTTTAGGTAATGAAATATCACAATATTGTACTGTAAACATGGTGAGACCTTTTCTTCTTATGTTACCTCATGTGACCCAGAAGCCATCCAGAAGATTCGAGAAGCAGTTGTTAAATGCTATAAATCTTGTATTATTCCACGTCATAAGTCTATTAATATATTTACACTCTGCTGACCCACAACCCCAGCTCTGCATGCTAAACACCATTTTATGTGCAGCACAGTGCGCAAACCTTTTAAAACCTGTACTGTGAAGTCAACACCAGAAACTATACATCACCATCTTTGCAGTGAGAGGGAGGAAAACAGCTTTTCAATAAACGGGTAAATAAGAGCTAGCTGTTTAACTGATCTATTTTAATTGACTTTAAATGTACTTGAGAGTTATGTGGATGCTCTGCATGGTGGTGTTCCCAGCATCTATGACCTGGCAAATCTAAAATTGTTTGGACATATGGCACCTTTTCAGTTTGGGTAAATCTTTGGCTTTCAGCTAGCAGAAAGGCTCAATGAGCCTTTCCGATCGTTTTGTTTTCAGGCTTATGTGGCCGCTGTCTAAATATTTAAAAATTACCCAAAGGAGCATAACACCTGGTGCGTTCATTTCTGTACCGATCTTTATTTTTATGACACCCTCGTTAAAACAGTAAATGAACAAGAAAGATAATCAAAAGCAACTAAAAAGCCTACAGACCAAATGGGACAAGTAATTAACGGCTTCAGCTTATTCCATGAAGCAAAGATATTGTGGTTTTTCCTTGTTAGTACCAGCATCACATGTACAGACACTTCTAATCTGTGCCTTTTTGTTTTTTCCCTTTTGAGGCGGTGGGGAAGTTTCCTTGTGTTGATGGCTTTCTTTTTTTATGTTGCGTGAAAGGTTTTGGCCTTTGCAAGGCATTACAGCTCCCAAAGGATTTCATGACTGTTTGCAAATCTACAAGCTTCCACCCTATCTGAGGCAGAATACAAGCCATATTGCTCTTTGAGTAGCTGAAACATCAGCTGTTCTTGGGCTTAGCTTACTACCTGCTTTTCTTTCAAAGCAGAGCTAATTTAAGGGTGCTGGAGCTAATTTTTAAAGTATGTTTCTGTTCAAACTTAATACTGATAGCAAGTACTTTTCTTAGCTTTGAAAAAGAGTTGATAATCTGGAGCCAAAACCTGAGCTGCAGCCAGACAGCTGCATGTTAGACTCCTGCATGCGGAGCAGGGCCCCTCTGGCCTTGCTCACCTGCTAGCAGTGTGCTGCCATTGTAACGTGTGGACCAGGAACTGAAAGGCAGCAGCTGAAGCAGCTTCCATTGTAGACACCCCTCTATTTCCCTGAATTGTATCAGCAACAGCTTCTTAACACAGCAGCAAATGCGGGTTTTTCTGGGAAGGTCTCCGAGCTGGAATATAACCTCAATCCACGAGGCTCCTGAGTTGCTGGCTTCGTTTCAAGGCAGGATTCGTGAAACCTGGACATACGCTGTGGAATTTTCAGTGACGTAATTGGTAGAAATGTTCCTTACGAGTGATTGAAGTCGAGGGATGACAGACTTCATGGGTGAGCAAAGAGCAGTAGTTGAAGGGAAGAGGAGTGGGATTTGCTTGAGGATCTTTCAGCACCCTTGACTTGTGAAGGAGCTGTGGTGCAATTTATGTGCTTCTCAAACTTGCCAAGTAACTGGCTGCAGCAAGTGAGGGTATTTGTCAGCCTGCTTCCTTAGGAGGTCTGGCTGGAGAATGTTTTTTTCAACATATAGCACAGCATAGGGTATTAACTCACGGGGTGGAAGTTGTAATTAGTTTGGGACCGTCTGGCTCGTCTCACAGGAAGCATGTGTTTGAGGGTGTAATGGTGGAAACAGAGCTTCGTCTGCCTGTTGAGAGCGCTAAATATCTGATTTATAGACTGTGCTTTATGCTGGTTAAATTACTCCAAGGACATGACCAAATGAGAGATGAGGGGGGGAAAAAAACACTTAGGCAATTTCCTAATGCCTTGATCTTCTAAAATCAGCGCTGTGCTTTGGGGTTTTTGTGCTTTTCCACTTTGAGCAGTGTGAGGTCTCCTGTTCGGAGTGCCCAGCTGCTTACTGCAGGCTGCCACGGGGCTCCCCGTGCAGGTACGGGGCTGCCAAGAGCTATGCTCGGGCTCCAAGGACAGCAGGGCTCTTGTCTGCTTCCTTTCCTGCTGCGCTACGCTTTGTTCCTTTTTTTCTGTGCTGTTGCTATGACTGAATATGGTAATATGTTTATAAATCTTTTACACCAAAGCCAACCATGTGATAAAGCATATCCTTTTAGTCCGACTGAATAGCAACTTGAGAGAGGAAAAAATGAATCTGTTCAGAAAGTTCATAGGAGAGGGATGCAGGCAGGCTAGGAATGGAATATTGATTGTCTTCATTTCTAATCAAATCATGTCAGTGAATAGGCAGCTAACGTCTCCATAGCCCTAAAAATAGAAAAATCTAATATAAGTTTAATACTAGGAGCCAGCATTTTGGAAGCTAGTGTTTATGTCTATAGAGCATTTCTCACCACTCTGTTTAGCTTGAATGGATGCTGAACACATGCAATTTTCTGTTGATAATTTGTGTAGAACGCTCTGAATTGATATTACAAGCTGGTTTAAAAAGACCATCAGGCTTATTGCAGTATTCTGTTGCTTAATAAAATTATATTAGGAATGCAGGTAGGGAGTCATATGACTGAACTTCTGTATCCCGCTTTAGAAGGTTCTCTTGTGCTGTAATTGCCAAAGAACAAGGGCAACAAAATTGCCTGAGCTGGGTTGCCTCCGGCTTCCTGCTGGAATGTTAGATTAGGTGAGTGCAACTGTTGTGCTGTATTATGTTAATCTGTGACATTGGCTTGAATGCGGCTCTCCTAATTCTCTGTGGTTAGGTCAGGGAGATAATGGCTTTCAATAACGTGCAAATTAACTATGAAGAAAACCCTGAGCATCTTCTGTTGTTTTCATCCACATCGCAGAGCAGATGCTCAGGGCACTCTGTGACTCAGTTCCTAGAAGGTGTAAGTCACGGACGGTGAGCATGTGTGCCACAAGTTGGCCAAGCGGAAAAGCAGTAGCGTCTGCTCTTGTGGCAGAAGTGCGTGCTAGCCTGCTCTAGCTAACCGAGGTTATGGCTGTGTGAGAGTCTCAAATATCTTTTCGCTTCATCAAGTTCTTGTTAGATGTAATATGAATAACTCCTATCACTGTTTCTACTTAAACAATATAGTTATAGCTTTATGTTTCTTAGTAGCAAATGAATCTTACCTCCAATGCTAGGAGAGATTGTTGGGGTAAAACAGAGGTCTAAGCTAATGCTAAACTTGAAAATTGTGTCTTTATTGTATGCGTTTTTACAGCCTGACTTCATCACTGGACTGGATAACGGACGTTACCGAGGATGTGGCAAAATATCCTCTTTTAAGGCTGTTTTGTTAATTAAGCAGTATTAGCAGTTGTTGTGTCGATTATCCATTCAAACATTTAGATTGCATGAAGTCATGCGCTTTGGATTTTGTAGCATCCAGAATAAACACCTGGTAGTTATATGATTTAATATAAACAACTCCTAGCATTTAAAAAACAACAACAACAAAAAACTAGACTATTCAGTGCTGGTCTTCATTTCCTGTATCTCCTCTCATGAAGCTCTTAAGAAATGTTAATGCATACTTGGGCAGTTTTTGTATCTTCTGGCAAACATTGTGCCAGGTAAGATGCATCCCAGATAAAAACAGTATGATGAAACTCATTTCAGATAAAAAGATGAATTGCAAATATTAGAGCAAAAGCTGGATAAGAGGAAAGATAAGTGAAAAAGAAAAATACACAAACTCAGCATGAGTAAGCACGTTGCTGTCAATGTAGATATTATTATTTCTGCAGCCAGCTGTACTGAAGTATTCTAATGACAAGTACTGGGGTTTTCTCTTCCAGAAAACCTATTTGATCAGCCAGCGGTCCTTGTTAATATGAAGCCAGTGAGAGCAGCACAGGCTGCAAAGCCCTTGTTGTACCCTTGTCTTTCATGACTCGTAGTGCTACTGTCAGGTTACTGCTGTTGTCTTTTTGGCCGTGCTGTCCACCATGATAGCTCTTGACTAGAGATACATGCTCCACTGAACACAATTCTGCTTAAATGTATTGTCATAGCAAGGAAATTCTATAGAATTAATCTATAATATTGTAACATCCTTCACAATTACAATATCTGTAATAGGTGGTTTTTAATCTCACTGCATAACTAACTTCTAGATTAGTAGTGTGGTTTGAGCAGATTAGGACCGATGAATTTGGACACAGTTTTCCTTCTGCCTTTTCTATCACGCTCTCTGCAGTTTCATGTGCTGTGTGATGGTATGGTTTGAGCCCTTCCCAGCAGGCTGTTAGACAGTCACTACTGTTTTATGCCTCTTTCTAATCTCACCGTCCTCTGTTTGGTTTTGTCTGTTTTTTTTTTTCTACTTAGTTTCTGAGCACTGTATTTGTGCCTAAGTTTTGTGCCTAATATGTGTTCTGTGTGTGCTTACATTGCATAGAGGGATGTTCATCAGATGTCCCTTGCAGTTGGGGTAGGAGGCAGTGAGCTTTGTAATGAGCCTTCAGAAATGGCAGGAGTTTGTTCCACCTCTGGTATTTGAGTTCTGGCCAAAAAGACATGGATTTTCTGTTCTGTAATCTCTGTCTGGGTGAGTTTGCCAGCGCTACCCAAGCGATGCCCAACTCTTACCACTCAAGTTTGTTTGGAATGATATCAGAGGCTTTGTACAACACTCTCCAGGTTTGTGACTCCCTGTTGTTTAAACAATAGTGTCTTCCTTTGTCCCTGAAACTTCAAAACCTGTGATTAACACTTTTGTTCCAAGCAACGTGGTGACGAGTATAATTCAGCTTAGTTTATCTTCCAAAATTGTCTGAATTGCTATCTCATATTAATTCAGTTTAACAAATCTAACTAATTGGGGATGTGTCCTCTAAGGATAGGAATATTTCTGAGATTAGATAAACACTTCACTGCAGGGTCTTATTCCTCTCTAATTGAGTGAATCTCTTTGATTTCCTTTTCAGTTGGATGAGCTTTCTGCATTTCAATTTTTTAATTAATTGACGTTATCTTATGGGCTTGTGAAAATTCTCTACAATACAGTTTCTCTGTACTGAGATATCCTCTGTAATCTATGTTAGTATTTGAAAAGTATGGCGTAAAAATAATGATTTAATATATAGTTCCTTCGGGACACATAACCGAAGAGTTCATTTAAAATTTGTTGTTGGCTTCCACAAGGTTTTTCTTCTCTTACAACTAACAAACAGGCAATTAGTCCAGCAAATATACCAACTGACACATAGCTTATTGTGGCCTGTATGTGAACTGGAATGTTCCTGTGGTTGTATTGACTCTTTGTCAGCCTCTATGAAGTGAGCAGGATGATTTCCATCCCAGTCCCTTGAAATAGTGTCATCTATTGCCTGAAAAATGTCATAATCTCCATCACTTCAGAGCCCTTTGTCAGTTTAAGTAAAATCTCCTGAGTATCTGTCACTGGGAGAAGACATTTAAATCCAGAAAAGCAGAAAGGTAGAAGGTACTGCCTGCGTGCATCTAGGAATCACAGAATCACCAACGTTGGAAAGGACCTCCAAGATCATCCAGTCCAACTGTCCAAATCGAAGCAGTGTGTTTTATATAGCCATATCTGTAAGTTCCCCAGGAGTTCCCTTAGTGGTGAAAGCTAGCATCTACTCTCCTTTTCCGGCAGCCCATGGCCACTAGTCATGCCATATAGTGAAGCAGACTGTGTCTTTTGATTAGACCTTTGTATCAAAATGAATTGAAAGTCTGCTGTGTAGACAGAGAGCTACTGGCCTAACGGAAGGGTTCTGAGCTTCTACTTCGTCAGCCCAGTGTGCTGAGAAGGAAGAGGGGCAAAAAAGGAAGAAGCAGGCTGCTTGAGTGAGTGGCTCAGTTCGTGTACAGGACAAGATGTGATTGTTTATGCGCTCAGGATGTGCTGCCACAACATTAACGCAAATGAAAAGATCTTATGTGCGATGGAGCTATTGTTCTGTTGTTTATAAATGGAAGTTTTGCAGCGGTTAAAACAAACAAAATACCCATGCGTTGCGTTGCAGCTTTTGCACATGAGGGTCACTGCCTGGATTTGAAGTATTTGTCTCCAAAATTCTCTCTTAGTTTAGTCTTAATGTTCCTATAACAAAATAGGTTTTATGTAAGTGTTACTGGCTCAAAGCAAAAACAAATCATTAATGAGACTTCCTAAAAATCAGTGTCAGGTTCCAATTGGAATTTCTGTGAATCATACTTCTAAAAATGACCATGTCATTGTTTATCCCTGGGGGAAGGAGGACTTCATTGGTCATTGATGGTGAAGTTACATGTAGAAGTTACTTCTCTCCAACCTACAACAAGAAACTTTTAGCAATGTTCCCTGAGAATATCTCATACTTGCATGTTTCCAGGAGCTGGGATCTCAGGAAAGGCCTAGGCAATCTGACTGGCAGTTGAAGCAAAAGAATTGATTGTGAAAGAGAGGACTGAGTGGGGGGAAGCAGGTGACCTGCTGTAGCTTAGTTAACGTCGACTAGAAGTGACATTTATTTTGATTTAAGAAGCTAGAAGAGAGAATTTTAATGAACATTTATTAATGGTGCTTATCTAAACAGTGGGATTGACTTAAAACAAAACAGTTAATTATGTGATGTGGAGCCCACCTCTTGCCCTCTTAGGAATCTTATCAGCATAGTAACTGTGAGTGTTAGTTCTTCCTTGTTTTGTTGTTCTTAGTCATGTCAGTGATTTGGCACTGACTGCTGGGCAATAAGTAGAGGGTGATTCGTTTGTTGAGTTTGTCTGGGCACAGAAGTTGTTTGCACTGGAGCTGGTTTGCTTGTGTCGGCTTTATGCTGTGGAACAACCTAGAACAGGGCTCACTGTGGGTCATGAGTGAGGGGACTTTTCAGTGGATGTTGTGTTTTGAAGGATTTGGTATTAGTAATTAAGAAGAAAACTGCTTCTTCCCTCCATTGTTCTCACATTGTTGATTTAATCTGAAGCAACACTGCTTCTAAATGTTTAACTGCGGGCGAGCAGTGACCCAGCTAATTTGGCCTTACTTCATTCCTTTAATGAGGAATTGGTTATGCTTTGCTCTTGGTACCACCTTGGAGCTCCCCAGCCTTTGAATATTGAAGCCCATATATCTGCACAAGGGTGTTTGGGTCAGCCTTGAAAATTTCCTTGCTGCAGCTACGGATTGGAAGTGGAAGAAAAACAAATAACCAGCCCCCTCTGGTTTTGACATCAGCATTCTAGGAACTGTCATTTTGTGCCAGTGGTGAATTTGGTATTGCCCAGTACTCTGCATCCCTCTCTTCATCAATTTCATTCTTTAAAAAGAAGTTATATGCAGACTGGGAAGAGCTTTGTTTCAGTTCAAAACGTTGGTGGGACTGGGGCTGTTGGGCAGGAGCCAGTCTTTGACTGTGACCTGAAATAAACCCCCTCTGTTTTGGTGAGGGCTCCATACAGCTTTAATGTTTGTACAGGCAGTAGAGGAACTGTCGATGGTACAGGAACTGTCTTTCATATGAATTGACTCCACCATTTTTTGGGTGGTTTCAGGGCCATTATTTAACCTGGATCTCTGATTTCCCTAGTAAAGAGTGGAAGCAACATCTGCTGTCTGCCCTCATTCTTAACTCCATGTGATTTGTTATTATGATTACTGAGTGCAGTTACTTCTGGATGTTGTAATTAAGCAGCTTTTTAAGGAACAAAAAATCAAACCATCAGCAGAAGGTGTTTTGCAGTGAGAATACTGCACAGTGATAATTCTGTGCACTGATTTTTATATAAATTAAAACCTTCGATGACAATCAAGTGCAGGTTTGAGCCTTCCATGAAGAACTCTTCTTCTGTGGATTTTAGAGCACTGAATTTGTAAGCAATGGTAACATTCCTTCCCCAGTCACATTTATGCTTTGAGAATATGCTGACAATTAAGAAAAGTTCAGCTGTGTTCTTTTACCCATCAGAGCCGCTGTTCTTCTGGTGTATGGAGGGTTCCTGACAAGAAAAAGAATTAGTCCTGATAATCTTTGCTGCTGTTGCTAAACCCTAAAAAGCTTTAGAGCTGCTCTTATCCTATTTTGTATATTTCTTGCAGATTTTTTTTCTAAGCGCTGATCAGATATTCCTCTGAAGTTCTTAATGGCCTTAAGTTGTCATCTGAGCTTTTGCTTAACTTGCACAGCCATGGCTGGTGACAAGGCTGTTTGGCAGAAGGAACGCAACAAACAAACTAAACCAAACCTGTAATCTGAGCCTAGATGAATAAGACTATTACTTGGTGTCTTCATGGTTCGCTTCTGTTAGTGAGGAGACCCACAGGTGTGTGCTTTCTGGACCCCAGTGTGTATGTGCACTCAATGACTGACTTGTAAATGTTTTTTCTGTCTTCTCTATTGTGCCACTTCTTAAAAGAATCTAAAAGAAGGATATGAAACAGACAGCACAATTCAGTTTGACACCCAAACTTAGGTGGCTGAGCTCTTGTCAGTGGAAAGCTTTTAGCATAGTGGAACAGAGGAAGTGGTCCATGTGAGCAGCCAGCAAAGGTGCTGCATGCTCTCTGCACTCTACTCACTACACATTTCTGTCTCCAAAGTGGACCCCACCCAGGATCTTCATGGAAGAAATAACCTACTCCTTTGCACGTTGCAACCAACAGCCAATCTACATAGGCTGTTAAGAATGACGTTCTCGCCCATTCTGCAGTTCCCATCCTTGTGGTACCATATCCCACAGATACCTCTGGGTTTACCCATGACATTTGGGCACATGGGTCCTTTGGGCTCGTGGTTAGCACGGTCTGCACATGTGAGCTTTGGTTACTTTTGTGGATGGTGAATGAGAAAACCTGCGTATCGTCAAAATGCTGATACAATCCCTAACCTTTCTTCTGTGCTTGTGGTTTTTAAAGCACTGTTGTGCTCTGAATGCTTCTTCATGAATGGCATGTTGCCTTTCTTACCCAGCGCTTTTACCAACTGCTGCTTTGGCCCAATAGGCTCAGGGGGATGGCTTGGTTATGACTCTCCTGTGCCCTTAGTGAGCTCTCTGTCCCTTTAAAATAGGAAAAACTACTCCTAGCAGTGATTTGGGAGTGTGGACTATTCTAAACTTCAGTTTAAATTCTGTGAACTTACAATTGTTTTGCTCATTTCAGAAGTAGATTTACCACGTGCTAATTGATTCTTCAGCTCTACCTTTCCCTGCATGCAAAAGCAATCAATCTGTCAGCTGATGTAATCCCTTGACACTCCTGTTTTTCTTTCCCTATTGCTGTTATGACCTTGATGTTCCAGGAAGGTGCAGGGACGAAGACAGACCTTGCTGACCGCTGGAAACTCCAGTGAGGGAAAGGACATGAGGGAGAAGGGATCTGATTGGGCTTATATCCAATTATTACAGTGTATTTTTAGAGTATTTTGTACTCAGGAAGTAAACATTCAATGCTTTGTAGAGGTTAGAGGTGGACCCACCCATTCTTGGAATTACGTACAGCTTGTCCTCAGTAATATCAGCGATGGATCTGTCTTGTGTGTATATGCAAGTCAGTGATTCATTATAGTACGCTTTTGTGCCAAAGCTTACTCAGAAATGTCTTTGGTTGTTTCAGGAAACTATTGTTTTATGCTCAGCTTTGCTGAATCTGTTCAGACCCAGCAAATGTATTTAAAGAAATATCTGCAATATGGGGTACAGATCTACTATCAAAGAAGCTTTTCAGCTATTTGCCATGGTTGCTGTTCTTTCCTGTGTGAGTCTTTAGAAGGATCCAAGTGGTCCTATGTGAATCTACAGCACTGGTTTAATCCTTGGAATAGACTCCAAGTCTTAAGTGTCACCATTTAACCAGTATTCTCCTGGAGAAATTGTCAAACCCAGAGCTGTTCAGTTTGCATTTTTTTCAAGCATCCATTTATTTTGGAGGTCAGGAAATGTGAACTTCTACCTTACCTGCTTTTTACCACTGCCAGATCTCAACTCTGCCAGGGACCCTTTCACATCAGCAATGCCATGGTTGGAAAGGCAGGCGGGCTGTTCTAGCTTTATAAATTCACACAGAAGGGGCTTAACCAGGAAGGCTGCTGGCATTAGACCTCATGTTTTCACAACAAATTATACTTTCCTACCAGGAGCCTGCCAGTTTCTTCTAAGTTCTTATGAAAATAGAATTGAAAAGTCTCATCAGCTTATGAAGTAAACACATCAGGTTTGGTTGGAGTGGGAAGTGTCTTGTGGGTTTTATTAGTTTCTTGCGCAAGTTTTGATGAAGTGCTTTTTATCTGTGAAGCAGATGCTGTTGGCTGTAGCCAGACTGTATGGTGCTGCTTTCCCGAGAGAGTGATCTGTAGAAAAAAAGAAATACTAGAGAAAGGAGAGCGATGGACTTTCAGGCCATTGTAAGCAGTTTGTTTAATGATGACTCTGAGCAGTGCAGTAGCAAAGAAAAACAAACAACAAAAAACAAGCGACCCAAAAACAACTAAACAAGCCAACTAACCCTGTAATCCTTGGTAATAAAAGGGTAAGAATATAAAGCAGGAGCAGAGATGATCTCGTCTCTGAAATGTTCAGGGACAGATCCCATTTCATGGCTGTGTTACCCCCTCTGTGTTTGTAACTCATCCTGATGGATGTAGGATGAGTTTAGCTCTTGTGGTCAATCTGGGCATGGTGTGTGTCCCTCAGTGGGGTGCCATGTCTTGTTCCCAAGCCTGTATTTTAAGGGCAACAGGAATGCTGGAGCTAATTCCTGGGAGGGCCATCAATACTGCACAAGGTTGGGAAAACAAGCCTCATGGCAATGCTTAATGATGTTTTTGGTTTCAATCAAGAAGGAAAGTTGAGTGGTGGTGACTGTACCAGTATGTGTGCAGAGATATTGCTATGAGGAATTCTTCAGTGTTACAAACAACACTAAGTAGTGTACTGGAAATCAACCTTTAATGTAGTATGTCAGGCCTTTTGAAGCTATGTGTAGTTAAACTTTTCAGTATTTCACAAAAGCATGTTTTAAATGTGTGCTTTAATACAGACTTCTCCTCTGTCTCTGCAATGGTCTTGCCCAACCAGCTGCATTAGTTTCCTCTGGTGTTGAAGCTCTGAAAACAGATTACGGCCAGAGCCTTTGTTAAGCAATCTCTACAGATAGTGTTGTGGCAGCTCTAGTGAAATGCACCTTCTTTGTTAGAGAGGTTGACATGAGAAGATACCAGAGATGAAACTATTCTGGTCAGGTTATTCTTGTCTCATTGGCTCCTCTGTGGCTTTGAGTTTATAGGAGCAGATACTCTGTATGTTTTCAGTCAGACCATCTTGTCTTTCTCTTGAGAAAGGTGAATAATTCATTGTGCTGATGTTGTGACCATGTTGCCTAATTATTTTGGTTACACTTCCTGAGAACGTTGTAAAGGTGCGTGTATCCTACAGTTGAACGAGTGCAGTTTTCTTTCCTGAGTTTCTGTTGGGAAATCCCGCTCAGTGAGTTTGCTATCAAAACAAATCAAGTTGTTAGGCATCTTCATCAAACACGGGAAGTCAACTGTGGGCCAATTCCATCTCTGTGATGTCTGCGCTAAAAGCTAACAGCTGCTTCCTGCTGAAGCGAGCAGTACGTTTCCAGGAGTGTTCAACCAGGTGTGCAAAAACTTCTGAGTGTGATGAACTTGAATGGGAGGAGCACATGTCAGAAACAGGCTTTATCTGGGTAAAATGTGCTGTTCCCTGTAGAATGAAAAATCTGTTTACCAACTCCATCAGTATTTGACCATTTCTACGAGAACAATAGAGCGATTAACAGTTGTGATCTCTCTGAAGTCCTTAATAAAAAAGTATTTAGGAGCTGTTTCTAAGTAGGCATTGTTCTGACTTTGTAGTGAACTGTAGATGATTCTGAAGAACTATACTTGAGTACTTTTTGCTCTAATTAGTCCTGCTGTTTCTTTTCATGGAGACGAGGCAGTTCCTTGTTCTGCTTTTCAGTCTAGGCAAACTGAGAAAAATGCTTATAATTTCAATGAAACTTGCTACGTAAGCTACCTTGCATTCTCTGTGTGTTATAATTACATGCAGAAATGGAAAGTGAGATTTCAAAAAGAAAATTCACATTCTGTTTGTCTCTTTTCTCTCTCCTCAGGTGGAAAGACATGACATGAATACTCTCAGTTTGCCGCTCAACATTCGCCGTGGAGGCTCTGACACCAATCTGAACTTTGATGTACCGGATGGAGTCCTAGAGTTTCACAAAGTCAAACTCAGTGCAGATAGCTTGAAACAGAAAATCCTCAAGGTTACAGAACAAATCAA
>JANHGO010000049.1:5858321-5883894 GCA_024606505.1 Aquila spilogaster
GACAGCCAAGGAAAGCTTTCCATGATTTTGGAGGAACTAAGGGAAATCAAGGAGACACAGTCCCAATTAGCTGATGATATTGAGAATTTAAAAACACAATTTAAAAGAGACTATGGCTTTATTTCTCAGATGTTACAAGAGGAAAGATATAGGTATTTTTTTTCAACTGTTCTCTTGAAATTACTTTTGAATGGGTATAGAAGCTATTTGGAAAGTGGAAATGTGGGTGTGTGCTTGTGTGTGTGATATTTCAGAAGCAGGAGGAAAAAATAGTTCCAATCAATATCTCTTACCAAGATGTTCCACTCCTTCCAATAACTGAAAATATATGTAGAACATTAATATTTCCTATCAAATAATGTGGTAGTTCTTTGCCTTCTGTCGAAGGCTTGTCAGAAAATTCTCTCATTTGACATAGTGTATTATGTGAATACTGCGTATAGGAGATGCCAATTGTTTTGTAACTGGTGGAAGGATTCTGGTTTATTGTGACTTGAAAATGCTAATCAGTCTACGGTGTAGCAGAGCTGATTTACAGCTGATAAGTATACCCTTTAGTCCCAAATACCTTGTCCAAATACTTCTCAGACACATTGCTATCTTGTAGATGCGATGTCACTTTGTACCCTGATGTAACATGCGGCTGTGAAATGTAGTTTTAAGTGCTGTAGCGCAACTTCCTCTTGCATTTGGTACTTGGCAATTAATTCCTTTATCATCCACTGTGGGAAGTGAGATATGTTCTACAGAGGGCTTGCACCTGCTGTACCTATATCCCATTTGTCATATTGTTTGTTAAAGTAAGTGTTGATTCTTGAAGTCTTTACTACACTAATGGGCAAAAACTCAGTAGGAAATGCAATATTTAATGTTTCCTTTTGTACAGTTCTTGAAATACAAGGGAAGGCTGGATATCAGGTGGGAATGCGGGGGAGGAAAGAACAGAGCAAATGGCCTACTGAACTCAGGACTTGGTTTTAGGAGAAGGCAGAGCAGCCTCTTCTGACAGCTCACTGCCATTAAGATCTTAAGTCTCCTGCCACCATTTCCACAGCTAGACAATTTTGCCTCCATCATTTTTGTGCCAACTGCAGTGTTTGCCTGTTTGTGTGTTAAATCAAGTTACAACATCACCAAAAAAAATTTTCTAGTTTCCTGAAGGTTTAGTTGAACTGGTTTTCCAGGCAGAGGCGTGCCAAAACAGGCTGTGCATGAATGGCAGGACCTTGCAGTTGTGTTTGAGAGGGGATCCAGGGAACATATTTTTCCTTTCACTAGTGGCGAGCTGTTAACTGGCTCAGGCTTACATATGAAACCATATCTTCTTGTCTAAATGAAGAGTGAGAAATGGAAAAATGTAAGTTGGATACCCTTAGGCACTGTTTATGGTTCATATAATTTGCCAATGATGTACAAATATTTGCTTTTTAACACCCACTGCCAGCAAGAAACACTCAGAAAAGGCTTTCAGTTTGCTGAATAAATGCTTATGGAGAGTTTCCAAAGTTTTTACTGATTTCTCTATGTGCTCTGTAATGCTAGTCAGATGAATCCATAGCACACTGAAAAATTGCCTTTTAAAATGTGTAATTGTTTTCATGATTTAGCATTACTTGAATAGAAGGCACTAAATTTAGACCTTTTTTCCTAATAAGATACGAAAGATTGGAAGACCAGTTAAATGATCTCACTGATCTTCATCAACATGAGACAGCAAACTTGAAACAAGAGCTAGCCAGCATAGAGGAGAAAGTGGCGTATCAGGCATATGAGCGATCACGTGATGTTCAGGTACTTTTTTTTTTTTTTCCCTTATCATCACCTTCTGGCATTTTGTAGAAATCTTGTGGTGAAAAACACTTGCATCTTTCTACATCTTTGTATATAAGGAAACTGGGGAATTATTTAAGCCCATGTTTTGTCTGTTTTAACGTGAAAACCCAGCATGTTTAAATTGGTGACGGTCTCCTTTTGTTTCAATGGATTCAGAATTTTATCTGCTGGAACTGATGATACGTCCTAGGCAGACTCGTGGGTGAAGAATGGCCTGTTTTAATTTTTTGCACCGGAGGAGGAGGGAATTGAGTCTCCTTGTATTGTGTAAAATGCTGCTTTTGACAATGTCATAACACAAACCTCTTGCTCAGACTTTCTCTGATATATAGTCATATCACTGGCAAGGTTTATTATAAATGGAGTTTAAGGTAATAAGTGAGAGAGCTAATTGATAAATAGACTTGTAGATTTGCCAGTTGTAACTTAAGAGTTCTAATCCATGGTCACAACGGCCCCTATAATCAACACTCTAGGGTGTGTTCACCTCGGTGATCAGTTGTAGTCATGTCTGACTTCAATCAAAAGCCAGTAATAATGTCTACAAGTTTGTCCTGACAGCATGTAGTTACATACTTGAGTATTTATATACAATATAAGCATTTATATAATTCATAACATTTCTACCCAAAGTCTGAACAAGTGGTGAAAAATGGTGAAAACATTGTTTTGCCTTACTTTGGGTTTAAATTCACTAACAACTGAGGAATCCTCAAAGACTGTCTTCATATTGGCTCAGATGGTAAAAAAAACAAACAAACAAACAAAAAAACCTCCACCAAAACCAAAACCCCTATCCTGTACACCCCTGTGCTCACATTTCTAACATAGAGCATGCAAGCAGCAGGATGATCACACCGTTTCCTGATTGGTGTCAGAGTTAGGAAACTCCAGGGAACAGAGTGGCAAAGGGATAGTACTGAATGTAGGCATATAATAGGTTCCTTTGTAGGTTTAAAGAAGAGAGGTCTCTTGTGCAGGACTTCTTTCTGTGAAGGCATCTTGAGGATGTAAAAACTGAATGAGACCTGAGTTCCCCAGCAGAAGGGCTGTGAAATGTTCACTAACTCATTAGCAGAACCCTGGAGGGGTATCAGAGACTTTTAACACTAATTGCAGTGTTACCTTGATACAGCCTTGTTTCTTTTATCTCTGTACAGTTGGGCCTGTTTAAACCTGTTTCTTTGAGGGGGGGGTTGGCAAATAATCTAAAATAGAGTAAAAGCATTTAAGTTGTGGATATTTTAAGTAACAGCCTAACTTCAGAGCACTCTGTCCCTAAGGGATGGGCAGATCATTTTTAAAACACTTGCTCAGCCTCTCAATCCAGAGCTGCAGGTATCAAACTTTTGCAGCTGGACTTTCTCTAAAGCAGCACGAGATGATTTGAGAATAAATTATGGTCAGAGTGGAAGAAGGACCAGGAAAGTTCTTCAGTGTGTAGTGGAGACCATGCATGAACCCTAAGGGACTTTGTGTCACCCATTAAGAACTGTCTTCTATATTATTACTAATTCCTAGAACAGTGAAAGGAAGCAGTCTTTTGTAAGGTGCTATGCCATGTGCTTTGCACTGAGTTTGGTGCCTGGCTGGTCGCCTGGTAAGCCAGTTCAACTTGCCGAAACAACGGAGAACTGACCCAGTAAAAGAAAGCTAATACTCTGTGTGGAGTGGTTTTGTTTGTTTTTACACAGAGGATTGGGTTGAATCGGCTTACTCTGTGATCAGGTGAACACCCCTGCCAGTGCAAGGAAAATATTTGGAGTTTGAGAGTGGGGAAGGAAGCAGGGATGCTGGAGCAGAATTTTTTCCCGTTTACACAGTGGTAAAAGGTTATGTCAAGTTGATCAATCTCATTAAATTATAGCCTTGCACCGTGCTACACAGGGTTGTCCAAATCCCAACTCTGTCAAAAAGTGGCATTTTGGCAAGCAAGTGAAGCAGTCGGAAACTTTTCCATGTTTCACTTTGAGAGGGCTTAAGCATGGGGTTAGTGACTTAAGAACTGTTTTACTCCAAGACCATTTTTAGTCTACCCTCAAGCAGAAGAGAAGGGTCTGCTTTCTTTAGAACAAAATGTGAAGCTGGATATATCATGTGTGAGAGAGAATCCCATCAAAGCACCACCACAGGTTTCTCCGCTGTCTCCACTGCACACTGCCCGCTTGGGGTGTGGATTAATGAGCCTCCCCACTGACAGAGGGAGAAGGCAATCTCTTACTGCAGACTCAAGCCCAGCACTGTACAGTGGGTGTCTTTGAGAGAAAAAGCAATGTAGACCAGAGAGATGGTGTAAACCAAATGCTATATGTTGCAAAGTAGATGTAATTAGTATCACAGCAAGCCTGTACTACCCTAATGT
This sequence comes from Aquila spilogaster, assembly GCA_024606505.1. Taxonomy (NCBI): domain Eukaryota; kingdom Metazoa; phylum Chordata; class Aves; order Accipitriformes; family Accipitridae; genus Aquila; species Aquila spilogaster. The sequence continues at coordinate 5,862,517 of JANHGO010000049.1, forward strand.
TTTCTACAGCGTATACAAAGAAACTAACTTTGCTGTTTAATCCAGTGAAAGTTGCCAAGGCAACAGCTTTCCCAGTACTTTATCTCATCAGTATATGCAGGAAACATCTGTCATGAACATTCGAGTTACGATACTATTTTTCAAGCATGAAGAATGTAAAAACTACATTTTGGACAGTGTTGTCAGACTTGATTGTGCCTGAGCAGGCAGTGATACACACATGCAGGTATATATGTGCATTTATTTTTTAAAAAGTTGGTGGCTCATTCAAATTTTAGGAGTCTATAATAAATTACATTTCTAATCTAGCTGATGGATGGCTCTGCAGCTAAAACGGGAAAAGTGGTGTATGGAAATACAGCTGCCCTAATTCTTGTTTTCTGTCTCCAGGAAGCCTTGGAATCATGCCAGACCCGGGTTTCAAAGCTGGAGCTCCATCAGCAAGAACAGCAAGCACAGCAGTCCGAAACAGTTAATGCCAAAGTGCTCCTGGGGAAATGTATAAATGTTATCCTGGCCTTCATGACTGTCATCTTAGTGTGCGTTTCTACTATTGCAAAGTTCATTGCTCCTATGATGAAGAGCCGTTTTCATATCATCTGCACTTTTTTCGCAGTGACGCTGCTGGCAATATTTTGTAAAAACTGGGATCATATCATTTGTGCCATAGAAAGGATGATTATACCAAGATGAAGCTGCTGGTCTGGCTGCTTTTTTTTTTTTTTTTCTCCCTCTTCCCCTTCCAGTTTTTTAAGTGCTGTGTGTATACAAGTCATTTTTTGTTGGTTTAAATGTGCAGACTGGATGGAGAAGGCTGCAAAGACTCCTGGACTTTAAGGTGTAAATACATAAATGCATACTTGTTGGCAGTCATTTGCCTGTTCAATCCAATTATGTCTAATTGGCTATGTCTGTGATGAACTGCTCGCTTATGTCTGTCTTATGCCTTAATCCAAAGGGTTTTCCACTTTACAAACCCACACCCACAAAAGATGGTGTGATGCTCTGGGAGGGATCCAAGCAACTGCAAGTGTCAGGTGTGCTTTTTTACTAGACTGGAGTGCAAAGAGTGTGATCAGGAGGGAGTGAACCATAGTGTGTATCAGCCTTGTTAGACTAATAAGTTAATTTTCTCTCTGTATCCAGCTAGAATGATAAGCCGAATTATACAGTCATATATATTAATAGTTCTTGATTTTAAATTAATGGGTATCTGTATATGGGGTTTCTAGTTTTCAGGAGCAGCAAAACTTGATGCTTCTGCTAGTAACCTTTTGCACAGGGAGTTTATTGTTTGTAAATTAGACCAGTGATGACTATTGACCACAGTTAGCAGTTGTTCTATCCTGGCACTGTTCCTTATCACATTCAGGAAACACATAAATGTGGCATAAGACTCCCAAAGATGAACTTAATTGAATGACAAGATCTCCAGGCCACTTTGTAAAGAAGCAAATAACTGGTGCGTAAGTTTGGTCATGCAGACCAAAGCACTCTCTTGCTTCAAGCCCTGCAACCTGCAAGGGGAAGGAAGTACAGAGAAAGGCAACATCTAGATTAGCCTTTGTTAGCACTGAATTGTTGGGGTGCTCTAACTGAACGCAAAGCAGGTAGGTGGTGGGACTCTGGGTACAGTGGATTTCTTTCTTGTGTCAGATTAAGGAATGTGGAAGAAGCATGAGGGAACAGCTTCTTAGGGGAGCAGGGAGTTAAACTTCTGTAAATATACAAACACTGTGCAGACTCTCTTGACAAACATTCCTGAAAATAATGTATTAGCATACAGTACCACTACTAGGAGACGGGGTTGGTTTTGTTTTCCTACTGGAATTTATTTTGCTTGATTTAAGAACTGCAAAAAAATATTTCCCTGAAATCTGCTTGGCTTTCAGCCATGATGTAAAACAAGATCTTTAATTAAAAAAAACAAAAGAAACCACCACAACCAGAATTATTCTCTGCTCTCCATTAAATGAAAAGACAGTGTCTTCAGTTATTTGATGTTCAGTGTTACTTACTTTGAAAATAATTGTCATGTGAGATTTTCTTTTCAGTTGCAGTATTTGTTATGCTGGTTTTATGGCAGTGGGGGGAGGGGATTACTTGATGTGTGTATTTGTTTTTAATCAAGTGCAATAGTTGGTGTAGAAATTCAGAAGACCTTATTCTGAGGAAAGGGGGGGGGGGGGAGGGGAGGCAAGGGAAGAACTTTGACATTTTACCACGATTGGATTAACAGTGAATACAGTTACTTTTTGTAGCTTCAGGGACTGAAGGAAGGGCAGAATTAACTGCATGAATAGGGATATGACTAAGCATTTAGAAAATTCAATTAAAACACTTTAAAAATCATTAAAGAATTTTTTATGTCCTACATCTTTGAACAGAGAAATCAGGAAGGATTGTGCTGGCTTGCACACACTGGAAATGGATCAGATCAGGCACACCCATGTTATCCGAACCCAGCTCTGCCTCATCTTCAGAGGGAGGTAGAGTGGAAAGCAAGTCCTGCTGAGAGGGATATGACTTTATAAAGCCCAAACTTAGCAATTGGTTTATCCCTGGCTGTGTCAGGAAGAATTATTATACAGATACATTCTTCTTAGTGTTTGTTTTTGGGGGTTTGTTTGTTGGTTGTTTTTTTTTCTTTTCTTCTTCTCTTTGCCTTTACCCCTGTATTCCTGGTATCCCCTGAAGAAGGAAGGAGGTATTGTGTTACGTATAAAAATATTCTGTCTGAATCGCTGCATGTGCTCCTGCTGCTGTTCGCTTCAGGGAGACCTTTCTTCTCATGTCTTTTAACCCATTTTGGCACTGTATGCATGCATTGCAACAGGCCTTCACCCACACCTTCCACGTATCTGCACTTAGCCTCCTTTTACAGCCAGCTCATAAACAGGGGATTGCTTCTACCGCTGCAGCTCATAAACTTATCTTCAGAGGAAAGTCCCTTCCACAATTTTAAAAAGTTTAAAAGGAAAAAAGAAGTAGCTCTTTCCTGGCCTTTACATCACAAGAAAGGCTTTCCCTTGGTTTGTTTTTATGACCTTTTGATGTTTCCTGAGATCCTCTTCGTCTTTTCCACTGTTTCCATACAATTTGTTCCTATCTTCATTTTTAAAAAGGCGTATGATGTCTTTTTATAGTCTGTATTTTCCATTTCATTAGCCAATGAGCATGCTTCTATTCAGAGTCTTTTCCTTTCTGAAGTGTTTTCCTAAATTCCACCACCCATTTTACTGATGAGCCCTATGACTCTTTCCCCCCGCCCCATTTCCGTAGGCCACAAGATTGTATATCCCTTACAAAAAACCAAGAGTCCTGTACTGTTCCTTAGAAAGCTGTGACTCTTCATGGTGTTTTCTTGCCATCTTCATTATAACTTCCATCCTTCTATTCCGTTTGCACAGCCACCTTCTGGTTTGGCCACTTGAGAAAACACTGTTTGTCTAGCATTTTGTTAAATGGGTTCAGAAGGGGACATGTGCAAGAAAGGAATACCATGTGTTAATTTTTACGTAAGGAAAAACTCCTTTGCCTGTTGCATGGTTATATGTTTAAGGAGATAATCCTCCCAGTGCTAGTGTATGTGGTTAAAAATGTAATGTCAGATAGTCTCAAGGTCAGGCAGGAAAAAGGTTAGTCATTTTTCTTATAACAAAGGAAGTTGGTATAGTACGACCTGGGGATGTGAAGGCTTCTGCTCCAAGGGCATCCTATTACAATCCTGGAAGATGACCTCAGTGCAAAATGAGGGTAGAACATAAAATCAATGGGCCTATGAAAGATTGCTCACTGTTTTGATAAAATCTGACTGGGTTCAAATTGGAAACAAAAGGGTCTTGTGTTTCCATATTGGCTTTATATCTGGCAGAGGACACAGAAAAAGCTGTAAAAGGCTGCATAATGTTATTCATGCAAATTAAAACAAACCTAATTGGTAAATGGGCACAGCACTTCTCTAGGTTATTTTCCCTGCTGGATTTAAATCACTGGAGGATGTGACATGCATCAAGAAATTAAAAAAAGATGTGAAGGGCAAAAGCCTGCTTTTGGGTGAAACTGCTATGGTTTTGCACAGAGTAAGGCTGCAGTGCCAGGAGCTCGGCCAAGTGGAAGGGCACCCGAAGGGGAGGGAGGTCTCCCCTCCTGCCTTTACCCTCCCATTTCTTACCTTGTGCTGACACTGGTCCGTGTTGCAGTCTTGCATGTGCCATGTGAGCTCGCTTGGGCTGGGAAGAAAAACGTAGCAAAAGAGCTGGCTAGTTCTCCACGTCAAGAGACTTAAAGGGCTGATGGAAAGGTCTCGTGTGTGCAAAGCGGGGACAAAAAGGGAGATGAGCCTTTTTCTTTCTTGCTGCAGTGAATCATGAGCTGCCCCAAAAACTGTACTCTAGGCAGCCTCCCTGCAGAACGATGGGGCAGCTTCAGCGCAGAAAGGTTCTTCCTAGCTTTTGCCTACAGGGAACAGATACAAACAGCACCAGGATGTGGTAGCTCAGGCTAGCCGGCTGTGTCTGTACCCAGGACCAAGAGCAGGCTGGTGGCTGGGCTGGGCTGGGCTAGCCAGGGTTGATGCCTGTGCCACTAGCATCAGTATGAGCATCACTTCCACCGCTTAGGCTGGGATTATACGAGTGTACCTATCTGGCCTGCAGTCAGAGCTCTGCTTGCTGTGAGAGCTTGCCTGGGCCACCCCAAACAGTTGCAAGACATCTCTTAATGAGAACTTTGTTCAGTTTCTCAATCAATTAACCATGTTCTGTCAGGATACGGTTTGCTTTTACATTCTCACACAACACCTTAGACATTCTTAGTATACAATGTACTCCTTACGCTTACTCATCGTGAGCCTTTGAAACACTCCCACTCAACAAAAAGTTGCCAGACAGTGTCTTTTCTGCTTGGCGCTGCCTGGTAGTCAATTATTTCACTTCACTTTGACTGTAGTTCTCCAACTGAAAAGCCCTTCAGTTAGTTGTTAATACCTCTTCTCTAGGCTTTTGGCAGATTTTTTGCTCAAAGGTTCTTGTGAAGGTCAGCACAATTTTCCTGACCTCTCCCATTTCAGCATTCAGGTCTAAATTGGGTTTCCTCTAAAACTTATATAATGGATCCCTCCACTACAACTATAACTCCGTTATTGTTGAACATCCAATTAGTCATTGACCGCACTGAATGAGACCCAGTTTAAATTCCTTCTCCTTTCTGCTTTACATTATATGCGTTTGTGCAACTTCTCATTTTACTGTGCTCCTGTGATGTCTACTTGTTCTGATTTCTTAGAGAAGCACTATCAAATCTGGCTGCTTTTTAGTTTAATATCAAAATGCTTGTGTTACGCAGTGCCTCTGCTGCAGGACCATCACATAGAGAGACCTGATATCTGCACTACATGAAGGATATTTAAAAGCCAATGTTTTTCTTTGAACAAATCATTGACTGCTTATCTGGGGAATAAAAATTCAATAGGTGAAGGCAGTTTGCTGTAGGAAAAATACATGATCCACTGACTACAAGCTGAAGCTAGGCAAATCCAGTGTAAGCATAAGCTTCAGTTTTGTAATCACAAGGGTTACAAGCTAATTATCAGCTACTGAATAACATGAACAAGGACTCCAATATTTGCAGTTAAAGTTGAATGCTGCTGTTCAAAGGAATCAGTTCAGGCTTGTGTTTGTGTCACGGTTTAACCCCAGCCAGCAGCTGAGCACCGCACAGCTGCTCACTCACTTCCCCCCCACCCAGTGGGATGGGGGAGAGAATCAGGGAAAAAAGTAAAACTTGTGGGTTGAGATAAGAATAGTTTAATAAGTAGAACAGAGAGGAAGAAAATGATAATAACAATAATAAAATGATGATAATAATAAAAGGATTGGAATATACAAAACAAGTGATGCACAATGCAATTGCTCACCACTTGCTGCCCGATGCCCAGTCAGTTCCCAAGCAGTGATCCCCACAGGCCAACTCCCCCCAGTTTCTGTACTGGGCACGATGTCACATGGTCTGGAATACCCTTTTGGCCAGTTTGGGTCAGCTGCCCTGGCTGTGTCCCCTCCCAACGCCTTGTGCCCCTCCAGCCTTCTTGCTGGCTGGGCATGAGAAGCTGAAAAATCCTTGACTCGGTATAAACACTACTCAGCAACAACTGAAAACATCAGTGTGTTATCAACATTCTTCTGAGACTGAACCCAAACCACAACACTATACCAGCTACTAGGAAGAAAATTAACTCTGTCCCAAAAAGTCAGATAACAAAGTCAACTGCATAACCACAGGTAGTGCTTTCTGGAATTAGAATTGACAAACAAGAAATTATTTTGGAAAAAAACCCAACCCCAACTCACAGAAGCTTGTTGTTCATTTAGGTGGTATGGAAACCAATTTTGGAAACCAAGCCCCTTTCCAATGTGATACAGACATTTTAATTCTGGATTCAATGGTACAACAGAAGGTAAACACAGATTAATGTAATTAAACACTTTAATTTGGATAACAGAATTTAATCACTTCTGAAAGTCCATCTAGGAATAGCAATCAGGCAAGTTTATTCTCTTCTTTTTTAATCAAGCAAATATTTATCTGCTTTTTTTCATTTACCATCGTGCCAGAATGCGGCCTTTAATTAATTACATTGCTCCCTTTTAAAATGCAAGAGATTATAAAAGGCTTGTTTTCAGATAAAGTTTGAAAGGTCTCTCTAGTGCTGAGTAGAATCCAGCAGAAAATCTTTTTTTTACATTACAACAGTGAAAGACTAAGAAAACTTTAGTTAATGGAATTGCTTATTTTCCCTGAAAAAGCAAACTGAGATGATGCTGTATATAAAGACTGCATGAGGACTAGTCAAACTATCTTGTACGGTTGATTTGCTGTATGTTTAGCATATTAAGTTGTACTGTTGTTGGAAAGTTTTGCACAAAGCCACCTTTCCTTTTTACCCAGAGAACCTGGGTCTGGTAGTATCGAGGTGTACCAAAAATTGTCTGGTTTTATTGACTAAAGTTAATTGTCTCAGTATGTGATCTACAATGTTTCTCATACCATTTTCATTTTGTGCAGCACTGTGGAAAGATTCAACTACAAAAATGTAATTTTTGTATATTTCGTTGTGTAGTCATGACTGCCTCTAAGGTGCCATTAACATTTTTTAAAATAAAAATATTTACATTTATTTGATGATGAACATTGTTTCTTAAACTTACTGTCTGATCACTCAAACCACTATCAGTTTTTCTTTGTCAGTACAAAGTTACTCAATTGACAGTGACAAAATCATTCAATTGAGCGTAAGCCCCAGCTTTAAAATACTGATGAAACTGAGCATTCTGCTCTGCTGCAGTTTTGACCAAAACAAGTAATTTGAATTTTATTTACAGCTATGACATGGCAAAACTGCAATCAAATGAGTGAGGTATCGTCATTGCTCTTCTCTAGAGCTTGTGTGAACATGCTATGCAAACACAGTGCTATTGTGCCAAGCAGTTGGACTCGCTTTGGAGTATCTTTGGGGAAAACTGAATTAGAAACCTAAGCTGAATTTTTAAGTTATTGTCAGAAATCTTGGTCACATGTGCCAAAAATGTGATAGTGACGTGCCTAATAGTTAACATAGCTGACATAAAGCAAAACATTTGCATTTATTTTTCACAAAGCAGAGGTCTTGTCAGCTGGCACCAGCAGCCATTGGGAACGATATTATTTTTATACCAAGAACAGCGTGTTGCTTTGCAGTCATGCCATACTTCCTATTTCCTCCTCTTCGAGGAAATGGCATACAGCAGCTCCCATGTCACCTGCAGACAGTCCAAGGTCTCATCATGCTGAGTTTCACATGGGTGCCTGGAACTCTGTCTATATTAAGCCATTCACAAACAACAGGTTCCCCCGCAGCCGCTGATAACTTTTGCCCACTTCTGGCATGGGCTGAATAACCCCTGCTAACACACTGGCAAACCAGGCATAAAAAAAGGCATCTCACTCATCATCAGTTCTCTCAGTTGTTCATAACTCTGGTTTGAAGAGTGCGTAACACACCCTGGTAACTGTTTTAGCACCCAAAAATAGAAAGGCAGAGAGGAAAATACAACAGTGCTGTTTAACTTAGCACAGAAAGAGAAGTGTCACTCATAGCCAAGTAGTGGTCGCTGTACAGTGTTAGCAATCTTTGGACGAGACAAATAACCCTTACCAGTAGTGTACACTGAAAATACTTCGTGTTGGTGCACCTCATACCTCTGAGAGCCAAAGCTGTACGAATGTGCCAGAAACCAGCTGAAGGCACCCAAGACTTCATCTGCTACTGCACTGCGACTCATTTTGCAACACCAAAAACTGCTTTGAATTAGCTAGTTCAGATACCGCTAGCAGTGCAGTTTAAACTTGGTGATAAATGCTTCCTGAATGCGTGTGTGCCATCGCTCTGCTTGTGCTACTGTGGGAGAGCACAGCAATCAAATGCCAGGTTCTGACTCCCATGGCAACTAGAGCAGAGTTGATGTAATTGAAAGGAGAAATGTCTACGCTGTATCCTCCTCAATTCCTGTTTGGACTGTGGACTTAAGTGACAACACATTAGTTTTGTGAAGTTATCTAGTGGATCGGTGCCATGTTACCTTTTATGTGCAGCCTACCAGATTCAGACAGAAGTAAAGCAGAGAGGCTGAACTCCCCTGCCTTAGGACAAGCTTGAAGCTGGCCAGTACTAAGCTGCTGAAAGAAGCATTGACATGCTTTTGACAGAAACTTTAGAAATTGAGCTTGCATTTGATGTAGTCATGATCCCTTCAGCCAGTGAGTGTGTGGTTCTACCCATCTGTATGTGTAAATTTGGAAAAACTCTTTTCAGTTAGCGTGGCTAGAATGGAGTCAATCCAATGGAAATGAAAGCACAGTCAGGACTGAAGGCTGTTCTCACATATTACAATATACATAAATGTGAAATCTCCTTGTAGCCCAATGAATTCACTCTGTATTTTTCTGTTGAATACCATTTTGATAAGTTGGTACAGGTCTGGAAAACATCCTTTTCCCCCATAGCCACAGACACAGGGTTAAAAGGGGATCAGTAATTATAAGCATGAGATACTCTGTGTACATGCTGAACGGAAAAGTAGAGAACACAGCTCTTGTGTGAACAGCAGTCCCATACAACACAGTTGCCACATTTGAGTAATGGATTCATAAACTGCCAGATATTCATGCTTTATATCTACTGATGGCCTATGTGCTAAAAATTACATTCTGGCCTTACTGAGCTCAATGGTAAAAACCCGACCGCGTTTAATCGGGGAAGACTCTTACCACAGCACTATGGCACTTAAAAGCAGTTTCATCTTCTGATTTTGCAGTACCAAAAATATTATTTTTCTCAGGCAATCCACACACAACAATGTATGGTTTTAACTCTCCACCACAAAGAGCAGACTACTCAGTCACAGACATCTCTGCCGCAATTATATAAGACGATGAAACTATTTGCACACTTTCAGGCTCTGCTGACTCAGAGGCTGAACAGAGCTTGTACTCCCAGCACTAATTCCCCACTTGGCCTCTATCCTGCTAGGTTGGATTCAGGTCAAGGTGACATAAACTAAGCATGGATTAAACCACAGGTATGACCAGTAGCATGTGTGCATAACAGCAAAACCCTTCTCTAAAGATATGCCACTGGGCTACAGGAGCTTGAGGATCTATCTAATCTAGCAACTATTTTCAGCTTGCTCAACTGAGGCAGCAAGGAATTCTAAACAAGCTTTCAAACTCATCAAGACATTTTCTAACCATACTTACACAGTGTCTTCCTCCAAAGAGTGTATCTGCAAAATGCATTGAAATACTTCCCTGGGCTTCTCTACATATTTTACAGCTCTTTGTATGTTGCTTTCTTTGTGCGAGGATGAACCTTGCTGCTCTGTGAAATGCTGATCTACCCGGAACTAATATAAGATGACATTTAAAGAGACATAAATAACCTCTAATACTGTCAACCAAAAACCTTGAGGTATCTAAATGAAATCTCTACTTTTACTTGAGCGCCACAGTGAATTTAAATAGTGTACCTTAAAGAGACTATTTTTTTGTAAAATAAACTACTGAGATCTGAAGCTGCATAAAGTTCTATTTCTATAAAAAACCTGTGTTGTGGGAGATGTTTCAAAAAGGCAAATTCGCCACTGTTGGAATAATCCAACATGTTATAAAGGTATTATACCTGCTTCCTTTAGGTACTGACTTAATTAGAAGAGTAAGACTGACATAAACAAAGAGAAAACAAACAAACAAATCCCAATATGTGTTTCCTCTCTCTCCTCAACAGGATGGCTTCTTTCCATATTTACTTCTCTCAATTATTTTTTCATTTGTCTTGTAATATTTATAGTCTTCATTTTCTAGCTGTTTCTCCCTCTTGCTCTCTAGGCTCATCTCTTGATTGACGCTCTTCCCTCTCTGCTGTGTCCATAAGCCCCACGCACCTGCTTTTCTACTCCTCCTTCCTTCAGCCATCTCCTCCTTGCACCCTTGAACTCCATCTTGTCTCTTGCTTTTTCTCTCTTTTTCCTTGTACTCTACAAGATTCCCAGATCAAGCCCATCTGAGTCACTACAGCAGCTCTATTTTTAAAGCAAGCTTCTCGCATTGCTGAGAGACATGGAGATGGTCACTGTGACAAAGAAGAGCCTCGTTACTACTCATACTTCAAAAATGCTAGCTATCAGGTGATTAACTAGAATCACCTGACTCAGCGGGCCTCAGAAGGAAACAAGTACCCTTTTTTGATCAATGTGAAAAACATGGAGGCAAAAATAAAGTAACACGATTTCCAACCATCTTGAGGCATCCTCTTAGAACAAGATTACACACTGGAAATGATTACACAGAAACTGCACCATTATCCAACAGATTAGCTGGCAAGAGACACCCAACCCTGTCAATTTTAGTTACCAAAATAATTTTAGCTTTTGTAATTTTTTTACTATGTCCCCTGCAGAGCTCATACCAAGTGACCTAGATTCTTGACATCGTGTTTCTCAAGTAAATTAATTGTTTTCCAATAGATTATAGCTGTGTAATCTTGATGTGAACAGACGCTAATGGAACCAAAGAAAGAATCTGGGCCACGCTACCGCTCCTGTTCATGAAGCTGTACAAGGGAGGAAGACTTCTGTTTGACCTTAGTTAGCATTAATATTTGTAGAGCTGATAGCAAAAAAAATAATTTAAAAATGAGCAAATTTGATACAGAAAACAAGAGTCAGGCATGCGACTTCATAATACTTGTTTTTAAAGATTTTTTGCATTGTGAAGCCATGTAGAACTACAGCTTTTCTTTTTTTTTCCCCATCAAAGTCTGTTTTGCATCAAAATTAAATTTTAATTCATTTTGGAAGGCGAACTTTTAAGCTGTTGTAATGTTACTTATTTCAGTGTAGGTATACATTGGTATAGACCGGATACCGTTGCTATTTCACTTCTAGCATTGCAAAGGTATTGGCCACAAGCACAACATACACATAAAACCGTACAGCAGCATCAGTCTGCACAGTCAGACTTCCAGTGCAGTACGTACTGAACTCTTGTCACTGTAGCTGTGGAAGTGACTGCAGTATGTTTTGGACACCTTCTTATTAACTGAGTTTACAACCACCTCTAGGGGAGCTAACTGCTTTTATAATCTCCGGATCCGTATAAAACTACGGGCAAATTTAACATTTGGCTTTTTTTTCTCTTTTTCCTTGGGGATGTGCGTGTGTCATCTGTAACACCCACCTTCTAATATACTAATTGAAGCCAATTTTAATCCTTATTAAAGGACTGTTAATCTCATTAGGGGATCGTCAGTACCGCTCTGGATGATCAATCTCCCGCTTCAGCCAGAGATGCCAGAGAGAAATCGAGGAAGTTTACGAGAAGGTCACGCTTACACTATTTCAACTGCCCTTAAACCTGGTTTCTGTCAGAAAACAGCCCCCGTTCCCAGGATCGCCTGGAACGCGTTTTTCTTTCCGCACGGCTACGTGAGCCCCAGCGTTCAGCTCGGTGTTAGCAGCCGAGGTCAGTCCCGCTGGCTACGAAACGAAACGCTTGCTTCTCCCCCTCAGCTCGGGAGCGTTACCCTCGGCTACCCGTTACCACACGTTTTGGCGCGCTTTGGCGTCCGTCCGCGCCGCCAGGCCTGCCGTTCTCCTCTCTCCTTCCACAGAACCTCCCGTCAGAACGTGGTACGAAACCTTAAAACCGCCGTACAGCCACGCAAAAAAAAACCCCAAAAACCAAAAAAACCCCGCATTTTTAAATACACGACGTTGACGCAGAGGGGTGTTGTTTTGACCGCCTCAGCCGAACGGCGGAGCGACCGTTGGCGCCGGGCACCGCCCCTCCCGCCCGCGCGGGGGGGGGCGGTGCCAGAGGGCTCGGGGGCGGTGCCAGAGGGCTCGGGGGCGGGGCAAGCCCGCAGAGCCCGTTTCCCTGGCAACGCTGTCCCGTCCTCTCCCGCCCCGCCCTCCTCGTGCGGCGCGGCGCTCCCAGGATGCTCCGCGGCTCGCGGGACCGCGGCGGGCGGAGGCGGGCGGCGGCGGCGGGAGGTGAGGCGCCATTTTTAAATTCTTCGCACCGGTGGTGAGCGCTGCCGGCTGAGCGGGCGGGGGTGTGAGGGGCCGGGCGTGCCGTTGAGGGAAGGCTGGCCGGCCGGCCGGCCGGCCGGACTGGGTCCTTCCTGCTCGGGGCTTCACTTGGCGGCGGACGAGGTGGAAGGCCTCTCGGCCTTTGCTCCGGTGCCTCTCGCTCCTCCTCTGGGCTGTTAGTCACGGAGCAGAGAGCCGGGGAGAGAGGCCGGCAGCCCGTCCCGTATTCCATCTGGCGCTAACAGCCTCCTGCGGCCTCTCCTGGCTGGTCGTGGGCTGGGAATCGCCCAGCACAAGGCCGGGGGGGCAAAGTTGAGGGGTGGGAAGGGCCCGCTCGCTGCCAGGCTTTCAAATATTTGCGTTTGCATGCTTTCTTTTCCACCAGTGGACCTCAGCGATGTGCAGTTTGAGGATAATGATTATTTTTCTGCACATCTGGATGTGTGACACCCGTATTAGTGTTGCTTCTCTGACCAAGCTCCCACGTCCATAAGTCATAGGAAAATTAACAGTAAAAATGTCATGGTGACTTACACGGCTCGCTTTGCTTCTCGTATGCTCTTTGTCCACATGCTGTAAGGTGCATATAATCATATTTCTGCCTACAGGAGGTGTAGGATACATATACTAACATGAGACCTATGCCCTGTCTGAACACCTTTAAGTCAATATGAAAGGGAAGTGATTTTTCAGAAGAGTTTTGGTTGTGGACTATAGAACTATTTGTGACAAGCAGCCATCTGTATGTCCAAGTAAAACTTTGAATGAGATTCTAATGAGCAGAAGTTCTCATGTGTGTTTGAAGGTCTCTTGTCATGAAAAAACAGTGGAAAACACGTGGCATATGTAGACTAGCTGTTCTTGAGTACAGCTAGATTTACCCGCTGTAGCTCCCATACAAAATTTCAGTTTGATCAGTAACTGCTCTCAATTTGACATAGTGTAAGTGGCTAAAGCAAAAATTTTAATCCTGAGTTAAGATATAACCTTGTTTGTTGCTTTTCACCCGATAAGTAACCATATCTCTGGAATAAGACAGAAATTGAAAGGGCGATACTGTATGCCGTGTGTAGGGATGGACACGGAAATAATGTATACTTAATTGTTGTTGGAATTCGTACTTTGAACAGTGTTGTGGAGGAAGTGATAGTAGTTTGAGTGAGATTGATGTCTTCTGTAATGTAGAAGTCATACAGATGTTCTCCAAAATTTCTGTACCTAGGCATGCAAAAGTGTTAAGTGTTTATTTTCACTGGATTCTCTACAATGATATCTGAGCACTATCCAGGTTATGGAACTTCCTATAATAAAGCTTTTCATGTGTCTCTCTGATACACCCCCCCCCCCCGCCCGCCCCGATATAGATATCTATTTTTGTTTTTTAAGGTGATTACTTTGGCTATTGCAAGTTGCTGATGGTGGATTAGTAGAATGTGGACTGTTAAAGTAATGAGAGGTATGCTATCATATTTCTCAAATTATATATAATTTTGTTTTGTTTTTTATTCACTTGATGTTCATGGGAAGTCTGATCTCTCATGAGTGTGTTGCATAGTCATTTAAGGTAGGATTTGTTTCACTTACCTAGCTTTTAGACAGTTACCTAGTCTGAGGCTGTGATTTCTGAACATCTGAGCTCATGATGTGACAACTCTGCTCCTGAAAGGAGAAAGAAAGCCTTGCTCCTTCTCCTGCTTATTTCCTTGGCTCTTTGTTCCTTTCTCCTAGCCAGTACCAGCTGCCTGCTTTCACTGATGATGTAGCCTGTTGGATTTTTCCATGAGCTAGCATGACTAACTGACCTCACAGAAAAACTGTTGAGTGTTTTCTGCTTGTTTAAGTGTGTTGGCTTCTTGAGTTAAATCAGTTCATGGAAGGGTCTGATGAATGACAAATCTAGGAATGGGGATGAAGAAAGGAGTGGAACCTCCCATTCCTGGTGACAGTGAGCTCTTGTATTGGATTCCACTTTTTCATTAGTTCATTATCTAGTCTTACTGTAGACTGTTAAGCAGGGATGAGAAGGAGTAGTGTTTGAAGAGTCATGAGGCTGTGCTGCTTCTGAGTGTCCCACTTATTCTTTCAGGCAAATAGTTTATTGTTTCACAAGACCTTGGCTGATTGGATTAGAAAAAAAGAAAAGAAAGAGCATATAAAGAGGTCTAGAGTTCTGACAGAAACAGGCAAATGGATTAAACCATACATTGTGTGAAACAGCTGTTTGGCTTTCAACAGATTTTACTGAGAATTTTACTGCTTGAACAAAACATGGCACAAGGCTAAGTACTGTTAATTTTTTTCATCAATAGCTGCAAAATTACATTCATTGTATCAACTAACTGTTTAAAACGGTGTTCAAATATAATGAATGTATGTGTTTTAAGTGTGGATGTGGTATGGAAAGCAGAGCCATGAGTGAGTTGTTATGTTACCCAGGTGAATTATCAGTACATGCTGAAATCATGTAATTTGGTTATGCCAGGTAAGCTAGAAGGAAGCCTTGTTGTTGTAAACAACATACAATAAAAATAAAAATTGTAACATAAATAACTACAATTATCTTGATATCTTCCTATTTTTCTCTAAATGCAAGTATTCTCACCATTTTAAGTGCTTGTAGCAAACAAAAAGTTAAAATAATATAGCTGAAAAATCTTGTAAAAGAAGAAAAGCCCTTTCATGATGTGTAGATATAAAGAAGAGAGAGATGTGAAACAGGTCTTTAAGCAGTGTTTCTCTCTGTATGAAAATAAACAGTTGGAGAAGAAAGGCAAAGTAAAGGTCATTCTTGCAAATGTAATTAAGTTACTTCACTTAGCTAGATATTTTACAATAAATATTGCTATTTTAGCTACTGAGTGTGCATTTCCTAGGTTTCAGGACTCTGCACCAATACCTTTATATGTATACCTGCACAAAATGATGTTAAGATTTCATAGTGTGAATTCAGGGAACTGATACAAGTTTGGAGTTCTGTAACATGACAAAATTTGGCAAATATATAGGTGGAGAATTAACTTTAGATATGATCTGGTTTTAGTTTCTTTAAAGTATGTTTTATGGTTCTCTACTTCTTGAACAGATTTCCAAGAGGGGAAGAAATTTTAACTAGTGTTCCTTTGAAGTATTTCTCAAAAATTATGGGTATAGTCTTGTGTAATTTTGAAGATTATTTAAGGTCTGTTCTTTGACTATGAGCAAGTACTGTAAGCCATTAGCGCAGAAGAAATTCTTCTTAGTAATATACTTATAGTTTTTGTAGCCCTAAATGATGTTGACTACTGACAGTTCACTGCCAGGAATTATTTTATGATTTGGGGGAAAGAAAAAAAAAAGGGGGTTTTTATTTGTAAGAATGCGAGTAGGTTAAATATTACAAGTTGCTATTAATAATTTCAAGGAAAGAGCTCTATGTGAAGTAATGAAATCTCTTATGTTGTAGTTTGGTTCACAGTTGTCACCAGGAATGCAAATCATGAAATTTGCCACTAGGTGTCCCTGCAAGCCAAAATAGTTTTGTTTCCTTAACTACATACTGCTTGGGTTTTTGCAGTCCGAAACAATTGTTTTGTAAGCTACAATTTTTTCCCCGCTCTTCTTTCCTTTTTTTCTTTTTCATGAAATCTTCATGCAGATGAATACATGACCAGGTGTGTGTCTTGCTTTATTTGTGCACTTTTTCATAGCAGCAAAAGCTGTGAGGAGAGCATATACTTCCCACCTGCAGCAGCTTGGAACCGAGAGTACAAAAGGTTGCGTTTCCATTTATCTTTTTCTTTTGGTTGATATGTTCTCAGAAAACACCATGGGCTTTTTGGTGTCTTTGACTTTATATCTGTTATGCCACTTCAGAAATACTTCTTACTTGAGTAAGCTGCAGGATTCAGACCCAACTTTAAATCCTGTGTTTTTCCTTCTGAGCTTTGGCTTACAGATTGATGGTTACATTTGGTATCTGTGGCTTATGAAAGCAAAGACCTGAGACAGAGAAAAGTACTATTGCCTGGTGGTTGGTTGTGTTGGTTTGTTGCTTGGTTTTTTGGGTTTTGGTTTTGTATTCTTTTTCAGTGATCATGATAACCCTGTTGGTATGCATAGAAATTCTTAGGGGTGTGCTGCCTTGGGTTTTCCCTGTGGACCAGAACTTTCTGTCCTCTCACATGGTTTATTGTCCTTAGGATCACTGACCAGTTCTCCTCATACAGCTGTTGGTTTAACAATTGAAAATGTCTTTATATTGAGTTTGGAAATTGCTGTTGTCCTTTGTTTCTCAACAACCAACAAAATTCAGGAATCAAAAATAGATACTGTATTGTTTAGAAGGTTCTTCAGAGCTTATGCTATTAATGTTGGAAATTGGTTGTGCATACAGGACAGTCACTGAGGAGAATGTTCTTTATTCTGATTTCTTCCCCCTTATCCTCTCAGCAAATTTGGGTAAAGCAGAATACAAAGTTGCTGTTGTCACTTTGCCTATACTAGTGGTGTAACTCTGGTAGATTTGAAAAATGGGAAAGAAAACTTAAACGTAAGACTTTCTTACATTATTATGTACATCTTAGTGGAATGGGCACTGACGTGCAACGTTTCTTTTCCTATATGGAAGATAGATTTTCATCTTGCTTATAGTTTAGGAGTTTATAAAATCAAATGGTAAGTGTTTAAGATAGATCCGTGAAAGATTTGAAGAGTGTAATGGTAGAAAACATTATATATTCAGCTGTATATGTAGAGAAGGGGAGGTATTTGCAGTGATGGTGGAGATTTAACATTTTTCATGTTTGAGTTTTACTTTGTACAAAGTTACACTTTGTAACTTTGAATTACATTTTGTACACTGCAACCATGGAGTTCTTAGGCATTGGTCCAGTTATGCCAAAAGCTAAAATGGCAGAGAGGTTGGTTTCAAAGCTTTG
This sequence comes from Aquila spilogaster, assembly GCA_024606505.1. Classification (NCBI taxonomy): domain Eukaryota; kingdom Metazoa; phylum Chordata; class Aves; order Accipitriformes; family Accipitridae; genus Aquila; species Aquila spilogaster. The sequence continues at coordinate 5,880,059 of JANHGO010000049.1, forward strand.
TAACTTCCCTAAAATTCAGTTATAGTCCTCCCGCCCCCAGATCCTTTAGAAGTGTCAGTAATGATCAGATTAATATCGAAAAGAACTAATGGGGCATATTAGAATACTTCCTCATTTCTCAGCATCTGTCGATTTGCAGCTTTCTCACACCAATCTGATATTGTCACATTTAGCAAAACTCTTTCTGGAAAGGTCACAAGAAACCGTGAGATAAACTTTGAAAACGAGGAAGTGACATGTATCGATGATGTATTTCAGGGCTGAACTTTGGGCAGGTATGTTCCAGATTGTCCATGAAACCTTAACTCTTCTCCAGAGAGGGCTTGATAGGAATTCAACAGTGAGAATTATCTGCTCTTCTTCTAGCTGAAATGAGTAGTACAACTTGTTAGGATAGTGTGACAGACTATGACTGTAATAAGTAAAGCTATATGTGTCTGATGTCTGTGGCCTCAGCTGAACTCTGGTTCACAAGGCATCATTAGGGCATTACTAGCATCATAGTTTGATTCTCAGTGTACAGCATAAGTAAAAATAACTTTTCATGTAATCTGTCAGATAGAAGTGCTTGTGCTTATTTTGTATTGACTCAAATAATCTCCATGTTTAAGTTTATTCTGTGCCCCTGGAAGGGCTCTTACTTTTTAGGGTAGGCAGAATGAGCAGAGAATAGTTGCCCTCTCAGTAGAAGCTTCTAACCTGAGTTACAGCAGAGCCAGGATTCTTCTGTACTGAAGGCAAAAGCAGTGTGTGAAATCTTTGAACGGTGAATGTACTCGATTGCTAATTACATGTCCTTGTATTTGTTCAGGTGACTTGATCTTCTGGGATGTCAGCAGAAAAAGTGGATGGTGTTGTGGATTAATTATAAGTTAATTTTTATTTTGTCTTCTCCATACTCATTGTGAATAGTCATCATAAAATGGATGCTTTGGGCAGTCTCCTTCCTCCCATGGCTGGAAATGGTGATATGGCTAATGCACAAGAACTACAAAAACTTCTAATGGATGAAAAAATCCGATGTGAACACCATAAAGCAAATTATCAAACCATAAAGGCAGAACATCTAAGGTACACTAATTTAAACAGGTTTCTTCATATAAGTTGTTAAAAGGTGAAGCTAAATAGCAGGTGGAAGGGATTTGAGTGTTAGCTATTTCTGTATTTAAAGACAGATTTGAGCATTGTTCAAACTAGAAAATAAACAATTGAAAATACCTTAAGACATTGCAGATTAAGTTTCTGCAATACTTCTTATGCTTGTAAATATGGGATAACTTTCCAGTATATTATAGGAAGAGGATATTAATAACTTAGTTCTAACTTGGTATTTGCACGTTTGCTTCTACACATGAGTCTTCTGAGCTTTAAGATCTAATTTTAGAGGGTAAATATAAAATAAATATGTATTATATCTTGCAGATTACAGGAGGAATATACAAAATCACAAGATGAACTGAAGCGGTTGTTAGTTGAAAAGCAGACTGTACATGACAAATTTCAGTTTCTTCTTGCTGAATATCAAGAGGAGTTGCTGGGTAAAACACAAGAGCTGGAAAAACTGAAGATGCAGGTGAAATACTTTACTGGCAGGACTTAATATGAATTTTAATCCTGTAGTAGGGCTATACATATATTTCTGTTTATGTAACATGTATATACCTAGCTTGAATATATTTCAGATATCTTGAAATTCACCCAACCCGAGTAATGTTTCTTCTCTAGAGTGACTATGGGTTGAAATTATTGTTTTCTTGTTTAACTGAACCTTCCAAATCCTATTGTTATGTGCTATGTTAATAGTTAAGACCCTCAGTCTCTGTCTGTGCATGCTCTTCTGTTATGGGGAGAATCACCTGCCCTGAAGGATGACTTAGATGCCTAAACCTGTTAGGATAAGTGACTGGAAAAATAGATATTTGTTTCTCTTTGTGATGACAGCTTGCTTCATTTAAAAAAACCAAAAACAACCAAACAAACCAAACACAAAGCCAAACACCACTCCCACCCCCCGCCCCCCCAACATTTAAGATAATTTGGATGACACTTTCTATAACTGCTTGTTTCCTTAAAATAATGCAGGACATGTTCTTAGAAAACAAATAAAGCATCTAACAAAGGATCCCAGACTCTGAATGGAGGAGATGTGCCTCAGTATCGTAACTAGAATCAGTTTGCAGGGACTTCAGGGTTCAGATAAGTGGAAGAAAAGTAGAATAAATTAGAATATATCACAGGTTGTGGATGAAAATTTTTTTTAAACACTTTTTCTTGGTAGGTAGCTTGCTGTATTAACCATACCCCAAAAAACTTAACAAAATGCCATGCCAGCATGGAGTGTAAGGCAAGGAATCTTTCCTGATTCCATTTTCATTTCAAACCAGTACCCATGTATCTGTTGGAGAACATGTATCTAATGTGTTTTACAAAGAATTGGTTTGGTATTGCTCATTGTGAATCTTTGGGTTTGGTTCACTTACTGTTTAATTTTTTTCCAAATGCTAATTCTTTATCTTTTATGTGAGACCACTTTTCCTTCCCCCCCTCCCCCGCAAAGGAGATAAACCTCTTGGCAATTCAGCTTGACATTTGTATTGCTTCTACCAGTAAATACTGACATTTTAAATGCTTCTGTTATCTCCCCAGAATATTTTTAGTTCACTAGTATCATGGCTTTTTTCTTCTGTAACTACTATTGAAAGTTCTTTAGAAAAACAGAAAATTAAGCAGCATTCCTAACACCATATTTGAAAAACTTTATTCCTGGCTATTTGTCCTATTGCAGTGTAAATAAATGAATTTGACTAGTTATTTATGATTCCTTTCTGTCTTAAGGTGCTAACTCCTCAAAAATTAGAACTGTTAAAAGCACAAATACAGCAGGAATTGGAATCTCCTATGACAGAACGTTATCGGAAGCTAGAAAATGTAAGTAGTAAGTATTGAAATACTATTTCATTTAGAGTAGTGATCACCAGGTTCCTAAAACCTTAGGAAATTAAAACTGAAAGGGGAGCAAAGTATGTCATTCTTTATCTAGTACTGTTGCCCCAGGCAGTGAAGGTTGAAACCCTAGAAGAAGGAGAAGGAGGGATTCAGTTCATCAGATACAACTTGTGAAATGACAGGAGCATTGCATGGACATTTGAAGGAAATAAATCTGAAAACTTCTGATTGATGTTTTTGGTTCTTTTGTCTAACTTAGGAAGTGGAAAAATACAGAACAGAATATAACAAACTTCGTTATGAACATACTTTTCTGAAATCAGAATTTGAACATCAAAAGGAAGAACACACACGTATTTTAGAAGAGAGGAAAATAAAATATGAGTCCGAGGTATGTAGAATGTTACAGTAGCTTAAAATGTATCTGATGACAAAACTGCTACAACAGTGTGAAAACATTGGTACTTGATGCGTTGTCAGTTTGACACCATTTCATAACATAGTGTTTGTTTCCGTTCTCTTAATTCTCAAAACACTTTTATGACTTAGCCTAGAGCTGTCTCTGTAGGTTTGTTCAGTGATGTGTTGCAATATCATTTGTGCTATTATAAGTAAGAATAGACTTGCCTTCTGATAAATGACAGCCAGTAGCTTTGCTTAATGCTTTTTTTAATCGCATTTGTGATAGAATTTGAGACATTACGCTAATCTGAAATTAATAAGTTATCTTGGCAACCAATGTAAGTTTAGATTTTAAATTACTTATGTGGCAACTAATTCAAGAAGGCAGCAGCAGAAGATATTGTTCATACCAGTGTCCTGGTTTCAGCTGGGATAGAGTTAACTGTCTTCCTAGTAGCTGGTACGGTGCTATGTTTTGAGTTCAGTAT
>JANHGO010000049.1:5883994-5948765 GCA_024606505.1 Aquila spilogaster
TTCCCTCCACCCCTCCCTTCTTCCCGGGCACAACTTCACTCCCGGCTTCTCTACCAACCCCCCCAGCGGCACAGGGGTCCGTAAAGCGGGGAGGAGCGGGCTGCGCGTCTCAGACAGCGCTGGTCTCGGTGTCGTGTCCCGCGTGGGGGCGGCGGCCCGCCGCGGCCTCCTGGAGCTGGCAGGTCTGGAACTTGCCCAGGGCCCGAAGTTCAGAGGCAGAAGAGTGCCCGGCTTCCGTGTGTTTGTGTGCTGTCTTCCCCGCCAGTGAGCTCCAGCCTAATGCAGCTCGAGGGTAAAGGCTTGTTCTGCACTTCACAGTGTGTGCCGCTGGTATTTAGATTGCTCCAAAGGCAATGCCTTCTATTTATTTCCATGGGATCTGCAATAGATTCGAAGAGCACAGTGGCACTACTTTGCTACAATAACAGTTCTCAGCTACAAAATACTGTTTTTCTACAGTCACTGCCATTAGCTGTGCATTTTCACCAGCAAGGAACAAAAGCCTGCGTGCTACACTCCTCAAAGTCAGCACTAGTGGAGGTGAGCACTGTCACCACTGCTGAAATGAGCCACCCACTGCCTTGCTGTGCTCACATCTGCTGTTTGGTCTCCATCAGCATCCAGCAGGTGTTGATGAACGTCAATGGGGGCAATGTTTTCTGAATGGAGGAATCCAGTGGCGCACCTTTGCTTCATCTGCACTTCAGTGTCAGCCTGCCCCTCTGCTGCCATCTGTCACACGGCAACAAAATGTAATGGAATACTGGTGGGAAGGTTCAACCTTTACTGCCATACCAGCAACACCCACCACTGATGTTGTGGCCCAACATAATAAAACAGGAGGCATTACTTTTGGAGCAGCCCTCATGTCTTTTGCTTCTCACCTAGTGAGATGCTGGGAAGGAGAAGATTCTCATGTGTATTTGAAAGTCTCATGGTGTGGAGAGAAAAAAACAACAACAAAAAAACAAAGCCTGATATACGTAGGCTAGGGGTTCCTGAGTACCACTAGGAGATATCCCAAACGTAGCTCCCATACAGCATCTCAGTTCGATCAGTGACTGTTGTCAGTTTGCCCTACAAGTATATGTGACTAAAGCAAGAACTTTAGACCTGGGCTATATTATAACCTTGTTTGTTGTTCTTTATCCCATAAGAATAACCCTATCTCTAGTACAAGAGGTATGAAGAGAGTGATGCTGTGTGCCATGTGTAAGGATGGACTCTGAAATAAAGTATACCCAATTGTTGTTAAAATCTGTGCTTTGAATGATGGTGTGGAAGAACTGATACTGGTTGAAATGAGACTGATGCCTTCTGTCATAGATAGAGATGTTCTCCAACATTTCTGCACCTAGGCATGCAAAAATATTTTGTTTATTTTCACTGAGTTCTCAGCAACAACATCCAAGCAGTTATCCAAATTATACAAGTTGCTATATAAAGCCTTACACATTCCTCTCATTTTTTTCCAAGATGGTTACTTTGACTATTGCGAGTTGCTGCTGATGGATTAGGAAATATGAACTGTTAATGTAATGGGAAGTACGCAGTCATATTTCTTGAATGACGCACAGTTTTGTTTTAATTTTCATACACTGTGGTGTTCATGGGAAGTCTGATCCCTGCTGTGCTGCGTAGGCATGTGAGGTAGGGCTTATGTAACCTAACTTTGTCTAAAAACCAAGCACCTCGTGCAAGGCTGTGATTACATGAGCACCTAAACTAGTGATGCGACTGCTCTCTGTTCCTGAAAAGAGAAAGTCTTGTCCCTCCTCCTGCTTCCTTATTTGGCTCTTTGTTCCTTCGTACCAGCCAGTACCAGTTGCCTGCTCGCACCGATTCTGCAGCTGGCTGGGTTTTGCCATGAGCTAACGTGACTCATTGACCTCACCAAACAAGACGACTGTTTTCTGCTTGTTGGAGTTTATTGGCTTCTTGAGTTAAATCAAAGGCTCTGGTGGATGTCAGATCTGGAAATGAGGCTGGAGAAAGCAGGAGGGTAACGGCAAACCAAAATGAACCTCCTCCCACACCCCTCCAAAAAGAAAACAAAGCAACATTTAAAATAATAGAGCTCAAAGATCTTATGAAAGAAGTCCTTTAATGATGTGTAGATACAAAGGAGAGAGCAATGTGAAGTAGGTCTTCAAGCAGTGTTTCTTTCCATATGAAGATAGTAATTGGAGAATAAAGGCAGAACGAAGGTGGTTCTTGGAAACGTAGCCCATTTCCTTCACTTAGCTTTGTATTCCACCAAAAATATAATCGAAGCTTGAGGACTTTGCACCAATGCTTTTCCACGTGCACCCGTACAATATGATGTAAAGATTTCCTAGCATGGATTTGGGGTGGCTGGTCAAAGTTTACAATTCTGTAGCATGATAAAATTTGGTGAATGTACAAATAATTTTATATACGCTGGGGTTTTAGTTTCTTTAAAGTGTGTTTTATGGTCCTTTACTTTTCAAACAGGTCTTCATGGGAGGCAAGAAGCTAGTGTTCTTGGGAAGGGAAATGGCATGCGTAGTGTTGGGGAAGTCTGAAGATTTTTAGGTCTGAGCATCAACTGTGAGATAGTACCGCTGACACATAAGAAGTTCATGTCAGTAGTTGAGTATTAGCAGCCCTAACAGTAGTTATATTTGGGGGGGGGAAAGAAAAAAGAAAAAAGAAAAGAAATTGAGTAGTTTAAATATTCCAAGTTGCCATCAACGATTTTGAGGAAAGTGATCTCAAAAAGTAATGAAATGTTACCGCAGAATGCAAATCATGAAGTTTGCCACTAGATGTCCCTGCAAGCCAAAATAGCTTTGTTGCCTTTAGTACATCCTAAGCAGGTTTTTGAGGGTGTGAAATGGTTTTGTAAGCTCTGTTTTTTCCCCTCTCTTCTTTCCTTTTTTCTTACACCTGCAGCCTTTAGGCAGATGAATGCAGAACTGGATGTGTGTTGCTTTCTAATCCTTGGAGTTTTTGATAGTAGTGAATGCTGTGAGAGTGTATGTGAAAGGCTTGGAACTAAAAGTACAAAGGGCTGCATTTCCATTTCTCTCTTTCTTTTGCTCAGAAAACTCCATTATTTTGTGGTGATGTTGAATTTGTATCTGTAGTATGACTTCAGAAGTACTTCCTGCTCACGTAAGCCAGGTTCAGGTCCAAACCCTGTGCTCCTAATTCTGCAGTTTGGCATACAGTTGGATATTTACATTTCGTATTGCAGCTTATGGAACCAGAGATCAGAGATGAAGAAAAATACTGTTGCTTGCTTTTTTCGTGGTGGTCATGATTAACCTTGTTGATATGCTTAGAAATTCTGAGGAGCATGCTGCCTGGAGTTCTCTTTGTCCTCTCACATAGCTTATTGTTCTTAGGGTTACTGAGCAGTTTTCCCCACATGGCTGTTTGAACAGTAGCAAATGTCATGATATTGAGTCTGGTAATTGCTAATGTGCTTTGTTTTTCAACAACCAACAAAAGCCAGGAATGAAAAATAAATGCTAGTTTGGTTAGAATTTATTCTGTTAATGTGCAAAATGTGCAATGTATGCATATAGGGCAGTCATTGAGGAGAGTGTACTTTATTCCAGTTTCCTCCTCCTTGTCCTCAGCAGATTTGGGCAGAGCAGAATGAAAGCAGTCATGTCACCATGTGCTGGTACTGGAACAGTGGTAGGCTTTGCTCTCACCTTTTCCCATATAGTGACAGGGGAAGAAATTGGGCACTAACATATTTCTTTTCCTATTTGGCAGATAATTTTCATCTTGTGTAGTTTGGGGCTTTCTAGAATCAAATGCTAAGTGTTTAAGGTAGGTCCATGGAAGATTTGGAGAGCAGAATGCAGGAGAACATGATGTATCCAGCTCTGCGTGTGAAGGAGGTGAGGTATTTACTGATGCTGAAGAAGTAAGTTGTTTTGTTCACGCTGCCAATGTGGAGCTCTTAGGCGTCAGTCAGTTATGCTGAAAGCTAAAGTGGCAGAGCAGTTGGTTTCAAAGTCTCGTAACTTCCCTAAAATTCAGTTATGGCCCTCCCTCCCCCACATCCTCTAGAGGCTTCAGCAATGATCAGTCTAAGGCAATGTCTTGCTCCAAATATCAAAAAGAATTGGTGAGGCTTATTATAATACTTCCTCATTTCTCAGCATCTGGTGATTTGCAGCTTTCTCGCATCCCCCTGAGATTGTCACGTTTAGCAAAACTTTTGCTGGAAAGTTCACAAAAACCCACCAGATGAACTTCAAAAACGAGGAAGTGACATGTATTGGTGATATGTTTCAGAGCTGAACTTTGAATAGTCTGGAAGACAGGCACCCATGAAATCGTCCCCCTTTTCCAGAATGAGCTTGGTAGGACCTCAGCAGTGGGAATTGTCCCTGTTCTTCCAGCTGATGTGATGGTGTGCTGAGCAGTGTGATGTGTTAGGTAGTGTGAAAGACTGTGACTGTGATAAGTAAAAGCTATTTGTATCTCATGTCTGTGTCCTCTGCTTGAACCGTAGCTAGCAGGACAAAATTAACTCCTTAGTTTGATTTTCAGCATACAGAATAAGTAAAAAGAACATTTTATGTGGTCTTGCACTGACAAGATGCTTGTGCTTGTTTTGTATTGACTCAAATAATCTCCATGTTTAACTTAATTATGTGTCCTTGAGAGAGCGTGAGCAGAGAAGAGTTGCCTTTTCAGCAGGAGATTTCGAACCTGAGTTACAGAGAGGCCAGGATACTTCTGTATTGAAAGCAAAAGTGGCATGTGAAGTCTTTGGGCAGTGAGTGTCCTTGATTGCTAATCACATCTGCTTGTATTTGTGCCAGGTGACCTTATCTTCTGGGATGGCAGTGGAAAAGGTGGATGTTGATGTACTTTTGTTGTAAGTTAATTTTTATTTTGTCCTCTCAATAGCCATCGTAAGCAGTCATCATAAAATGGATACCTTGAACAGTGTCCTTCCTCCCGTTGTTGGAAATCGTGATGCAGCTGATTCACAGGAATTACAAAAACTTCTGATTGATGAAAAAATGCGATGTGAACACCATAAAGCAAATTATCAGACTATAAAGGCAGAACATATAAGGTACATGAATTTAAATAGGTTTCTTCATTTGAACTGTTAAAAGATGGAACTCAGTGTTGGGAGTAAGGGGTTTTGTGTGTGTTAGCTATTTCTCTATTTAAGAACATTTTTTAGCATTGTTTACTGCAGAAAATAATTCAAAATTCCTTAAGACATTGTAGTTATGAAATAAGTTTTCAATATATACAGCAAGAGGATATTAAAAGCTTAATTCAGTCTTGATGTTCTTATTTTTGTTTCTGAAGATGAGCTTCCTGAGCTTTAATTTGGAGAGTAGCTATAAGAGAAATTTGTGTTCTCTTACAGATTACAGGAAGAGTATACAAAATCACAAGATGAACTGAAGCAGTTGCTAGTTGAGAAGCAGACTGTACATGACAAATTCCAGCTTCTTCTTGCGGAATACAGAGAGGAGTTGCTGAGTAAAACACAAGAGTTGGAAAAACTGAAGATGCAGGTGAGGTAATTTACTAGCAGAGCTTAATATGGACTTTAATCCTGTAACAGGGCCATAGTTCTTTTTTGTAATATGCATGCACTTGGCTTGGATCTATTTCAGGTACCTTGAAACCTACTCAGTCTGAATAGTGTTTCTTCTTTAGAGTGACTGTGGCATGAAATTGTTGTTTTGTTATTTAACAAAATCTTCCACATTCTTTTATCATGTACTACATTAAAAATAAGGCCCTCAGTCTGAGCCTAAGTCTCTGTCCATGCGTGTTCTTGTTATGAGGAGAATTGTCTACCCTGGTGGATAACTTAGATGCCTAAACCTGTTAGCATAAGTGATTGCAAGAGTAGATTTTTGTTTCTCTTCATGATGGCAACTTTCCTTATCATAAAAAAAAAACAAACAAGCAACAGCAAAAACATTTAAGTCCACTTCCATGACATTTTCTATAATTGTTTGTTTCCTTGAACTAATGTGAGGCATAGTTCCTAGGAAACAAATCCAGCATCTAATAGAGGATCCCCAGATACTGACTGACATTTGAACTGCTTCTTCCAGTGAATACTGACATTTAAAATCTGTTATCTTCCCAGAACAATTTTAGTTCATTAATATTGTATTTCTTTGCTTCTGTAACTGCCATTTGAAAAATTCCATAGAAAAATGTAGAAAATTAAACAGAACTTAAAAGACTTTAGAACATAACCTAAAATACTGAAGCCTTACTTAAAATACATTTTTTTTGGATATTTAGCCTGTCATAATGTACATAAATGAATATGAATACCTTTCTCTCTCAAGGTTCTAACTCCTCAAAAATTAGAGCTGCTAAAAGCACAAATACAACAGGAATTGGAATCTCCAATGACAGAACGTTATCGGAAACTAGAAAATGTAAGTAGTAAGTGTTTGATTTTGTTTCTTTAGAGTAGTGGCTACCAATTTGTAATTGTTCCTAAAAACCTTAGGAAATTGAAACTGAAGGGCAATTGATGTGTGTGACTTTGCTTTGTCTGGTATTGTTCAGTACTGCTGCCCCAGGTGGTGAAGGCAGAAACCCTAGAAGAGAGAGGGATCCATTTCTACAAAAAAAAAAAAACAAAAAACAAAAAACTTATGAAATGATAGGAATGTTGCATGGATGTTTGAAGCTGGATAGAAAACTGAAAACTTCATACTGAATGTTTTGTTTGTCTGATTTAGGAAATGGAAAAATACAGAACGGAATATAACAAACTTCGTTATGAGCATACTTTCCTGAAATCAGAATTTGAACATCAAAAGGAAGAACATGAGCATATTTTAGAAGAGGAGAAAATAAAATATGAGGCAGAGGTACATTATATTACGTTAGCTTAAATTGTGTCTGATAAAGCTGCATGAATGCTGTAAAAGTGTTGGTACTTTGATGGGTCGTCAGTTTGACATAATTTCATAATGTAATATTTGTTTCTGCTCTCATAATTCTCAAAACACTTTATGACTTAGCCTTAGGCTGTCTCTGTAGGCTTATTCAATGATGTGTTGCAATATCGTATGTGCTATTATAAGAGTACACTTGCCTTCTAATGAATGTCAACTAGTAGCTTTGCTGAAATGCTTCTTTGAAATCACATTTTTGATAGGCTGTGAGACATTACGCTAACCTGAAATTAATAAGTTATATGAACAACTGATAAAAAAAATTAAATTTTCAGTTACTTATGTGGTTACTAATCAAAAAAGTTCAGAAGAAGATATTGTTGCTACCAGACAAGGGCACATGTCTTGAAACTAGGTTGGATTATGACAGTAGTGGTAAAAATGATACTGACAGGACACTCAAAGCTTTGGTAACCTGATTTCAGTCATGTCAACTCTTGAATAAGCAATCGATAATTTGTTTCAGAACTGGACTTTCAAAAGTGTAGCTAAATAAATTGGCATCTTATTCATCTTTTAAATACATGCAGCAGTGTAAATGAGTGTTGTATATGTCATTTGCATATTCATTTAAGTATTTGTCTGGGAGCATATCATAAGATGCCAGATTTGAATGCATTAGTCCAAACATGAGGCACAAATCAAAGGCAATCATTGCTTTCAAAATCAGTCCAAATTCAGAAATGAAAAGCATTAAAAACAGAACACTTGTCCTTCCCAGAGCTAACTAGACATGCTGCTTTACAGCTTGCCTGTCTTATGGGCTTGTTGGGTTTGTGCTGGTGCTGCAACTAATTAGCACACTTTCAGAGAATGGAATTACCTTGAGCCCAGGGCAAAATATAGTCTAGTTTCTCTCTCTTATTTAGGGCCTTTTTAATCTCCCACATTATTTATTGCATGGAGGCTACAAAAACATCCTAATTCCTAAATGCTGCCTTGGGCACGTCATGCAGTAAGACTTGAATCTTCTCATGAAAGGGATTAAGAGGGCAACTGCTGCAGATTTTGGCTTTGCTCTGTACAAATTGCTGATGGAACTTCTAAAAGTGCTGCTGCCAAGCAGAGTTTGGAATGTTGTCTTCAAATATGGAAAAAACTCTTTCAGACCTTACTTTCTCACTCTTTTGCCCGCAGTCTGCGCAATATGTGTAGTCCATGTAAGTTATTTTGAAATACCAGAGTCTATGTGTATATGTTTGTTACAGTCTCAAGATGAATTTGTATCTATTTGTGCTGCCTTGGAAATTTACTTTGTTTTCTGTCTACCAGGCCAAGTCATGTTGACTGTCTTCAGTTACTAGTGTGCTTGAGTTATACTGTTGTTACAGAATTACAGAATCATAATGTAGGTTGGAAGAGACCTCCTTCTAGTTGAACCAGTTGAGCCTAATGCCCTGCTTAAATAATAAGGTGTAACGCGATTGGATTGCTCAGTACCAGGCTCATCTGAGCCTTGAACATCTGTGAGGGTAGAGATTCCACAAACTTTCTGGTCAAACTATTCCAATATTCAACCATCTTCATGGTAAACAATTTTTCCTATTATCTATTTGAATTTTTTCATATTCCATCTTGTATCTGTTGCCTCTCTTCCTATCATCATGCACCTCTGAAAAGATTCTAGATCCATCTTCTCTATACCCTCATGGAGAGTAGCTGTAGTGAACAGTAGTTATTCCAGAGCCTTTCTTCTCCAAGCTGAACAGGCCCAGTTCTTTCAGCCTGTATTCATGTCGTGTTCTCCAGCACCCAAACGTTCTTGGGGTCCTACCACTGGACTTACTCAACGTGTCAGTATTCAAGTACTGGACACAGTATGTCAGCTGTGGCCCTATAAGAGCTGGAAGGAGGGAAAGGATCATTTCCCTGGATCTGCTGACTGTCTTTTTGCCAGATCACCAGGTTACAGTGGGTTATCTTTGCTGCAGGGGCACTCTGACTAATACTATAGTTGTCAGCCAGGATGCCCAGATTCCCTTCTGTGAAGCAGCAAATCTTCCACCCACTTTTTCATATACTTGTTCAGCCCATATCTCACCAATTTGGTGAGATCTGGTGTACTTTCTTAGTCTGCAATGCCAGGCACCTCTTCCAAGAAGGACGTAAGTCAAGCATGTTTTGACCTTGGTAAGCTCTGCATTCCATCATCTTGTTTATCCATGTGTCTGGAAATGATTTCTGAGAGGGTTTGCTTTGTAACCTTCCCAGAGACAGATGTGAGGTTGACCATCCTGTAGTTACCTGAATCCTCCTCCTTGACTGGTTTGCCCTTCTTAATGACGGGTTTGCCATCTGCTGCTTTCCAGTCTTCAGGAACCTTTTCTGATTGCCATGACTTTTCAAAGATGATATAGAATAGGTGATAGAGATGATCTCACTGAGTTCCTTTGAAATGCTTGGGTGCATTCCAAGGACTTAGGTGTCCAGTGCTTTAAGTGATCCCAAACTTCTTTCTCTACTGTAGCTACTGCTTTACTTCCACAAGTTGCTAGATAGTTTAGGAACATCTGAGGACAAGCCTTATTGGTGAAAACAAGCAAAAAAAGGTATTGACTGCTGGGCCTGTTGATGGTTCTAATACAAATGTGAATATTATTTCTTAATAACTTAAATGCACACTGTTGGACTTTTCTGAATTTTCAACTGCTGTATTTATTGCTGTGTGATACCTAATCAATGTAAAGGCTTATATTTTTCCAATTAACAACTATCAGATTGCAAGGCTGGAGAAAGACAAAGAAGAACTCCGTAATCAGCTAGTTAGTGTTGATCCTGCGAGGGAAAGCAAACGTGTGGAGGTCCTCTCCAGAGAAAAAGCACAGCTGTATCAGAAATTAAAAGGCTTAGAAGCAGAAGCAGCAGAGCTAAGAGCGGAAAGAGACAATTGTGGGGTACAAGCAGAAAATGTTCAAAGAGTACAAGTACGACAGTTAGCTGAGATGCAGAGTCTGGCAAGGTCTCTAGAGGTAAGATTCTTTTTTTATTTTTCATCTTGTGTCCTTGTAGATGATAGTGAGAATAATGCTTTGCTTGTTAGAACTGTCTCTGAGGTCATTGATCATTTTGCCATTGCCTACACCATTTGAATTTGTAAATTTCAAATTTAAAACAAAGTTCTAAGTATCTTAAAGTTCTGCAACCAGTTCAGCTTTGGAAAGGCGGAGAGCTTAACAGAGATTCTTTTCATTGATCTCTCATCTGAACATGCCAGTGATACCACATTCACAGTCAGTAAGATCCTCATGTCAGCAGTTGTCACTTAGTTAGAGACTGGCAACAATGTGTTAATCCGCTACAGTAAAGTTTCAATTCTTTTGAAAAACGTTTTTTAATCCTTTCTATCTTTGTATCTCCATTCTTCAGTACATTACTGTAACTATATAGTTATTGGCTTTTGTTCACCCTTTTAAGAACTTCTGTTATTTCTGACCTGTTTTAGGGTTCCTCTTCATTGCTTGTCTTCAGTTCTTGCTATCTGCCTTGGTAGCGAGTCTTTTCATGTAGACTTCTCACATAGCTTCAATATGTGGATATATGGTTCCCTTTCCTTTTCACATTTATAACTGCTGTGTTACTTTGTTACAAAGTGCAGTGGATCTCTGCCAAGTGCTCTGATCCCAGTTTAAAGAGGATTATAATATTCTTAATTTAGAAAACTTAAAAAAAAATATCCTGCTGGAAGTACGCAATTGGAAAAAATAAGGTGAAATCGTAGGTTTAATTGCCTTGTTGATACTTCAGTAAATCTTGTGTCTTGAGTCTGTAATACTCATGGTGGTGATTCCTGTGTTTAGAGCTGAGTAATTTACTGGTAGCAATAGTTGCTGCCTTCTAACTAAGTTAGATTATCTCTGCCTTTTAAAGTAGGATTGAAAACATGTGTGATTCTGTGCAGGCAGTGTTAATAAAAACAGTTGTTACTTCTGAGTAGAATACAAGACCCTTATTGTACCGGAACATATTGTTGACCAGAGTTTAGGTATTTTTGTGTATAGTTATTGTATAAAAGGTCAGTAATATTTAAAGACAAATTGAACTGTACAGGTGAATAGCAAGAGACAGTCCTGCTCCAGAAACCTCACAAATACCTCTCTTATTCAAGGCAGAAAAGAAATCAGCTGAACAGCACATTGGTCGGATTGAGAAAGAACTGCAGATGTGTCATGAGCAGAACTTTCTTTTAACTAGCAAACTTCACAAATCTGAGCAAGAAGTTAATTCCTTGGCTGCTAAAGTAAGTGCTTTTATGATATCTAAAATAGTTGTTCATATAATATATTTTTCTGTTTATATTTTACATTAAGAATAAGGTAGTGTTTTCTTCTGTAACTTAAAGTAGGTTTGTTTTTTTTCCCCATTTCAGATGGAAGGTATAGATAGAGTATGTGGCTTTACAGGAAAAACTTCATCCCTAAAAGTATCTCCAAAACTGATGTTAGGCACTTTTTTTTTTTCATTTTAGAGATCTTTTTTTTCTAAACATAACAGTGCACAAAGAGGCATCTTCTTGTTTTTAGTACTCATGAAGTTGGTCAGCCTATCCTAATGGCAAAAAACGTTCTTTCCTCACAAACTGTGTAAAGTGCAGTGGAACATCAAATATATACATACACATATTTCCTTCTTGAGTTATCAGCATTGGAATCACCTGCTGAGATGACTTAGGTTGTATTAGAAGCAGGACAGTTGTGTTAGCATAGCATTCCTGTTGGACTCGGGCCAGCATAGCTTGTACAGAAATGTTTCTGTACAGCATTGCATTCCATCATTTTAAGTAGATCATTGTCTAACAACACGTTTGAGTGTCTTATGTGTTGGTTTGGCACCATATCTTAGAGATTTAGAGAGTTTTTTAGGAAAATACTTAGGTGAAAAAAAGTGGAAAGGCTTTTAGTATAGGGAAAACCTGAAAGTGTTTATTGAGAAACTCAACACCACTATTCAGTGTTTCAGAATAATTAAATCAGCATGGACACCAGGTTCAGAGTCATCTGGCTGCAGCTACTCCTCAAGCACTTAGCTTACACACAGATCTTTATGCAGTTTTCTCTGTGTGTATTTGAGTGAGGAAGCAAAATTGAAGCACTAGTAGTTTTTCTTTTCTGTAGTTGAATTATCTTAAGCACTATGCTGACCCAAAGCTATCCAGCATTTCTAAATATACTCTCCAAAGTATCACTGATGTGTTCTTTGTATGGGTGCGGCAGTTAATACTGGCATAACGTGCCTCAAAAATGGATACAACACAGGAAAAAAATCTTCAATCTCAGATTTCATCCAAGACAAGCTTTGCAGTACACATTTATGATTGTGAAGTGTTGAACTTTGGTCCTTAATCCAAAAAAAGCTCTTACTTACCGTAAGAATAGGATATACCGCTGTTTTAAACCTCTTTGTACAGTGTGCCATACTTGTTGAACATGAATGATAAATTGGAGGAAGAAACTTTCATGGAACATTTTTTAATCAATAGCCTCCCAGAATATATAGAAGATGATCACAGTCTTTACTTTTTTTATCGGCCACTGTTCTCTGCTCACCTCCAGAAGTTGGAGAGAATGAAGGTATTCAGCTGAAGGGTTGAAAGCAGAAAATCATTTCATATACTAACACCCCCCCCCCCAACACTTCTACACCCTCAAACTTATTCCTGAACAAAGATGAACTTCTGAATCTCGTACCTTAGAAAAGCCACCTTAAATCTTTGCAAATTACCCTAAAATGTTCTCAGCTTCATATTTAAGCTACCAAATCCACTAATGTAGTTACTTAATAAGCGACTGTGTCATTCTTAACCTTTTGCCACTTGCTTGTGCTAGCAGGTTGTAATTACATTTGTCACTGTGAATGGATTTTTGGTATAAGTGCTTTCCTCTAGGTATTTAATTCTCATTGACCGTGTAATTACTGTGTACAAATGCCTAAACTATAAAAAGTTTCTGTGCAAGCAGTAATTGTCTTTGATGATTTGATATTCTTAAGACTCCTGCTTTTAAGAGGCTGTTTGATGTGCATGTCACATCTGTAGGGAAGTATTTGATTTAAAATGCATTTTACATCTATGAAGACTTGGATTTTGAAAGTAGGGTAGCACTCCAGGAGGTCAAGGGTGATGAAAGGGATAAGTGATCATGAAATTGAAATGACTTTGGGGAAGCAATGGATACCCTGGTTTTGCATATCGCTGTTTTGTTTTACTCTAGGGAGATTACACTGAACTTAATTTTAGCTTGACTCTGAGGGATTTGTAGTCAGAAGTGAGGTATGTGCAAGATGACATGCTAATGCTTAGTGGGGCACTGGGGTCTTATGCAGTATTGGATCAGTGTAGCTAGACAGTTCAAATATGCAATCTTTTCAGAACAACTCCAGCGTTTGGAAGCTTGCTTGCAACATGTATGATATTTGCTCAGAAACAGAGTTTTTACAGGCAATCCTGCACATTTTTAAGTGTATCACCAAATCTTAAAGAGTATTCCCTACCCTATAGCTTGTAGTAACTATCTGGTTAACGATGAAATACATGTCCATTGTCAGACAGCTTGGTTCTTGGAATGTATGGGGTATTTGGGCACTTTGTCTTCATTAGGGAACATACAAACCTTGTGTTTCAAGATGAATGACAATACATTTGTTAATTCAGTGTCTGACTTGAAGTAATAAAATGTGTAATAGTACTATCATAATTTGGGAAGCCGGATCATGTTGATAGATTGGGTGTTACAATACCTATATAATCACCGTTAAAAATTATCTACAAATCTGGATATTGTGGTATGACTTTCAGGAAAGCTGTGAATGAAAAAAGATATTTACGAAGGTATATTTAAAATAAGCCTAATTGACATTATTTGACAGATTTTCTTGTTAGCAAAGTATTGCCTGAAAAACAGTAAAGCTGTGAGTACATATGTATTTTCAGTAGATTTGTTATTTTTCTAATTCATAGGTAGAAGAACTTAAACAGTCACACAAATTAGAAGTAACAAATGTCAAACTGGAGGCAGCGAGAACTAAGACTGAAGTAGAAAGAGAGAGAAACAAGATTCAAAGTGAAATGGATGGTAAAATGCACAATTAATTTCCAGTGGAATTAATTTCTAGTGGTTTCTTTGAATACTTTCAGTTAGAGCACTTCAATTATTTTTCTGCCAAATGTTCCCCAGCAATCTTCACCTTCTGCTTCTGGTCTAAGTGATAGATCCAAAAATTCATTTTGGTGTCTGAAATAACTGTATCCTGTCACTTGGTCTCCTAGGTTATGAAGGACTGTTACAGAGCAACCTGCATTTATGTAAATTAATTGGTTTGTGATACAAGTTGAGCATAATCTGTTTCAAATCATGTACTTCCTAGGGTTTTGCCTTTTTATTTACTGACAAGTTGTACAGCGATTTGTAATTTGCTTGAAAACTTAACATATTGTAAGACATCAGAGTTTTATTTGTTTTCCAATTTTGTATCCATGGAATTGAGGGAAAAAAAAGATGGGTTAAACATTTATGTGGGACAAAATATAATTTCTAGCTTGTTCTTTGAAGAAAATGGGCAATGATATAAGCAACCAGATACAGCTGAGCCTGATGGGAATGTGAAATAGCCTCTTGTATTGAAAGGCCAAAGCTTTCTAGGACTAGTTGCTGAAGATGTAAATCACCACCCAGCTTTTATTTGACTGTCTTCACTGGTTTGCCATAACCTTCATCTGCCTGGAACGGTTATTTCTGTTGATTTTGCTTTCATACTAAGTTTTCTGAGAGCAACTAAGTGCTGATTTTTGTATCGACAATGCACTTACAGTATATTGCTAATGAAAAATGCTGGATTCGAGCCGACCTGATGTCACTTTGGAATCCAGTTTGCATCACTGAGTTAGTTCAAAATGTAGAAGTTGTCACATGCTTGTCTATTTGCCTGTGAACACAGATGTCTTGGTAACAAGTTCTTCATGTGTGTCCTTTGTTCCTGCGTGTAGCGTCACAGTTTTTGAATTGCCTCACTTGCTAATACGACTGCATTAAAATGGGAGATGTGCTTTAGCAAGGTTACTGCAGTTTCACTGGTAACCCCTGATTGGTTTCTCTGAACTTAATGTCCTCTGCGAGAATAAAGCATTTTCTGGCTTGTCCTGTTCATAGCTATTCTGGAACACTTGTTATAACTACACATAGCTGCGTAGCAGAAGTAGCTTTGGAATTTAAATCTATGTTAATACCAACTGTTAAATTACATTTGCATGTTAAAGTAATAAGCCCTTGTTAAACAATGATTGCGGCGTGATGGTTACTCTTGCAAAGTTTTCTGAAACGCTGCAGTTAAAATACGACAGGCCTTATCTCTTTTGTCTTTCTTGTTTTATCTTTTCATTCATTCACATTCAGTCCCATGAACTCAGATTTTTAGCTCCCTTTTTGTTATTGATGAAGTGATTCTAATGATGGATTTCAACAGGTTGACAACAATAATGACATTTTAACATATATTTTTTAATGTATAATGCAGGGTTGCTGTCAGACAAAGAAGTTCTTAAGGAAGCTGTTGAGCGTCTCAAGGCGCTTTTAGCAGAAAAGGATCAAGAGCTAGTTCGTAAAGTGCAAGCTGCCAAAGAGGAAGTTTTTGGAAAAATTGCAGCCTTACAGGATGAAAAGTATGTGTTGATTTACTGCTCGGCTTCTAAAAGTCCTGGGAAGAGTGTTTAGAGTGACTTATTTAATGTCATTTTTAGTAATAATCTCGTAGCACTTTGTTGTGGTTCTTCTGTAAATACTGAGTAATGTTTCAGGTTAGAACTCGAGAACAGATTAGCTCATCTAGAGAAGGTGAAGTTGGAACAGGACGCTTGGAGACAAACGGAAAAGGATCAGTACGAAGAGAAGCTACGTGTTGTGCAGCTGGCAGAAGAATCTAGCAAGAGGGAACTTCAGTGTCTGCGGTAGTACCTTTTCTAACCTTAAAGCAAATTTCTCATTTTTTTTCTTCATTTCTTCTCAGTAGTCATTAGAAAGGTTTACTATTTATGGATATGTAAATGTTCATTATGTGAAATGAAACAAAGTATCTTGTGCAGTGTGTAAAAAGATGGCAGAAGAAAAAATGTGTTGTTTATCAGAAGTTAACATTTTTCATCCAAACCTTAAAAACATTGCAACTTTAATGAACGTTTTTAAGAAGTAAATTCCGTTATCTGTGTTAAAATTTGGACCATGTTGGCCACTTGCAAATCCCAGTGTTATAAGAAACCATTTTTCTTTGCACAAGGGCATAGTGTCAGCAACTGGCAAACTGGGACAATAATACGATATCTATGAGTTTTTTATTATAATTCTCAGTGAAGTTGGTTTACTGTAGTACTTGTATGATGGTAAGTACAATAAAACCAGCAAAACTTGTACTCCAGAGCAATCAAATCAACATATCTCTTACACCTAGGTAAATTCTAGTCATCAATAAAAACAGATGTTTAGACATTGTGTAGTTAATTTGTAAGACTGTTTAATATGTATACAATGTGTTCTATTGTCAGACTGATTTGTACTAGCATCTAACATCTATATTTTAATTAGATAAAAGTAAGAGTGTTTTATACAATTTTAGATTAAAAATGCAACAGCAAGCTGTTCAGACAGAGGAGCTAGAAGAAAAGAAACGTGAAAGAGATGATCTGAAACAGGTAAGGGTTATGATAACATTGTATGGAGAAACACAGTCTTTCCTGCAGTTACCATGTCCAGTGTCTGAAAATCAGATTGGATTTTTAAGGATTTTTTTTTTTTTTCCTGAGGGACAAAATGCGTTTAATGGATCTTTAAATCAAGTGTTCAGGAATCAGTCCTGCTTTCCTGGACCTTCATAAATGGATTACAGCTTTTTGCCTCATGCATTTTGTAGGTATCAATGATTTCAAAGTGGAATGTTTATAGGCCGCTATATTGTATATGGTTATGCACTATTTAACTGGAGATTCAGTTTCCATGGAAACTATAAATTGTTTCTAGGTAATGCTCTGCATTTACACTGCATCCCTCATCTGAGGTTCTTCAAGTGCTTAACAGATGTTTCATAAACGAATAAACTGGTGTAAAGAGATACATTTCTATTGCAAGATGAATTGATGGCAGTACTGGAAATAAAACCTAATTCTTTTAACTCCTGCTCACCCGTACTATTCCTTGATAGATATAAATATGGCTGTGCATTAAAGAAGTCTGGAAGCTATGTGCACCTGAAGTTAAGCCAATATATTTTTTTTTCCCTAGAAATTAGGATATCTATGAGCGTGTAATTAGGGAGAGGAAAAGGGGAATAATCATCCTTTTTATGTGCTGACTGCAGAGATTGGACTTCTCAGACTCTCTCCTTGCTTTTGTGCTTTTACTGGTTGGTACAGCCACCGAGGGCTGTAACATGGTCAGCGTCAGCACTGTGCATTGGGAGAGAGAAGAGTCTGAGTAGCTCCAAAGCTCAGGAAATCAATGTGGTGTGATACTCTGGTTCTGTTCAGCTGTAAGGCATAATGCCAGGTTCCCTGGGCTACAGGGGACTTAGACTGTCAGTCAAGTCAGTCATCAGGCTGGATTCCTTCCTCTTCTTCCCTTTCCCCTTATTTCAGCTATGATAGAAAATTTATTAGTAGCAGTTTACTGTAAAACTGCTAGGTAAGCTATTGAAGTAAGGAGAAAGAACAAATAAGAAAGGTTATGATAAGTGAAACCAGCCAGTTGACACATACAGTATCTCAAAATTAAAAGTAGATATTCACTTATGTAATCAAATGGAAATATTTCATTTTTTATAGCAAATTCAAGACATGCAACTCCAAGTCACTTCACTTTCTCAATCAGAAAATGATTTGCTGGAATATAATCAGAAGTTGAAGGAAACAGTAGAAAGATTGAGACAAGAATGTCAGAATGCAAGAACTCAGGCAGAAAAAGCCCAACTGGAAACAGAGAAGTAAATTTTGTTCTTTTTTGGTTTTACTTTTTGTTTTCATCCTGCTTGTATTGCTTTCACATGGATTGTTTAGTATGGAACGTAGATTCTGAAAATGTCTGAAATTAACCTGATCTAGCAGTGGGTGTCCCTGCTCATTGCAGGGGAGTTGGAACAAATGACCTTTAAAGGTTCCTTCCGACTCAAATGATTCTATGATTAAGTGTCAACAGAAAAGACTGGATCGTAGTGCTTACAAAAAACAAACAAACATACCTTCTGTTATCAAGTATATATAAAAACTTTGCTCCTGATAACTTCAAAAGTAGGAGATTGATTCCATTCATATCTCTTACAACTAATTATTGACTAATGAAATGCACCAATTTTATAAAATGAGTTTCTATTACTATTGAAGTGAACATAAAACTTGCATGGAGAGTGGATCCAGAACATCACACAGTGTTTGAGTGTTAAAGAGTGTTGAAGGATGAAAAGTGAAACAAGTGACTGTATTATTGTGCTTTGGTAAGATTTCGGGGACCCAGCCTATATGTGTGTACTTTTTACTTCTTCTACCACATCCTTTTATCTGATATGAGGCAAAGCTAATTTTAGAAGTCTATAGATAATAGGAGATGCACCAAGACTGTTACTGCAGAAACTAAGAAGCTTTGCAGCCTACCTGCAAGTCCTCCCAGTCTGTCCTTCTCTAACCATGGAAGTCTTGGGATGTTTCCCTTTTTTTTCCTGGCTGTGTGGCTGATATTACTTTTTTCCTCAGTTCAGTAATTCTTTTGAGCTTGAACTCCAAAAGTTAAGTAGCACCAAAGCAACGTAGCATAAAGAAGAAGTGAAGAAAGAAACAAAAGATAAGACAGCCTGAGATATCCAGTTTCAGATAAGTTAAAATAATGCAAGTAGCAAGAGTAGCAAAGAATTTAGCTGTGTCTGGCTTAAGCTTGGAAATGAAAAAGTGAAATGAGAAAAGGAGCCAAAGGCAAACTATGAGCCTGATAAACTGATGCAGATGAGGGATGAGCTCAAGGAGGCACTTGTTAAACATTTCAGGAACTGTGTTTGTGGAATTTCTTTAAAAAAATAAATAAAAATCTCACCACATTTTTAACCACTGTCTCAGCTGAAGTTCTACTGTTAAGCAGTGCATTTCTCTTTGGTTCCTGGGGTAGTAATTTTTTTTGTGATCAACAGGAAGGTAGAACCCCACTGGATCTACTAAAAGAACTGTTAAGGATATCAGGTGGGCCAGGGTCTTGGTTCTGATTTGAGCAATGTTAACACTGTGGGGAAAAGAAAGGGTGATGTGAGATTTATGGAGAATCATCAAGACTCCCATCAGGGAAACTGCATCAGCCCAAGTCTAAGTGATACAGATGCGTTGATACCGATCTGCGTTTCTTAAAAGGTGCTGTGCAGAATCCCACCATTTGATTTTTTTGTAACAATGTAGTTAAACAGGCAGTTAGTTCTTCTCTCCTTTGAGGTAGCCACAACAAAAAATCCAGTAGAGAAACTGCCTCCTTTCCCCACCCACTTCTAGAGAACATAGCCTGATTTTAGTATGTTATAACCATGCAAAGTCCTAAACAAAGAATAGATGTTGGTGGTGGTGTACGTTCAGCTGGGATGATGTCTAGGAAGCGTATCTGTGGGAGCTTCTTGTCATGCTGGTGTTTGTTCTGCTTGGGAGCACTTAATAGTCAAGTCTGAACTTCTCTATTACAAAGGATTTGTGTAGCACACAGGGCAGCAACCCACTGCTATGCCTTAGCTTTCAAGCACAGAAGGCAGTCATCAGCCCTTCTGATGCTGATGCTTGGCACAGTTGTTTCACGTTGTGTTCCAGTGCAGTGATTTGATTGGAATTTAGAGATGTTCTCTGGACAGTTTGACAGCATGCCAACCAACAAGTGGCCTGCAATTAACTCATTTCTGGATTTAGTTTCCAACATTTCCTTCAAAGATGTAAAACCTTTAGGGTTATGTTAATGCACGGGTTCAAATATGGTGAATCTTGAGCATGGTCACATTTAAATCAAAAGCTTCAAGCATATAAAGGTGGGAGTTGTGAAAAGATTTTAAGAGCCTTAAGGCATTAATCCAAAACATTGCTTCATCTGTGTAACTTCTTACCCTTTCTCCCTGGTTTTTCTAAGGACTTTAGAATACAAGCGCATAGAGTGGCTGGAGGAGAAGCATATGCTTACTCAGCGCATCACAGAGAAGGAAGAGAAATACAGCGAGGTGAAGAACAAGCTATGTCGAGCTGCAGTTGCTCAAAAAAAGGCATGTTGGCTCTTCCTTTGTAAATGATCCTATTTATGAAAAGTTCAGCTATTCCAGACCAGAATTGTTTTCATATTAAGAGTTGATTTGCAATCTGCTGTATATAAAGACAAAGTACATCCAGTTCTTCAAGATTAGCAGAGAAATGTGCTGAAGTGATATGCCCAAGAATGTTACAGCTGACAACTTTGTTTTAATGCCATCAAAGATTTTGTGAGGGTTTCTTTCTTTGTGTTTCTGTGCTTGTAAGAGGTGGACCCCTTGATTATTAAGGATGATTTTTCAGCTGTCAGACAGATGATGTTCTCCTTTTCCTTGATTATGTGTTCCCCATCGATATTCTGTGTTGCAGTGTGCTTCACTCCATGGAATATTAGAATTTAATATCTTCTCCTAAGCTTGTGTTTTATGCAGTAGCTTGAAAGGAATAGTTGACTAGTTGCTTGCAAAAGCTCGGGATTAATTGGCAATTTTCTACATGGGACATATAGTGGTCATGAAACTAGTTAGTTTCTAAGGTTGTTAAAAGCTGAGTTCAACATGAGCAAAAAATAAAAGGTCACAGGATCAAGTGTACAGTTTTTTTATTATATTTATATGTGGTCATCTTTTGAAAGAAAGAATCTTGTATTTATACAGTTAGTGCTTGTTAATACAGAGAGTCATCAGCCAACAAGTGAGTTACAGCCATGCGTTTTTCAGTCTCAGCTCTGGATTATTTCTCATCTCTTTTGTTCTGTGTCATGGGGACTCAGAACCTTCCAAGAGCACAGCACTTCTCCTAGAGAAAGGAAAACCCTAAGTACTGTCAGAGCATTAAGCCGTGTGCAGTATGGATTTGATTTTCACAGGAACTAATATATCAAGGCATTACTTTGCTTTATTTGAAATGTCTCTTTGGCAGAGAAAGACTCTCAATGATAATAAGCAAAGGAGGATGCAAGAGAAACTACAACTTTTGGAAGCCAAGATAGAAGAACTAGAAAAAGAAAACCAGGTGTTAAATAGGTAATACACATTGCTTTTTCTTAGCTTGAAAAATGATGTATGCCCCAAATCTGACTCAGAAATACGAAGTGCTTTTGAAGATGTGTGCCGGTTAGTGCAGTAACTGGAGTACAGTCTAATGACATTTTCCGCATTGGAATTCTTTGAGTGGAGTCCATTTCTGATGACTGTGTTAGCGTGGACAGCTATGAGTTTCTGAGACAATTCTAAGGGCTGTCTTGGAGAGATGGAGGAAAACTATCTGAAAACTGTCTAGATACGGTGGCAGGAATGCCTTCAAAAGAAGGAATTCATTTCCCAAAAAAAAGAGATGTGAGTGAAGCAGTGTTGGAGTTGAAAGCACAGTATGTGGAAATGAAAGGCAGGAAAGAAAACTGACTTCAGAGTGACAAAGGAAACAGACATAATGCTTTCTTGGAAGGACTAGCTTCTTTTTCTCTTCAGTGAGCACATATGGATGGCTTGATTCAATTAATGAATTTGGTGGTGCTCCTGTGGCTCACTACTGGGAATGCTATTAGAAGCTTGGTTTATTCCATGTAAAATCTAATCCTGCTGTAGGTTACTGTGTAGTGGGACTCCTAGACATTGAGGCAGAGGCACATGTACAGGTGGTCCACATTCCTGTCTTCCTGGTAGGTTTCCTGCACAGGGCTGGTAAGCAGCAAAGTACTCATGGAGAGGTGTGCTGCTGTGTTGGGACCGTAAGTATTTTGAGCAATAAGAAATGTTGTTTCATAGGCAGAATGTTTCCTATGAAGAATACGCACGTCTCCAGAAGAGTCTGAAGGACTTACAGCGCAGACACAATGAATTCCGGAGTTTAATTTTGAATCCCGGCATACCGTCCCTGAACCCAGGCAGTGTAACCGCAGCGTCTGTCCCTCCTCCCAGGCCTGAGGTGTCCTTCCTCCTCCTTCAGGTATTGTGTCACAGCACCTGAGAATAATGCAAGAAAAGGGTCTGGGACCTTACTGTTAAGGAAGGAGGGGGAGGGCTCAAGATCTTTAAAAAGAGGAATTCCTTTAGTTATGTTCCCTTCCTCATAACGGGAAGGAGTTCTTGCAAGACAAAGGGCAGGTTAAGCACATGTAACAAACGCAGTTCTAACCCTGTTCTCTGCACTGTGTGCTTACTCTGAGGCTTTAAATGGCTCCTTCTGGACAAGAAATACCATAGTGTTTTTCCTCACATCACGACTCCATAATTACAAAACAGTATTGCTGCTCTTCATCTCTTGTGGGCTTAAAAGCGTTTTCTGTACCCCAGAGTGCTTCTAGGGTGATAATCTCTCTGAGGTTGGCCCGGGCTTCATCACTGATTGCTGTCCCTGAGGCGAGGCCTCAGCTGTGCACGTCTTCATTTGAAAGCAGCAGTGCTGCGCTCCCATTTCTTGCTGCTGCTGTTTGCCATGAGTGTCAGAGCGAGACCCGCTAAAACTAGGGGGTGTCGGGGGCTGGAATTTAATGAATAACAACATTCTGAACGTCAGTTTTTCTTTCAAAATCATGACTTAAAAAGATGAAATGGCTGCTCATTTTGGTCCCTTGGAGGTATGCAAAATGTAATAGAGCCACTTTTTGTTAATTTCAAGGAGGAACAGCATCAGAGAGAGCTCTCCCTGCTTCGCAAGCGGCTGGAAGATCTCGAAACCACGCAGAGAAAGCAGCTGCAGGAGCTTGGGTCGGCTGGAGAGCGGCTCCCAGCGGGAGCACACAGGGAGTTGGTGCCCAGCAGGAGAGCAGGGGGAAGTGCTACACAGAGTGAGGGCTCCACATAAAGCGTTCGAACTGTAGGTGCTGTCTTCAGTAGCTTCTCCTTGCTACATGCTCTTCATATCCTCCAAAGCATGACTGTGTGTGCCTGAGATGCGTGAAATATATTCTCCATAGTTTTGTATTTATTTTTGATAGGCTGCCATCCGTTAGCAAACAGAATGGTTTCTAAATGAAAGCATTGTAAGAGAACTACATTTTGAAAATACCTTTATATAAATGGTACGCAAATCTTTGGAAGTCAAAATATGAGACAGTCCTGTCACACAGAAACAGAATACTTTATCAAGTTTTGTGTTACACTGAAATTTTGACATTTGAAATATATACATCTATATATTTTTTCAGAATGTTACTCTGAAGTTCCCATGCGGGCAGACAGGGTGAAATGGGTGCGCCAGACTTTCCTTTGTTGCCCCTGTCCATGTGCCTCTTGATCTTTGTAATGGGAAGAAGCAATTATGGTTTTTTGTAAAGAATGTGGTAGAGATGAGGTCTAACAAATTGCCTTCGTATGCTGAAAACAGAAGTTTATGGTGTTGCTACCGTAACTTGTTTTGTCAGCTGCAATAAAATCTATTTATTTAAGGTTTGTTTAAATCATTTTCCTTCATTATCGGTTTAATAATACCTGTTGGGGATCAATTACTTTTTGATGACTTGATAGCGAAAACATGGAAGCGTGGGGATGACTTTTTTTCCTTGCTGTTTTTTTTTTCCAGGATACTGCAATGAAAGTTCATTAGTGAGCAGTGTCGTACACGTTTAATACTTTACTGAATACTGCTGATAGACTGTAGGAATAGAGGGCGGAGGAATTAGTTGTGTATGGTGGGTGACATTGTCATGGATTCAACTCTGCTCTCCAGCATGTGATATTTTATGTGCCGCAGGTAAATCTAAGCATTGTATTACGTTTTCCTGACTGCTCTTGAGGAAAGCAGTGCGTGGCACCTGTAGCTGTTGGCAGCAGTGGAAGCTAATTTTACTGCATCTTGCACTCCTCTCCTACCGGTGCTACAAAGCTGTTTGCTCTCGTAACCATTCCAAAATACACAAAGTAATCTAACCAGCCTTCAAATGCATTTTATTCGAGATAAACCCATACAAACACCAACATGTATTTGTCGTTTGCACTTCTTTAAAACCATTCATTTTAAACAACAGGTTAACTTCTGTACAACAGGAATTACTTTACACATTAGTAGCATTTGACTTGAAATGACTGCAAAATAATGCTCTGTAAGCTAGTGTTAGAAAATAAGCTGTTTGCAATAGCAGTTTGCCTGTAAACATGTGGAAATCAGTTCAAGAGAGGTTTGCTTTCATTGCAGAGAGTGCGACTACAATGGTTGGGTTGCCTGAAGGCGGCTTTAGTCATACCTTGTTTTGTCCGAGTAACAACATAACAGCAGACTGTAAGGGTGGAAGTTGTGCCAATGTTTTGTGAGGTCCCAAACCTACCGAAAGAGCTACAATCAATCAATCAATCAATCACTTCATTATACTTCACATCACTTTGTGAGATCCACTTCATGGGTTACAAAGTCCCAGCATGACTTTAAATGGGCTACAACAGAGTGAAGCTGGCTAGGAGGCTCCGATACAAGGCAAGAATCCTATTCCAGGCTGTAGGTAAAGCTACAGGGCCTGCTTCAACACATACTTAATCTCTAGAAATCAATGAACGCTATTGCAGCAAACGAGCAGTAGTACAAATACAGAATAGGACAGGTTTCAGTTTTCTCATCATATAAACACACAGAGTGAGGTTCACAGGATCAGACCCACGCAAACAGATTCTATTTTACAGCTTTCAAGCAGAAGTTTTGAGCCGTACTTCTGCCTGTACAGAAGGTCACTGTTGAACAAAACGATCGTGTTTCCTTCAAATGCACTTCCAGCCAACAACTGAAATGGAGCTCAACGCGTGAGACGTCTGTCTGAGTGCAGCGAGCCAACTGCTGATGCCTGTCCTTCAGTGGTAAGTCACTGTGCTTTAGTATTGATTAGTTTGATGCTGCTTTAAAAGCTCATGTTAAGAATATTAAAAATCACAGCCCTTAAGTACAGGTGATCTGCGTTTATGTGCTACTCAAGCCACAGTCTACTCCTTTAGGACAGAGGGCAAGATAGGTTAGGATTGGTTCGGTTCTTTTCCATTAAAATGAAACTTACCACGCCGTATTGTGCCTGGCAGAGGAGAGAACTGCTGAAAGCACTGCAACATTGTAGTGCAGCTTCCTGAACAAAGCCATACATTCCATCAAGTATAAAGTGTAAACTTAAGAGCAAGTATAAGACTTGAATTAAAACAAAGCCATCACAGTATGGACTGGCGGCTCCCCTCTCTGATATGCAAGAGGAACAATTTGTGCAATCATATGGCAGGGAGGGGGCAGACCAGTAGGCAACGTGTTTTGTTTTGTTTTTCCTGTGGTAGCAGATGCCCTTCCTTCCGCACAGGTGTGGCTGCTCACTCCCCTCTGCTGCTGGCCAGACGTGCACAGCAAGCCTGGCCAGCTCTGCTCTGCTGGTGTGCTGCGGCCTCTGGGCAGTGCTGCACAGCAACACATGTTCAGAGTGCTCAGCTGCGTGGAAGCCATGTGCCACATCTCTGCCTCATCCCAGCCCCAACAGATGCTGCCTATCCTAAGTATGAGCAGGTTGAACCGGGGGGGGGAACAGTGCACCGCTGCCCCATTGCCCCCAGCGGTGGAGCCCTCAGAAGCCTTGAGGCAATGCTTTTTGGGCCTCCTCCCATGTTGTAGAAGAGATGCCACTAATCAAAGCCCTGGCTGAAACCTGGGCACCGGCCATACTCTTACGATGTGCCATCGTGGCAACCAAAGCAGAGCCCACGGTGACCAAACATTGCGGCTTTGTTGTGGCAGGTGGGAGTGCAGCCGTGTGGCAGCAGAGCAGCGCCACGGCTCTTCCATTGAGCACCAGCCACGAATGCAATGCTCCTTCCCCCCAGGTCTTTGAAAACGTCCAAGCCTCAAAAACCACCCCAGCAGGATGAGGGCAGGCTGCCCCTGCCCCAACTAACCTTTTGACAAAGCCTTTCTTTGGACAACCTGGAAAAATAAAATGAGATGCTGGCATTGGGTCTGTGAGACACCTGCACACAAATGGTGAGGCTGACAGAGCTGGCAGCAAGGGGCTGTGCTCTGAGTGCAGCCATCACAGCTGCCTGGTCTGAGGCAGTGCGGCTGCAGAGGTTACACCTGTGAAGCTGCTCACAAGGGTTTCACAGCTTGTGTAAGGAGGGAGAGGCAGAAATGTAAACACAGACTGATGCCAGTCCAGGTCCTTTCTCCAAAGCTCTGTTCAGTGGTTGGCTCCCCCTGCAATGCCATTTCTAAACTCCTGCCATGTGGCATTTGCACTTCAAAGCTCAGCCCCACCCCTTTGCTAAGCAAGCTTCTCCCAAGTGTCACTGGATGCCGGTTCTCATTCCAACAGGAGCCAGCCTACATTTGTCTGGAAGGAAGGAGCCTGCAGCTGGCCAGTGTGCTGACCCTGCAGCCTGTCTGCTCAGACTGCCATGGCTGTGGGAAGGGTGTGGAAAAACATCAGCTTTCTCTCTTCAAAACAGAGCAAAGCAACGTAAAGGTTCATGTGGGCAACTCCGAGCTTGCAGTGTGCAGCTCCTACGAGCTGTTTTTCAGTCTGAGGCAGTAGTTTTGAACCAAAAAGGTACCTGGGTTCAAGTACCTAAAACCGCTGGGCTGCCAGTGCCAGCCTCAGCTGCACCGTCACATGGGCATATCCAACATCCAGCCCTGCACACCCTTCGTTCCCAAACTCGGGTATGGAATGGTCGGAGTGAAGCAGTGTCCAAGTGTCTCGAGCCCTGTACAGAGTCATTCAGAACTGCCGGGGGAGCAGCAGCGCTTACTTCAAGTTCCCCGCAGCGATGCTGTGAGGCAGTGCTCTGCTCAAACCCATTTGCATTTCTTCTTTTCATCAAATAAGGCTTTTACTTGCTGGAGCTGTTTCTGGACTTCTTCAAACCCCCGTTCTCGCTCGAGTTTGCTGACAATCTGTTCACAATTAGCAAAAAAAAAGAGAATAATTTTGTTAGTGTTTCTTTGATTTGCTGTTCTTTACAGCCTGCTTTTCTGCATTCCAGCAACCACTGGCAGAAGAACTCATCTGAATGCCCGTCTGTATGTAAACATTCTCTTCTGACTTCAGCACTTCATTTTGGTAGCTCTCCTTTCAAGTCATTATAATTACAGCATTTGCAACACTTCTACACGAGGAAGAATGACAGAGCAAAGCTAAAAAGCAGATGCACCCCTCCCACATTCAGCTGTTGGAGTGCGAGGGCCGGTTTTACCCCAGAGCAGATCTGCACTCAATCTTTACTTCTCCTCTGCCCACGAGCTGAGGGCAATGAGCTGCCTCCCTGCAGCTCCCCTTCGGCACCCAGCAGGCGATGGGAAGCAGCACTGAGCACTGCTGTGTCAGAGAATGCCACTGGCACCTCTACAAAGGGGCCAAGAGCAATGGCAGAAGTGTAGCTGCTCCCCACCGAGCGCCTGGAGGAAGCACAGGGAGAGTGCCCTAAGGATGGGGGTAAGTGTAGTGGCTTTTCTGCCTTCAAAAGGGCAAAAACTGGCATCAAGATTGGAATGTATCTTGAACTCTTCTGTGTCAGCAATTCTAATACGCTTAACAAACTGTTGTGCTTTTCCAAGTATCACGTCAAGCTTTTTTTAAGAGAAGTCTGATGCCAAAGCCGGATAACTTGAGACACTGGAGACCAGAAACAGGAGCCACCAGGTACCTGGGAGCTGGGGACTGCAGCAAGGCTGCCACTGTGCTGCTGAGAGGCCCTGGGACCGCACCTCAGTTGCCCGTGTCTGCACCCACAGGTACTGCAGCCTCTTGTGAGAAGCTGAGCAAATCAAAACGAGAACCCCCCAGGGCAAAGCGAGGGCAGAGAGCTCCTCACAGGGCAGCCTGGAGGCTGCCTGTGGCTAAGTGCATCCAGGTGAGAAAAGGTTCTTTGTTAGTAATAGCGCTATCGCTTCTTTTCCTTAAGGGAAAGGCTATTGGAGCACAGGGCTGTGATGGGAAAGGAGCAGACATGTCTTGCTGCAGGGCTGAGTGCTCTGCTGAGGACTTCGCACCGACTGTTAAGATTCCTGGTGCTGCATCCTAATCTGTTTTCTCACTCCCCAGAGGAAAGGGGCGCGAGCACAGGAGCTGTGGCAGGCATTAAGGGATACTCTGCGAACACTGAAACAAAAAGCGTTGACTGCTTTCTCAAGAACTGCAGGGAGAGTTCTACGGTGCGGTGAAGCAGTGCTGACATCAGGCTGCATCACGCCCTGGGCCTGCAATCCCCACACACAGGGGGGACTGCAGCAACATCACCTCGGTGGCACCCGGCAGGGAGAGGCCCGGCCGGGTTGGTGCGCCGGGCCCAGCAACTGTGCTTACCTCATCATAATACTTCACGATGTATCTGTAGATTTCCATCAAGGCCACTTCCTCATTAAATTCGTTTTCATGTTTCTAAAACAGAAAACAGCTCTGGTCAGATAGTTCTCGTTTTCTAAAAAAGCAAACGAAGCTCCCACTTCTCAACCGCACCTTAGATTCCTGAGTTAGAAATTCTTCAACCTCTGAAGTGGTCAAGGGAGGCAGATCCCTGATGGCTTTGTAGTACGCCTTCACCTCCTTCTTGTAGAGCGGAATGTCCTTAGCGTAGAGAAGCTTGTTTGTTGGTGCTTCCTTAAGAGAAAATATTGGAAGCATTGTCAATTTTCACAGCACAGACTTCCAGAGGTTCCACCTCCACACAGTTAAATTGCATCTAATTGTGTCTCTGTGTGACTCACTTCTCTTTGCAGTGGTTCCATGAAAGCAATCAAGGTTACGAAAGAAAGATGAAGAACAGACGCTGGTAACAGCGCACTGTGTTTTGTGACAGCTGCCGTGTAATTATTTCCAATGGCATCAGGAGTGCTGATCACTTGTCCCTCAGACATTTTTCTTTCTAGTCTTTTCCCTGCACCTCCCTGGACCTGAACAATTGTCAGAGCTGAAGCGCAGGGCTTGAGGGAGAGCAGATGCAGCAGAGCTGTAGAAAGTTCATAGAATCATTTGAGTTGGAAGGGACCTTTAAAGGTCATCCAGTCCAACTCCCCTGCAATGAACAGGGACACCTACAGATAGATCAGGGTGCTCAGAGCCCCTCCAGCATGACCTTGGATGTCTCCAGGGACGGAGCATCCACCACCTCTCTGGCCACCACCCAGGTGCCAGACTCCACTCTCGGCTTTGTTGAACCTCACGAGGTTTTCCTGGGCCCACTGCTCGAGCCTGTCTAAGTCTCTCTGGATGCCACCCCATCCCTCGGCCATGTCAACAGCACCCAAGTTCCCCTTGGGCAATGTTCCAGAGAGCCTTCTAAACCCTGTGCTGGTCGAGCTTCTCTAGAACATCATTCCATGCCATGCCTTCCTCTCGGGGCTTTAAGAGAGTGCAGAGCTGATTGCAGGGCCAGCACAGCCAAAGGGATTGCTTTCTCTCCCCAGGACTTCAGCAGCCCAGGTGAGCGCTGCTGACCAGGCAAATTTTGGCTGATCTGAGAAAATAAGTGCCGGTGTTTGCTAAGAGCCAAAGCCCCATCTGGAAACCACGACTTCTACATGCAAAAGTGGGGGCTGGTTGTTTCCTGTAAGTGCTCAAATTTAAATTCTGGGGAATAAATGACATAGCCATGTGACACTTTGCCTCCCCTGTTTCCACCGTGTCATGAAGTGCTTTCAGCGTATTTGTATTCTAAGTGGCTATAAAGAATGTTTTAAGATGAAAGGCTAAAAATCATGAAAGTAAATTTATTTTACTAATGTCTAACAACATGTTAACAGCATCACAAAGTGTCATGTTTCAGGACACCTTCTCTTCACGTGGGGAGCTGTTGTAGCAACAGGATTTCACAGTGGACGTTAGGTGCAGAAACTGAACTGACTGTGCTCATCTGCATTTTTCCGATCAAGCAAATGATGAGATTAGCTTTAATTCATGACACTTAGCTCCTGGAGCACGATAAATCAGCACTCTATTTGTTATTTAACACATGAGCAGTTGGTTCAGCTCAGCTCACACAGGAAATTACTCAATTTTTCTCTACAGAATTTTAGTCTGAAAAATCTCTGGCTTTCTTTTCTTGGTGCCATGAGCCTGAGTAAGTACTGCCTGCTTTCCTCCAAAGAAAAGAAATATATCCTCAGGAAAAAATGAATTATTTCTGGTCCCCAGACTTCTGGACATTGTACTGGAGAACTTCTGAATGCAAGCTGTCTGGATTTGTTCCTTCGCTAAATAATTCTGGATACAAGAAGAGAGTGGCCAATACAGATGAAAGGGACTGTGTTGAATTTTTGCACTCTTTCAGGTATTCTTACCGATCCCCGTAGCTTACAATGATTGTTTTCTGCACATCAGCAAAGCTTAAATACTTCTTAAATAACGTTAATGCTTTTATGACCTCTGCTTAAAAAACTGTTAAAAACTTCATTAAAATTTCTTTTACCATTTCCACCCTCTTCCACGTATTCTATGCACTGCACAGAAACCAACTGCTGGGAAGATAAACAGCAGTTTACCATACACTGACATTTCAGCTGCTGTATCTGTCTACCCCAATGAATTCTTCAGAGTCTTATGAAATGGAGCAATGAGAAATGGAAGCCCGGCTTAATGACACCACTGCCAATTTTGCCCTCAGCTTCAGCAGATCCAAGACTTCATCCCCAAAATCATTAAACAGTCGGGAAAAGATCACTGGTTGAGCAGCCAGTGAAAGCCACGCAGGGCAGCATTACCTTCCCCATTGTCTGTTCTGCTAGAGAAAAGGCATCCATGAAAGCTTGTGCGATGACAGACAAACAGCCATCTATGTGTGACGTCTTCTTAACATCAAAGACAAACTGGGGATTCTTCAGTATGTTCACCCAGAAGCGCAGAGGAAGACTAGGCAGAGAAAGAACAAGCACCTTGAAGATTAAGCACTCCGGCCACACAACTGCTTTATACAATGGTACTTCAATCGCACTGTATTCATGGAAGGAAGCACGTTTTTGTGCTGCTTACCCATGGTACAAGAGGGATTGGGCAACAGAGGCTGCAGAGCAAACCCATCAGTCAGTCCTCGCTCCACCTAAAATACCACTCGCAACCTCTTTCTGGCTCTGAAATCACTGTGCAGACCCTGAATCCCTGCGAGCTATGGGGGTTTTACTGGTACCTAATCCATGTCCTCACATTACGGGGACCCATGGAGCCACGCCACGCCTTCACCCTGACCTATCAAAATCTTATTCTTCAGATTACGGGTGACCATCCATCTTTGCAACTACGCTTTTGAAGAGCACATGCACTCCTGTGCCTGTCACACAGATGTACCTGTTGGTTTTCCATATGTGAACCACATCGGGGTCAGTGATTCTTTTGCTCTCGGCCTGGGCATCCAGAAAGTCAAAGAAGTACTTGATGGCAACAGGTGCTTTATTGTTGGGTAAACTCCAAATACTCCGGAAGAGATTTTCGACAACTGAATGAATTGCAACCTGAGAAGTGAGGAAGCGAGGAGTGCTACCGTTACACAAGAGAAAAACAAGATTTGTCATCACCGAGAGCTGAGTTTGCTCAGGATAACCACGCACGGAAATTACAATGTGTTTGTGGCAAACACCTGGGCCGTGGGCTACCAGCAGAGTCAGTAACAAAACAAACTACAACCACACTGTAGGGAGCCACCTTCACACATCGCTACTGCTTTGCAAAACGGGAAACGAGTGACAAATGGTATGTGGAAGGAATCACTCGTGGCAGTTCCTGTACAAAGCACATCAGCTCTGTTCACTGTTCACACCTCTGCTGAAGACATTCGGAACGTGTGACTGCAACAAGAGGGAGGTGAGGAACTGAAGTTTAACCAGCTCTTGAGGGCACGAGCCTTCAAACTGCCATTGCAGATAGAATGTGAGCTGCTCTCACCAACAGCACCTCTCAGCCAAGGCACTGTGGCTGCAGATCTAATCTTAGGATGGTGGATTTGGGTGGCATACGAAGATGAAAAACCAAAAGCTGGGTATTTCTGATCCAGAAGCATAGCTGTTTGGCTGACAAAAGCGAGGTCTGGGCTGCTGATGGACCCACTGACATCCTCACTAATAGTTCACCCCCGCAATTCCTAAGGGCTGATGCTAGTTTCCACACCTAATGAGAAGTGACCGGTCTTCACTCTCACTTCAAGCAGCGTCCCAAATTGCTTCAGATGTTATCAACAGTCTAATTAAATGTTGATTGATAGTTTTTTAAATGCAAGAAGGCGACAGTCATCATCATCCCTTCAGGGCTCTTGTATCGCACAGCTCTCAGCGTGGCACACTGATTAATATTTTAAGTAATATGCTGCTCAAAGAATTTTATATCCCATCTGAGCAAGCCAGAAATAAGATGACATTACTGGAGGGAATAAGTGTGGCTTATTCCTAAGGGATGTGAACCGCATATATTAGGTAATTACATTGCCAATCCTAAGGACCCTGTTTTAAAAAATTCACCTAGTTATTTTGGATGCTTCATTTGAGATCCTAAAAGATTATTTCATTTCATGGGCTGTATTTGCTGAAACTCAGGCACTGGAACATAAGAAGCTGTCTCTGAGCTGGGCAAACTTCACCAGGGAGCAAGAGAATTGCTGTCTGAAAGGGAATGTTTTTGCTCTGTGGACCTCAGTGGCAAAACTCAATTTCTACAATGCCAATTAAAAAATAAAATAAATAACAATAAAAAAAGTTGCTCTTCCTGCAGAGATGGAGAGTGTGAAAGTGTGAATAAGAGTATTTTAGAGTTCCAGCATTAGCAAAGCGGAAGTGTAGCTGTCTTTGCAAATGGTCACCAGTCCGTAGTTAGCAGCGTGACTTTTACAGGCTTTTTATTTAGCATTTGATAATGCACAGGAAGCCTGCGTAGTTTCTGCTTAAATTTCTATTTCCTTTGTGCAAAACTTGCCAAGCCTAACAATTACCTATCCCCAAACAAGACCTTCACAGCTTACCTTGGTTGACAGTAGCTTTGTCAGATACATTTCTTTCACTTTGAATTTTTGCTTTCCTTTGTGACCCGATCCTTTCATGTCTTTGTTTGCTTCAGAGTCTGGCAAAATCTGTCATGATGAGGTTAGAGAGATTACACAGATACAAATACAGCCTGGTACCACATCTACCATGTAAAAGTACAATGACTGAACTCACCAAATGACAGTGCTCATCAGAGTAGTCCACATCTAAACAACAAAAAGCAAAGAGCAAACAGGTATGAATGAAACACACAGCTACCAGCTGTGAATTGTGTGCTGTGATGTGTCAGGGTGCTGAGCAAGCAGCTCAGTGTCACGCTTTCTTGCCTGCAGGGTGAGGGAAACCCCAGAATCGCACCAGTTCTGGGTCACCTCCTAGTGCCAACTTATTCCATTAAGATAGGCATCAGCTGCTGCTGGAGTGAGCTGGCCGCAAATCACAGCCCCTCTGAAAGGAGGGTGATCAGCAGCAGAGGAGATGACTGCACAGTTTCATCTCTGGTGCAGGGAGGCCGAGGTCAGGTTTGAAAGCAATGACTGGGAATGAAAAAGTCTGTTCTTGCTGAGGGAGAGGGTGATGCCACCTTGTGACTCACTGCCCAGAGACAGGGCTTCTAACTTCAGGTGCCTGCTTTGATGGCACAGTGAGTCACACGCCACGTGCGTGTTTCTCCCCAGGGGCTGATGCACTAGGGCACGTTTCCTGTGCTGGTCTCATCAGTCAGTGATGTTATATGGGCTTCCCTGCCCATGAGTTTGTACCCTGAATCACTCGGCAGTCAAGGACTATAAGTCCTTCTGCCTTTCTTTCCTTTGCCTTCTTTCTCCCTCCTGGGTCCACTGTGCCTGCCAGAGACTCACAGGGTAACATAGCTCTTCATCTGGCTTAGTTCTACTGAAGTGCCAATTTTTCTGAGCTGCTATTGACTGACACAATCTGTCATAGCTCAGCTCTCTGCACCCCCAGCCCCTTCTCCACAAAAGAATCAAACAGATTGCAGTTCATTTCTTACCTGATCGGGTATTTGTCTTCTTTTTCAAGACTTTTATGGTTGCTCCATTTGAAATCTGAAAGCAAAACCAAACACGCCTTGCTAAAGTAGGCCACACTGAGGGTCCAGCCCGGTGACCCCCAGAGCCATTTTCAAACTTCATTCCCAAAGCCACCAATTTATTTATTGCCCATGGAACGTAAGGTCAAGATGCATATCTAGTTACCTTGTGATTTCTAAGAAAGATCTTCCCTCTCCTTGCCTGAATTTATAGTGCTGCCAGGACAGTGACTGTTATCTTTAAATGAAAGTGGCAACTCATGCTTTTACTGTCAAAGGCACAAGTCCTCACTGAGCTACACCACTGCTCTGCCATCAAACGCTGGGTTTTGCCAAGTGCTAGTATACTTCCCTCTATAAT
The DNA here is from genome assembly GCA_024606505.1 of Aquila spilogaster. Lineage (NCBI taxonomy): Eukaryota > Metazoa > Chordata > Aves > Accipitriformes > Accipitridae > Aquila > Aquila spilogaster. The sequence goes on from JANHGO010000049.1 coordinate 5,918,488, forward strand.
TACAAAAACAACTGGCCAGTTCTAGGAAGGGAGCTCTGCCAAAATAATTTAAGTGTTTTTTAAACCTTGGCAGCCAGCCCGGTGTGAGAAACCAGTTTAAACATTAAGATACTCTATCAAAAGCTGTGTCTTGCACCAAAGAAATACGCTTATACTTGCTCCCAGAAAGTAAATTTAATCATCTATTTTATAAGCCTTATTTTTTGCAGCGTTTCCACTTATCATACAGTGTTTCAGAACTCTTCAGATAACACAGAGCACTTTAAAACCTGGCACAAGTGGGAATATGCTCTAAGGCCATCTCGTGACACGACAAACACCCAGAGAGAACAAAAATCCTTCTTCTGGTCCCTGAAGACAGGCAAACAGCCCCTGAGCAGCATGGGCCACATGCTGCTGGCAGTCCCCCCCCAAGGAGGGGAAGAGCAGCCCAATGCTGGGATATCAGCTCCTGCCCTGAGGGAGAAGGGGGGCTCAGGAGAGAACTCTGCTTCCCCCCCAAGAAGCAGAGGTGCTGCTTCAGCATGACCAGGATCCGAGCCCCCACTCTGGGTTTTACTTCTGGGGCCAGAGCTGTTTTCAGCACTGAATGGAATATGTTTCCCCTTCTTTATTATTGCTGCAGTGGCCATACTTACAATTTCTTTCAGTGTGGTCTATAAAAAACAAAACCAACCAAACAAAAAAAACCCACACACAAAACACCACAATATAAACCCTTATTTTGGGGTCCAACTGCCTGACTTTTTGTGGTGGGCTGTTCTTATGGGCACCTCTGAACACTGTTACTGAGTTGGGTGTACGACTGAGGGGAACAAAGAAAGAGGGGAGATCTGTTCAGATCCACACAACATGGTGTAAAGCAGCTCTGCAAAACAGAAGACATAGTGTAGCTCTGTGCCTCTGCCTCGCTCTCCAGGCCTTCTGTCCTCCCTGTAATAATTATTTTCAAGGTCTGTGTTTGTTCCTAAACAGCGTGATGCCACTATAGCCTGAGACACTGAGTTCCATGACTGGACAGCAGATCTGAAAGTGGCTCTCTAGCTCTCTTCCTCTATGGGAAATAAGACTTCATGATAATCAACAGCCTTCTTGTCAGGGCTTGTGGTTATTCTTATGGAAACAATGGTGCAGACCTCATAAATAATCGTATCACTGTCCCTACCAAGAACACAAACTTAGAGCAAAAGGAACACAGAAGGAAGAAACACACAAAGTTATCTCTCTCTTCAGAAACACCACACCAAGACACGAACACTCCCTACTTCTGCATTTTTAAAGTTAGTGTAGAAACTGCCTGCTTTTTCAAGAGTGGTTGGTGAGCGTAGGACCTTTACTATACAACCCTCATGCTCGGGTATCTTAAAAGACTTGGTGGTACTTCCCAGTTCCAGCTATTTGATTAGCAAAAAGCAAAGTTCTGGCTTGCCACAAAACTCTCGGTAGTGTTGAGATGATAAGCTCAGGCAACGTTATTACCCTCACACTGTGCACACACTTCCCTCTTCTTGCTTTGCTTGCCTTTACGTTCCCTTTTACATCGTTATACATACAAGAAAATACACTGGATATACTGATTCCTGATACCTGCTACTAAGCCGCTGCCTAAAATGCCAGTAAGCTCTGCCTAAAATGTACAGTATCTTCTCCAGGTCAGAAAAAAATGAACTAAAATATCTAGCAGAGACGCTCAGCAGTATTTCCATAGAGCAGCTGCTAAGCTATAATTAGTATAGTTACAGCTTTGTAAAAAAGAACGAACCTCCCATCTAACTTGCATCTGCCTGCAGAAACCACAGACAAAAACAAGGTCTGGGACAAAGATGCCCAGGGATGGCAGTGATCAACTGGAGCAAACTCATTTGCCACGAGGTAAGGTGCCCACGAGCCACAGCACACCATGAGCTCAGGGAGCGTAAAAAGCTGCCGTGTAAAGTAAGGCAGTACTTGTAATAGCTGCCTGCAGTAAGAAGTGCTGCTACTATCACATTAGGCACAAGTTTAGACACTTCATCAGATTCAAATCTACAATGACCTTTACTGCATAGATACTGACTCCAACACTGCAATGTCCTTATTTGTACAAAATCTCTACTGAATAGAGGGAAGTCCTATGCTGATGTACAGGTAACATTCAAGAGAAGCACAGGAAAATCTCTAAGACACTGGACCGGGACTCGGGATGTCTGGTTCACCTCTGTCTCTGCAGGATGTAAGGAGAGCAACAAACACCTACAGAAAACCATGAAGCGGCTCCAGAGGAGCTTACTGCAAAGTTGAGCAGCCTTGTACTCCACCCAGGCTACAATCAGTACTGCTGGGAGTCCTTGTTCCTGTCTGCGGATGGCACTGTACTTGCAGACAGCAACTTGTTCAAGGCTGGCTCTGGTTTCTGAGCACCACACTGCATTGCATGACACAGACCTACACTCATCAGCAAAGCTTACTTAAATAAAAATAGACTGTCATGTCTAGAGCCAGACTTTCAACGAGGCATGAAGAAAGCTCACTAAACTTGTGTACTCAGCACACAAACTTCATTTCCAGCATCTACTGGTAAGCATCAAAATGTGAGCTACCGTATCAACTGAGGCCGGTCATCTGCTGTACACCTTACCTCAGTCTCTGGCCCTCCAGTTCGTCTAGCGTCAGTGGCAACTCTTTAACAGGCAATGCTGCTTGCTATGCTTTTGGAATGTGCTACTCCCAAAAGGATTCTGTCCCTAAATGTGGGCCTCTGTGTTGTTGCAATGATGGAGACAGAAGTGCAGCATTAAAGAAGACTGGTTGAGAACTGGTTGCAATTGGAAGTGGAGGAGAAAAATTGGGGTACAAGTGGTGATGTAGATGGAAGCAGAAACAGAGAAAAAGGAAAAGAGTTAAGAATAAGGTCTCAAAAAGAATAAAAATCAAACCCATCTCAGCAGCCATTTTATTCTGGCTCTCAATGAGCTTCCACAAAAGTTCAGATAATGAAAATATGAGGTGGGAAGAGTTCCGCAGCTGTTCATGGTGAGACAAAAACTCAGCAGCAAAGAATAGAAGAGGCTCAAGACAGTGATAATAGCTGGAAATCAGACGATCTTTTATCTGAATTGTCGGACTAAAGTAACTGTTTCTCTGCAAGGAACTCTGCAACAAGCAAAACTCTCTGAAAAGTAGTAGAAAAGGTGACTCATTGGCAAGAACGCTGTGGGTCACATTTCTTTCCTTCTCTTGGTGATGCTCAGCTGTGTTTTCAAGATTTTAATCAATCGAGATATTTCTGTGCAGACAGCATTTAGAACTGGGGGAAAAACTGCTTCTCAGTTCATTGCTATTTATTCTTCATTGGTTTTCCTGCTTACCTTGTAATGAGCAATGGTATTTAGCTTCCTTATCCCATCCTCCATCATCTCAGAGGAACCATCAATATCTAACAATTCTCTTTGCTGCTCCTCAGACACAAGTTCTGCAGTATGACAGCAACAGAAAACAATTACATCTCAACCGCATTCTCACTGTACAGATGGTCGTAAAGAAAAACACCACCTAATTATTTCTGTACAAGTGGGTCCCACCAAAGCTTTGCTTCTCTCTGTCCCTGTTCAAATTCACATGGGAGTGGTTTTGCAATCCCACACTACAGATTCTTCTTACAGAGAGACAGTCTGGACGGCTTCCATTCCTGGAAGCTATTTTGTGTTGGTCAAGACAAAGTTTTCAGAGGTGCTATCACCTGCTCTCCTTTTGCACAAGTGTGCCCTGGTGTTAACAGCTATATTAGGACCAGAATGCACAAAGTGTAACATGTTTACTGTTAAATGCATGCTGAAGTCCCTGCAGAAGTGAAACAGATGCAGTTCTGCTGTTCTAACTGGTACTATAAACGATGTAGTGCCTCCCTAGAAATACCTTGTAACTGATAATGTTTTGCCTAAAAGTTAAATATATTTATCAAAGCCAAATATAGGAATTCCTAAAATGAAAACTCCACTGACAGATCAGTGAACTTTATGAAAATATAACACAGTGACATGCTCTTACCAAGACCAATTTCATCCAGCTGAAGACCATAGGGAAAGCCGTTCTTATTAAGGAAAGCTTGAAGGCTCTTTTCCTTGGTTTGGCCGATGGTATCACAGTCCAGCACATTAACTTGAATAGTCTGACAGGCATCTCCACTCTCATTTTCCGGGATTTTTTCAAAGATAACATTCACTGTCTGGGGGAAGAAACACAAGTCGTTCTGACTTGAAGGGAATATCTGGCATGGGAAACCTACAGCAACCTCCTGACAGAAAACCTGACACATTTTCAGCATATTCATTATTAAAGCTCTTTTGAATAAGGATTATTAGAGCAAATTAAACAATGAAGCATTTGGAACTCCTTATGTCTGAAGAATCAAACATACATAGCTATGTATTTCCAAACGTGCCTTTCTGTATTCTGCTTTAGTGCAAATCTTTTAAAGTGAATTACAACAAAAAGCCAGGAAAAATTACAATGCATGTTCTGAAAACAACAACAACTACAAAACAAACAGACCCCAAAACAGTTCTTTCCTTTAAAATGAATGTCTTACAAGCAAAAACTGTAAACAGCTAGGTATCTGATAAGGTTGCTAAGTAAGTCGTCATGGTAAACTTGATTGATTTTGAGCACATAGGAAGCAATGTTAAAACACATATTTACACCAGCAGACTATGCTGAGTATCCCGTATCATACAAAAAAAAATACACCTCCCTTGGAGACATCAGTGTCTGTCTACACACAGCCGTGTCCCTAGAGGCAGGACTGCCACAGCCAGCTGCAGAAGCAGTGGAAGGGGAACACGTTGCAGGAGTCAGAACCCAAAGTTCTGGTCCAGATCTACACAAAGAAGCGTAATTTAACCTATGCCGTGTAACTCCAGATCAAACACCCATAGGATCTGTTGAGATGTAACACTCCTGCCCTTCAGCTCATAGCAACTCAGCTGGAAAACGACTTGTCTGCTAGATCACACACAAGGTACCTATGGGTCAAGGGGATGTGTCAGTGAGACTGGGTGAACATCTCTGCTCTTTTTTCAGCCAGGTTCTATTTCTGGGCAGGTCAGGTCAGGCAGATCAGCTGCTTCCAAAAGGAAGGGAGAAAGGCATGACCACAGGATAGCTACTGCATGGTGATAAGAGCAACCCATCCTAGTGCCACAACCTACTGCCCACAGAAACATCACCGTTCAGCTGCATGCACACAGATGTTCTGCTGGTGATGTCTCCAGACAGAATTGCAGCAAGTGCTATAGGTGCCTGCAAAGAAAAAATTGACCTACTTGAATCGTTCTAGCTGTTGGATAGCTCTGGTATAATGACTATCTTGTGACTGAAATGTGAGGACTGCAGGTACAACTCAACTCAATAAAGGAGTGATCATTAAAAGAGGAAGCAAACTATAAACGTTTATTTCTTTCCTGCTGTCATGTGAAGGAAAGAACTTCTGTCCACGTTGCAGCAGGAACATGCTTTGTCTCTGCTGAGAAAAATGAACAGTTATTAATAGCTCTGAAGTGCTCTTTTCTGCTCTACTACCCAGCAAGTGTAGAAATTACCAGACACTACTGGTATAAAAAGTAGTCCACTAAGACATTAATGAACTTTACCGTTTCTATAGAAGCCAAAGTATTATTGAAACAGGGTTGCGCAGCTATGAAGATCAGGATTTAATGAAGACTAGGACATAACTAAGTAACTGAGAATAACTTCATCAGGACACGGAGAGGCTTAATTGTGAGGAAAATGAGTCTACCAGGAGGACAGACCGAACAGAAGAGGGGGAGATATGGGAACGGTGCCTGCAGAAGGAAAAACAGACTGGATGCCATGCCTCAGGTTGGGATTTCATGCAGAAAATTAGTAAAAAAAATACACTGGCACAAGAATGAGGGAGTCATGCTTGGTCAGGCCCACAGACCAACTGATCAGACAACAGTACTGTCCTTGATTTCACCGAGGTCGTGATTTTGTGGGATAAAACAGTGGACAGAGATTAACTGTATTTTGTCTTTGGAGATCTCTCTGCTACATTAGAACCAAAGTCTTTGTCAACCTGATCTTTCAGGAGTAGCTGCTCAGTCTTTAACTGATGCTGATTTGTCTTTACATTCTTGGAACTCTTTCCTTTAACTGAACCGTGTTCCTGCACTGCAATATTCGTGGTCCTGTTACTTCTTTTTTTTTTTTTTTTTCCTTTTCAGACTGTCAAGAGAAGCTGTCCTTCACTCTTCTGTAATTCCTTTTCAGCACAGATTGCACATAAGTGTGCAGCCTCTTCACTAAGTAGCACATAAGTGTCCTCCTAGGCCTGCTCAACTCATTGTAGGGTGACAGGACAGCAAAAAGAGAAAGGTAGTTCTTTATGTAGGTGAAATACAAGTCATTTACATATTCCTCAATTTAAAGTTTCCATAATGTAAAGAAAATGATACTTTGTGTCTGAAGAAATATCTGAACACATAAAGTCTTCAAATCAGGGGAGCCAGACAGTTTTGCTGATACAATTTCCTGCAGAAGTTAATCTTAAGAGATGAAGCAATTGATGAGGAGCTAGAAAGCCAGTTATGATTATGTCTTCTCTCTGCAGCTGAAGTTTTCACAAATCACATTCAACCTGTCTGACAGAACAATCCCCGGCTTTAGAAACCATTAATCAGAAGCTGACAGTCACAATCACTGCATTTAGACACAAAGTGTGGAACTGGAAAAAGAATCAGAAATGACTGCAAAATTATGGAAGCCCTTTACAATGAACTGTGAAGGTCAGAAAACACCAAGAAAAATCGCAAGAGGACACATGGACGTAGTGAGAAAATATTATTAGGCCCTTTTCTAAGACCTCTAACTTTGCAAAGGCAACAAACAAAAAACCAACACAAGTTAACTTAGGGAAAGACTCAGGAGGAAATTACAGGACATATAGTGCAGCTTAGTAGTATGTAGAACTGGGATTTTGTGCACTAGAAATTAGTGGTTAGCAACATAAAGTCACAGTGCTCTTCAGCAAAGGCTTAACACAGGTTACAAGGATTGTTAGGGCTATTTAAGGAAAAGGCGGCAAGCATCTGGAACTTCTTATTTGGAAACTAGCTTGGAACCTAGCTAAAAGACAGGAAAAAAACTAGAAAACATTTTTTTCCACTCATGCACTGACAGTAATAACGACATCTGAAGACAGTGTTTACAGACGACTCTTCAGATTAGTAGTTTTCCTGAAAATGAATCTCAAACAATGAATTATTCAGTAAAGCTATTAATATCCATAGCAGATAATAAGTGAGATGTGGTTTAATGAAGAAATGCCATAATACCATTTCTTTTATTAGATGTAAAGAAAATTCATCCAGGAAATTCAAGGGCTCATATTTATTATCATGTTCTCTATTCAGCTTTGCATTCGAACAACGTATATTGCCATTTATCAGACAGACAAAGAAAGTAAGAAAACCTTTCAAGCAGTAAAAGAGAACCACGTAAAAGAGACAACACCAAGATGAACAAACAATGATATTGCCTTAAATCTATTCCCCTGTCTTCCAGACTACGAAATACAAGAAACAGGAAAAATCAGACTGATCACATGATCCTTCTGAAGCAGCCAGAACAGTTGTTTGTCATGAGATTATAGTAAAGACAAGAAACTGGCATAGAAAATGTTATGTGAGACAACATCTGCATTGCTGACTTCCTTGCAAGGGTTACTATGTCCCGTTCTGCTGATGAAAATCTCCAGATATCACACGCTTTTAACAGTTTTCTTATCTCTCACAAATCTGACCAGTAATACCATGTCCATTGCACCTTAGTAGGAAATCAGTTTCTCTGCCTCTGCTTTACTCCCTTGCATCCCTCCCACCTTTATAACACCCTTCTTGTAACTACTAAAGCAGTTCAACACTTTAAACAACTTTCTACCACCACACAGCTTGGCTTCACTTTAGACAAAAGACTGTTGGCTGAATTAAATCATTTCTTCTCATCTAAAAATGCAAACTTATTTCAGCAAAAAGACTTCAACAGCCCAAATCCCTTTTGAAAATTCAAGATAAGTTTGTAGCTCTTAAATACCCAAGCACCAATTCTACCACATGATCAGGTCCTCTTGATTTTTGACAGGAGAGATTCCACCAAGAATTTCTCCCAGGTCAGGCCCATATTGTGTAGCTTTTCTATTTAAAACAAATCACTTCAGTCAAATGTTAACACTCAGCTGGGCACAGTTTTTTTTCATCAGCCACTGAGCAAATTATCTACTGAGAGGTGCAGCTGCTTGCCTTGCCTGTGAGAAAGCAGGCTTGCTTCCTCTGCTTCTGAAAGGCTCTGTGACGCATCCACATCTTTTTCAAGGCAGTTTTATTTCTCAGTACTCAAATACAAGCACAGCATGAAACCCACGCGGCTCCTCAGCTTGCACTGGACCATTGCTTTTAAAAGCATCCTTCTTTCTATTCCTCTGCTTGAGTATTGACTTCAGAAGCTTATTCCCATTCAATATCTGGCCCTTTCCAGCAGAGAGCGGCAACTGTAGGGGGTTAACTAGTCCCAAGGTCTGTGGCCTTTTAAAAAATGCACAGCTTAGCCAAGGGATGGCTCTGATGTAATTCAAAACCAACACAATTCTTAGTTCCTTTTTTTTTTTTTCCTATTACAAATGGCCTGATTTTTAGAAAATCTCTCCTGCCCTTCTTTCTGCATGCCCAGTACTTCTTCCTTCTCATGTCCACGGGCCTATCTGCTTAGCGGTATGTTTAGGAAGGGACCTGTGGAGCTTCCCCTGATTTTTAGTTTGGCTGTATCCTGCTTTTATTGGTTTGGAATGGAAGTCTTGCTCCTGAATTAAGGATATGCATGTAGATTGCCTACATTTGTTTGCAGTGCCCTGATTTCAGAGTTCACCTCTGTACCAGCTGCCTCCCTGCATCTTCCAGTGTCTACATACCACAACACTCTGGACACTGGCTGTCTGCAGATGTGCTGCTGTAACTTCCTGACACCCTCTTTTGGGCTGGTTTTTATGCTTTGCTCTGAACAAGTATGCTTTAACATGCCACTTCTGCAGGGCCTTCAAAAGGGGCAAAATAAAATACCTACAAAAGATTGCAAGACTCAGAATGCAACTGCAGTGACCAAATGTGCAAAGGCACGTGAAAACTCAGCTCAGAATTTATTTGATATAGAAAACAAAAATGCAGTCCTTTAGGCAGTAATTTGCTTCTAAAGAAAGAAGAAACATGTTTCCCTGTCTGTACAATTATGGTTCCCTCCCTGTAGAATCAGGTCCTGTATGTCCTACGGTGTTAGTAATAGAAGAAAAGATGACTCCTTCTACTTTAACATTCCATTAAAAGCTGTTCTTGAAGAGAAAACCTGCACAGCTGGCCTGCTTCATCACCCAGAAAGCCTCACTGTTCCACCTAAATCTCTTTCACAACAGTTTAGTTTCCATTATAAAACTTAGACAAAACACCAAAAAAAACTTTCTCCCCATCCAGCCAGAGCCAGGGTCCTTAACACTCCATCTCCATGATTCCAGTGCAGGATCCTCTTTCCTCTTCAGATAGTTTCAAATGAAGTATCCAGCCACTTCTCACCTGAGTCCAATATACCACAGGACCTTGGAAGAGGAAGCTACTTTATTAATCCTCTAACAGTAAAATTTATAAAAGCAGTACCACTTAAAAGCAAGAATACGAAGTACAAGGCAGCAAACAACACTTGAGAAAGGCTTTTTGCTCTCACTTCCTCATTCATCCTCAGACAGCCTTCCCCAAAGATACTGAGTCCTTCAGACCACTTCCCCTCTCTTCACTGCAGGCTGCCCACAAGACCCTATCAGCAACTGCATGCACAGAAGTAATAATGGGAAAAGAATTTAAGGCAGCGTTCAGTAGGTTCAGAATCAGCTATCCCCCAGGTGCCTCCCAGTGTGAATTTGTGCTATAAATAAGAAGAGCCAATCAGTTCCACAGGAACAGATGTCTTTGTGTTATCTATTAGCAACAAGCATACTGAGCTTGCCTGAAAACTATTGCTCTGCATAAACTACTGGGTTTTGTACCCCATGGTTATATGTAGTAATGTATTTAAACATACCCTGGATCCCAAATGCAGTGCACAAGCAAGGAAAGCAAAGATACGTGTTTGACTCATTTTCGGCCAGTAGCTTTCTTTCCAAATGCACACAGTGCTAACTTAGTTTGAAGCACCCTCAAATGATGCATCCAACAGCAGCTTTATAAGTAGCTCTAAGAAGATTTGACTGTAATTTTGTCAGAGTTTTCAGCAGAAAATGACAATTCAGAAATCTGTCACAGAGAAGTTATTATTCCAGTAAGCCTCCTATATGACCCAACTTTTGACCTAGCTAATCCAATAGGTTGCTGACCAGCCAAAATTTCCAGGGTCACGAGTCTACTCCAATACAATGCGTCTTAGGACCTCCAGGTAACTGTTGCAAACTTGGAAGACATGCAGACCTGGAAACTGAAGCACTGCCTCAGGGTATGGGCTATGGAAAGGCCTGATTTTTCCTCCAGAGCCACTGGCACTTGCACTGTCCTTGCCATGGTAGCTGCTGCCCTGGCCATTTCTGCTCCCAAGTTCTGAAGCCTACTGTTCGGTCACACTTCCCAGACTCTGGTGACATTCAAGGACCAGGCTCTGAGCAAGCTGATCAGCTCTAAGTATCCTGGCTCATTACAGGGGAGTTGGTCTAGATGACCACTGAAGGTCCCTTCCAACTCAAATGATTCTATGACTCTACTCCTATGTATGACCGGTAACTACAACAGTAAGTCAAGGGTTGAGAAGCAAGGAAGCCATGGAATGACTAGAAATGCAGATGTTTAAGTTCTCCGACTCAAAATCATTTAGAAATTCTGGGGAAAAAAGTGCTCTGCTTACTCTGAAAACCTTTTTCAGATCTTCTACTTAAGAAGTCACTATTTTTACACGCTCAAAAATGCAGTAATCTTTGCTGTCTATTCTCCTCTCAGTTTCAGAATGACAGACAGGGAAGTCCAGTTTTCAAAGAATTCTGTGTGTAACTGTGAAATAGGAAGCACTTTGCTGTTGCTTTGGGAAAGACCTATGGTAACATTCAGAAAGTCAGTAAAGTTTCCCAGATAGTTTGTTTTTTATAAGTGACTAAAATGCACTATACTGTAAGCTTGCTGATTTGGAGCTAGTAACATGGAAGCCCACAGCAAATTATTGCTGCCTGAAGAAAACACCATAGAACAACAGAATCTCTGTATTTCATTCTTTCATTCACTGGAGAAGTGCAATTTAGTTAAAATTCTTAGAGTATGTTTACAATTTTGTAGTACACTTTAAAATAAGAAGCAATTTTAATACACTGGGACTTTACTAAACTTAACCTTTGGCTATTGGTGAAACACCATCTTGTTAAATTCCATTGGATTTTGAAACTTTGTGAGCAATAGTAATTTTGTTCTTCTCTATCTGGGAACTTAACCATCACCTTAGTGTCTAAGAGCCTTCATCTACCTTACTAGCAAAAAAAGAAAACATTGCAGTTGTCCTATTTCAGAATGTAAACTGCCAAACATACCACTGTTTTGAATTCAGACACTTGCCACAGCAGCCAGTCTTCATTAAGTGTGTACAGGGCTTTGCAAGTTATTGCATCAACTGGTCCTTTGTTTATCTTCTGATTGAGGGTTGTCACTAGCAAATAGAAAGGTTCACCAATTGTCTCCTAGGACATGAAACAAACACAAAGAGTGTGTTTATTTTTGCAGTCACTACACAGGCATAAATAACTAGAAAACAAAGTCAGGTGTAACAAACTGATTTATTTCCTTTTAACTAATTCATTATCTTGCAATCAGAAAAGAAAATAACTTTGAGCACTATCTACTTATTTGTTTAACCTTCACGCTTTGTTCACTTTACAGTGTGAAAGACTCATGCAAATAGCGAGACAGCTGGAGTGTGTGGCAGAATAGCTCACAACCCCTTGCTGTGCACAAGTACACTACAGACAAGCTGCTCCTTCTCAACCTGGCAGATGCTTCCTAGTTCCACCAAACTGCTTGTGTTAGGGGGAGATGTGCTTGTGTTCACGTGCGTATTTCAGCTACTTCTTCCTTTTCAGTTTTGTGAGAAAACAAGGTAATGTCTGGTTTCCTTTTAACTTACTTCTCCTGTTGTAGTTTCTCAAAAAATCCTTGGAAGAAAAGTGGAGGGACATACCATGGTTTACCAGTGAGAGTGAATGGTATTGAGCTTCCCCTTTCAGCCTGCACCCCAGTCTCCAGGCAAACACTTGAGAAAAGAAGGATGGATCTTTGGCTCCATGCAACACCATTCCTGCAGCCCAGCTAAGGCATTTTACTAGCAGAGCTCCATAAAGGCAACCGGTGTACTGAGAATAAACCTCTCTGACAACTCCTTGCCTCTTTCCTGGGGTTTCAGGAAAACTGTTCAAGTTGCTGAACCCCAAACAGTTCTGCTGCTGTATCAGTGGATCAGGCAGGACTGATATGATTGATAACATCATGCCTGTGAGTGTGATGCAAGCAGAACTGATACAAGTGATACCATCGTGCTTTTGAGTGAGACAGGAAATATAACCAAGCACTGAAACCAAGAACAAAATGCTACCAAGTGGGCTAAAATAAACAAGCTGCAAAGAAAAAATGCTTATCTTGTTTCCACTTGAAGTCATAGAGTTCTTGAAATTTACAATGCTGGTTGGAGGCTAAAAACCCTGGAAAGAAGTTTAGTTTTCCAGAAGATGGTTTTCCTTAAACCTTCACCAACACAGCAGCTTTCTAACAGCTTGCACAGACAGGTACAAACTGCATTTTAATATTAAATAATGGCTGACATGAGGAAAAGATATGCTAGGGTTGCAAAATTATCCAAATCTCATCCAAATAAATGAAACAATAATTTCTTACAGTCCATCTCTTTTCCTGCATCCTCATGATGATAGCTAGCTATGTCACCTAAACTAGAAGAGAGCACTTCAATAATGCGCTAAACAGTGCTTTATACAGATCCCAGTAATATTCCTTATGGAAGAAATCAGTAAAAATACTGTTTCTGTATCTGATGCAGTGAAAAGATGTACCCATACCCGGAGAAACCCAGAAAGGCAGACAGACATCCAGTTTGTCAGCAATTTTTCTACCACAGATTCAGTTCGTCTAAGCAGGAGTTTAGGCTGCACATTGCTTGACTGTTCCATCAAGTCCTTTGTCAACACTTCCAAAATGTGGGTTAGATAAACTAGCTTAGTTTGTAGTGCAATAGTCAAGAAGGATGCAAACAAGCACCTGTTCAAAGAAAAAAAAAAACAACAAAAGAGAATGCTATAATATTTGAAATTTCTCTTCCAAAAAACATCCTTAATAAAAGAAACACTCCTTAGTGCAGTTTGTATCTGAAGTTTTTACTCTTTAGGCACTGAATCTTCCCACTAATGTCTACAAAAATATAAAAAATGCAAGTCCATCTGCTCTTGCGATTATTTTTTAAACATACAATTTGTCTCTACATTTAATTCTGCACAGTTACGACTGCTTTGGTGACAGAACATTTCTAAACTGTAAAACTGTTGATGTAACTGCAGGAAGTATTTACAGTTTTGATGTGAGCTTTCCTGCTCCTCTCTCTCTTTGTTTACATCTACAAACGTTCTGATTTCTCCGTAATGGCTTGTTTAATGGCAATGTTTTTCCCTCCTCAGTGTGTGCAGATGGAGAAGACAGAAAAACGCTCTGGAGAAATGCAAGTTTGTTTTGTAAGAAGAGGAAATTACATTTGGATGCTACAATCTATGCTGACTTTTCCTGTTAATTCTGTCTTGAAGATGATAAGCAAAATCATACTATACCTGTCTTTCACAGAGAAATTTTTCTGCTTTTCAAGAGTGTGAATGAGAGTAACAAGGAAGTTCTTGTTACAAATTAAAGCATGCAACATGTTGAAGCTTTCATCCTTGCGTGTTTGGTCTCTGCTCTGTAACAGTTAAAGAAAAATAAACAAACTGTAGTTTGGCTACCATGGATTCTTAATGTTCAGAATGATGGCAAGCAACATACGGGATGAGATCCTGGCCTCATTTCAATCAGTGGGAATTTTGCAATTCATGGGTGTCAGGATTTTACTTAAGATGAATTTGTGTTTGTGTACAACACGCAGTGCACACAGAAAGAGCATACATTTTCTGGCATATCCCCAAAGTAATGCCAACAGCTAAGTTTGCCTGTTATCTGCCATGACTAGATCCTGTTCATGTTGTTTAAATATACATTGGGTAACAGAATCTTACATTTCAAATTCCTTTTATACATAAATCCACGTAACCTCCCCCATAGGGAAAAGAAACATACAGAAAATGCAATCTTGTGTGTTATAGGACAACACAATGATAAGGGATACAATTGCTTGTGAAAAAATATTGATTGAGACACATCACACTACACCAACTTACCTGTGGCATATCTTCACTGAAGATGGACGCAAAACCTCCTGACTAAAATATAAGACAGGTGATATGTATCATTCTGATGTATATCAAAAGTTTTACATTAAACACGCCAAGCATGTTCCTGATGGCATACAACTCAAAATAAAACAATGGAAATCCTGGCCTCTACACAATGATTTCTTCCAGGTTCACCAAAAAGTAAACTCCAGAACATGACCTGGTATTGATTTCAGTGCCATTGTGTGTTACTCTATGCTGCTGAGCTGCACTAGCACAGCAGTGAAATAATGCTCTGCAGGAAAGACTGTTCATTACCCTCATCTCCATATGAGCAAGGGTTACTCCTGGCTGCATCCTGCTGGAAAGCAATGACAGGGTTTTTGTAGCATAGTGACACTTGAGTTCATCTGACTCCATTCATTTCAAAGCACTTTCTGAATGTTCCCAAATGAACTCTCCAGGAGGTCCATGCTGTCAGAGGCACAGGTGCCACCGCACACCCAGCCCTAGCGAATGCTATCAAAACAAAGGGATACCCCCAGCTCTCTGACACCCTGCATATGCTCCCTGTCTGACTCTCACAGCCTGCAAATACAGCATTCTTGAGCACCAAATTTACACTAATATTATTTACTATTGTACATGTTTTATCTGTGATGCTGGCAGCCCCTTGCTTCTTAATCCTCCCCTTTCCCCATGCCTCAAGTTTACTTCTTTTCTATCCTCCTCTTCCTCTACTGGCTATTCTCATCTTTTTCAGAACTTGTTCAGCACCCCCAACATCACCTACCAGTAAAATTTTCTCTCTCTACTCCCCTGCTGTCTATGAAGCAACCAGAACCACATAGGTTAAAAACAGTTGCAAACAGGGAACAAGCATGTTAACGTTAAACCAAGCAATGTGGAAAATGGAGAGAGAACAGAGGTAATAAACTAAATTTTACAAGAAAAGCGAAAATCAGGCTGAACGTAATGAATACTTTAAGAATAGCTGTAATATCCGTTTAATTTAACACCTACAAGCATGAAGCTCAAAACAAAACCTACCAAGCTGGACTAAATATAGAAAACTGGAGCAGCAGGAAGCTAGAAGCTCAAAATGAAGACGGAGTGCATCACTCTTAATTTTAGGTATCTGACTCTCTTCTTCAGTAACTAATCTCATCCTGAGACAGATGTCTCAGGCAAGCAGGATGAGTCACGTTGAGCTGCCTCTCCTTACATCAACTTCAGAAAATGCTCAGTGAACAGCTTTGGTGTTCATGTTTGAACGAAACCCACTGAACTCACTGGAAGACAGAATGAGTAAAATGTAGATATCATCTGAACACGTCAAGTTAGCAAGGGAAGTGGTGGTTTATCACTTTGACCTTTCTGACATGAGGTTGGAATCTACTATGTCTTTTCTGCTTATCTGTAATATTTGCTTAATAAAGCATCTCTCTCCTGCCACATCCACACTGCACAAGATATATTTGAACACTCCTGCAATGTAAATGATAACCACTTAGCAGGAAAGATTGATACACAAGACATTTAATAACTTGCCTGACACTACAGGTCTGCAGAGAGCTAACAGGCAAGTTTACTTCCTCCATTTATAGGTATTTCAAACTAAGACAAAGTCTTCATTGGAAACACTTCCGAGCTGCAAGGTAACATACAAGGTGCATTTCGCCCCAATGCAAAAAATGGCGTCTGTCCTTTTCTGATCTTACATAATGCAATGGAATGACACACTTTGTGCCTTTTTCTTCTTTTTCCTTTTATTTGCACAAAGTGAACACCTCTGCCCAGTAAAACAAAATGAAATGAAAAAATGCAGAAAGCAGGTTTTGTTGGCCCATTTAACTCAAACCTCCCAGTCACCCCATACAAATTAGACTCGTAGCACTATAGCAAGGTAAGGATAGATACTGCAACTTCCTGGGGTGTGAGAACTGGACTCAAGTATATAAAGATTAAGCATATGTACTACATTAAATATGAATCTGATTTAGTAACTGCTGTTTGGCACTGAACCAGCAGGAGCTCCAATTCTGCATTTGTCACATGGGTTTAACTTTATCATGACCAGCTTTTAGTGGGCTTACACGCAGCAATAAAGCAAAGCAGTGTGCAGGCAAGATTGCAGGACTGGGTCACAGCAGTGATGAGTGACATATACCAAGCAGCATGTAGCTAAAAAAGTAGAAACCAGCTATAACTTAAAACAACACTGTACTAACCAAACATGTCCACTCATCAGTGTCGGTTACACAACAAAATATTAACAGCTGAGACCAGAGCTTCTGCCAATTAGTAAATGCCAGTCAGCACTGTTTAGCATTATGGTATAATTTTGAAAGCTGTGGCAAATGCACTTACCACCATGGCAATGTACCACATAAACAACAAATATAAATATAAATGTATGTCTATACATAAAGGAAAACATTCAAGGCTTCTCCAGTCCTTTTATTATGCAGTGCCATAAACTACTCCAAAGACCAATGAAAATATCCACTTCTAAATAGAATGGCATTTAAGCACTTAAGTAATTTTTAAGAATTTGACCTGTATTCCTTTGAATCAAGATCTTATCATTTCTGTCAGCAGCTTGAAGTAGGCAGTCAGCACAACCTGAGAGCCATCTCCTCATTCTAAAAGTCTAGTTAGGAAATGTCATGATGATAGCTAGCATGTTAGGTAGTCTGACTGTTATTTTAATTAGCTATAGCACAGGAAATGAATACACGAGAACAAAAAAGCAATAGATAAATCATAGTTTTGTTAGGATGGCCTGAAAGGCAAGGGTGGGCAAAAAGAAGCAGACATATACACAAGCCCTGTAAATTCAACAACGGTGCTTTAACTACAGCATTTAGGCTTGGTTAAATATAGGGATGTACAGCCTTAAAGTGCTCTTTGGTAGCTGTTGATTTAAGAAGACTTTCTTGTGAAAGCAACGTGCAGTGACTTTGTAGTATTTTGTTATTTGATCCTTATCTTCCTAGCTTTTTCATTACTGTACAGAGCTGACAACGGAAAGACTTGTAAATACTTACCTCTGGAAAGAAAGTTCTAATAGCAAAGTGTTTGTAGTCAAGGAAGGGAACAGTTCCAAAACTATCCACCACATCTAATTCATCCATCTGCAGTTCAGCAAATCCTGTAAAAACACCCCCCTCCCCACCCAGAGAGTTAGTTTACTTGACACAAAATCACCTCTACAATTCAAACTTGGATCCAATACATGTTCCTTACAAAACAGTTTTCAGTCAAGAAGGTTTGCTTTTTGAAGCAATTAAGGGCTGGAAAGTACCGATTTGTTTTTATTTTCACTTTTGTTGAAAGAAAATATTACATACAATCCTATTAGCTTAGTGCTATCTGCTACTGAGAAGCAGACCAACATTAAAGAGGAACTCTGAAGCAACACAAAAATAATTTAGCAGCATAAAATTAAAGTGTTTATACAATGTGAGCTTCTTGACAGTTTCAGTTCAGAAATTATATTGTACACTTAAGCACTATAAAGCTCTTTACACCTACCCTCACGTATTTCTTTCCGAATCTCATATTCCAACAGTTCAAGTTGCTGACTCTGTTTACGAGTTAACTCTTTGGACTTGTATCTAGTAACTATGAATGCCACTAAAAGGAAAGGAAAACAGATTCAGTACAGAAACTGCAGAACAGACAACTCTACTAAAGGCCATATTTTAATATTATTAAGAATACAATATAATATTAAGATTAATATACAATTGCAATCTTCAGATGGATTAATGCTTCTACCATCATCAGTGTGGTAGTACTCATGAGCCCCAATTATCAGGATCTAAACCCACAGTTAATAAATAACATTCCCTGTAATGATATCTTAGAATTCTGAATCCAACCTTATTTAAATGTACAGCACACTCTGCAACATACAACCTGCACGGTGAGGTACAGCATTAAACAAGCACATCTACTACTAACAGCCTACTTAAAAGTAGGACTGATTAAAGGGGAAAAGCAGTTTTGAAAAGGAAATTTCAGACTGCTAATTTCTCCAAAGCTTATTTTGACGGAGAAAAGGCACTAGATATGTGCCTCGAAATGGTAACGCACTGTTTAAAAAGAAATCCAACCGAACAAAAGAAGAGCCAAACACCAAGCTTATTACAATAAACCGAAAATTATCAAATACATAACCAAGTCATGACATTTAGAAAAGAGGACTGGCAAAAAGAGAAGGGGACACTTATGAAATGATTGTTCTTCCTCATTTTTATAATGACTTACAAATTCATTAATTATCCAAATGGGACTGAGCAGAAGCACCACAATGAATGCCTGAGGATAAACAGCTGGGTGGGGCACATCTACCTCCAGGGAGTGGAGAGTAGCCCAGCTCTGACTGCTGGAAATGCCTGAGCATTTTGCCTGACACAAAAACAGACCCTAAGGCTTGCTTCACTACATGCTAGTAAATAATCCCAGTGGAATGGCCAGAACGACTGCTTTATAACATGCTGTTGCCTAGTGAGATGGGACTGCACTACCAGACCAGATTTAACTTTGTCTGCTCTTACTGGGAACAAGGGAAAATTGCCAGATTGTGAGTGTCTTACACAAGAAAGTTTGTCTTGTACATATATTTGTATATTTTTGATAAATTTCAGTTTACAGTAATGAATTCGGGGTTTGGCTCTTCTTTTCTTTATTTGTGTTTCTTCCTAAGTGTTTCTTTGTAAGTGTTCATGTGTTGCAAATCCTGCAGCAAATCAAAAACTGAAAACATATGATAGTACTTACC
Organism: Aquila spilogaster; assembly: GCA_024606505.1. Taxonomy (NCBI): domain Eukaryota; kingdom Metazoa; phylum Chordata; class Aves; order Accipitriformes; family Accipitridae; genus Aquila; species Aquila spilogaster. The sequence goes on from JANHGO010000049.1 coordinate 5,937,756, forward strand.
TATTATGACACCCACTACAATAGGTAGCAAAATAAGGATGTATAAATATATGTATGACGACGTTGGTTTGACTTCAAGCTCAAAATTTCCTAATTTGACCTGAAGAAAAGCAATGGCTGTGTTAACGGAGGACAGGTGTTTCAGCAATACTTAAAATGGCATTTCATACATATTAAAAATTATTTGAAGCACATTAAATACCCTGGTTCTGTGGATCACCTGGAAGAGGGCAGCAATTTGGGAAAAAAATACACAAAGCAATATAAACAGCTTCCACTGGATTTGATGTTTAAGCCTGATAACAGAGCAGCGCCTAGAGAAAAATTTGGAACTTGTTAATGAAGCACCAAATTTTTCACCATGCAAACATGAGCCCTCAACTGAATGTAAGACAGGGCACAAGGTGGGCCTCCAGCTGTCCGAGTGCCTCATGCGCTTCTGAGTCACTACTAAATGTTCTGGCATTTTGAAGCGAGGAAGGCAATAGTTAAAAACATTTCTCTGCACACACAGTGTTAATCTGTTGAGCAGAAAAGCAAGGTAAAAGTCAAGCTGATAATGCGGGAAGTAACATTTGCAATAGAGGCCCCGGCCCCATTGTCCTCTTCCCCTTCTTTGCAAGTGTTGCAACCTCTTCATGCAGGACTGCTGGGTGCTCCTGGAGGTCAGCTTCAGAACAAATACAGCATACAAAACATGAACACTGCCCACAGCCAGTGGGCTTGCCAAAGGCAGGACAGACATTAGTTCTAAGGAATACACTGAAGTGCTGAGGTCTGTCAGATGCTGAACTCAGGCACTGACCACTGTTGATTACGGCAGAAGAAATTTTGCAAACAAGGACCTCCAAGATGACTGTGAAAACACATAAATAAAGAGTAGCTAAGACTATAAACAGACTAGAAGTAAAAATACACTTTGATACAGAAAAAGGATACCACCAAGTGCTGGGGATAGAAATGAGCCTCAGATAATTGAAAGGGAGAGTTGGGTTTAAATTATTTTGGGAAGGCAGAGATCTGGTGATTCAATCGCTGGCTTGTCACAGGAGGTGAGCAGCCAGTGCAGCTGGAGACTGCCAAATGGATAATCAGATTGCAGCTACACAGATGTGAGCAGGCAAAGAAAACCCATAGGGCTGAAGGATACAGCTTTCATATGTTTGGGGCTGAAAAGAAGAAAAAACAGGCCTATTTCCTCCAATAAATGTATTTTTTCCTGTATTGTTTAAATGTTTTTAAGTTCTTATACAAAGAACTTTTAGTCTGAGCCTTCCTAGGGTCTCATTTGCCTTTTCCAAGGCTGGAATGCATTGGTAGCTAAACTTGACTAACATATCTGCCTTTCTCCTCTTGTTATGTCCAATCAAAGTGCTCCTAAAGCAGAAATTTCTGTTACTCATCCCTGCTTACTGAAAACTGAGGCAAAGCATTCATTTAATTTTCAGGTAGCACTTAGAATATCTTTAATCTTTATCACAACCTTCCTAGTCTGTGGCCCCATTTCTTTCCTTCTATTTATTTTGCATATGAATCAGATTAAATATGGTATCCTGAAATCATCTGACTTCTGTTCCTACATTCATTTCATTCTTCCTACATGGTATTATGAAATTTCTTCTAGATCAGTAATGCCTCCATACTTTCTGGCATCAACAAATGTTATTAGTGCATACCTTATTTTGTGCTCAAGTCACTAGTGATATTAAATAATATCTGTATAAAAATCAACACTGCCCGGAGTCAGCTCCCAATACACAGCATTCAGTTGTTTTAATTCCTAGCATCTTCACAATGACCATGTTAAGTAGTTTACCGAATGACTTCCAGGTACATGCAGACTACTGTTGTTTGTTGCTGAGAAAATCACTCATCTTACCAAGTAAAGTAGTATATAATAAAATATATATATATAAAATATATATATATAAAGTAAAGTATAATATAATCTGCTTTTATTTAAAAGAAGTTGGCAATTATCCCATTTTCCATGTATCTCTAGGTCTTTTGAGAGCCCCTCATTCAAAACACATTATAAAGCTTTACAGAGAGCAAGGATTAAATCAGCAAACCTACATTTGCTGAGTTCTGTTTTAATTGCTTTTTAAATACTGGTTGTACATTTGGTGTTCTCCAGTCATACAGTACCTCTCCTGACTACTGTTTTTGGTTTTTTTTTAATCTTTTCTACCAAGTCTGTAATATCATGTAATATCACGAGCCAGTTCTTTCTCTGTGCTGTGATGGGAATGAGCCCATTCTTCCCGTCTTGAGCCCCCTGATCTGTCTGAATCTTATTTCTGTCACTAGAATGGCATTTTCCTCTTTGCAGACTGATCATCCTGTCTTTGAGCCCATACCTGACACCCTTTTTCTTACTGAAAACTGAGGCAAGAGAGACATTTATTCATAAGCCATAACTATCCTATCTTTAGCACTCAGATTATCTTTTCTTCTTAGAGGCTCTACTTTTTCTACAGTTATTTATTTACATGATTGAAAAAAAACACATGATGATATCCTGTTTTCACATTTTTCTTGTTGTTGGGAAAAAAAATTAAGTACCAGAAGTAAAATGTTACATTATTAACTACTGCATTTGATTTATCTTTGCGAGGTGGTGACCTTTCAGTGACAGTTTTTCCTACGAAGCTTGCAGGATGGGCATGCGATATTGCAAGGCAATGTTAATATTTAAATGCAACACTCATCTCAGAAAGATTTTTCCATGCAGTAAGTGGCTCAGATGGCAGAATCCACAGATGGGAGACCAGTTAACAGTGATATGAAATTGAGAATAGCTTCGTTAATCTTTACTATATGCCATATGCCTTGAAGTCAATACAGTTATTTCTACCTTACACCAGTTTTACACCAGCATACACTGCAAAAAGAGTCTGGTATCATTTTTCTCCCTTACCAATGGTGACAACTGCATTTAAAAAAATAAAATAAAATTGCATCTTCATCTTACTCATGGAGCAAATATCTTAAGATGTAACTTAGCCTTGACACCCATGCTAATGTTCTTATATTCACGCCTGGCTTTGTGCCATATATTCATAGTATTTCGGTCTCCTCAGTGCATGTTGAATTTTACCCCTTTTTTCATCCAGAAATGCTTTCTTTCAAGTCTTAGTGATCACTGTGCACTTGATCACTTAGTGATCAAGACACTTAACTAGTTTTAAAGGGGAAAAGTGTACAGTAGGACAGAATCCTTTCTTGGTCACACTGCAGCAGTAGATTTGCTTACAGATCCTGGCACTCCTGATCCCAGAGATACTTTATTATTAATTTCTGTGCTGCAGCCAGAGGTGTGACAAGCTACTACTCTCCTGGAGCTCAGGAGGAAGCTCAGTTTGGGCTGCAAAGACTACTTCTGACACTATAACAGCAACCAGGCTGGAAAAGAACTCAGTACTGCTAGTGATACCTATGCTGGGGAGGCATGCTCAGACGCAAGGAATACAACCAGACAACCAAGTACCAAGAGAGCAGAAAGTGCATCCAATTCCTCCCTCTAAAAGAATATTCTTTACCAGAACACTAATGCTACATTTTACTGCATTTGTATAAATAACCAATGTTAAATTGCATAAAGGGAAATTCAACTTACAAAAACTTTCACTGTGGAAAAGTCAATCTTTTCTGTTCCTTCCCTTTTGAATTTGCACAGTATGGTGCTACGGTCTGGCTTTTCAGTAATATTTTGGACACTGAAGCATATCTTCGCAGTCTGTGAACCATTCATGTATGACAGATAAACTTCTACCTCAGTTTTAGAAATATTCAAGTTGTCATTTTCTTTCTACAGGGAAAAAATTGAAGATAATAAGCAGTCGTTAAATATGGTAAGATGTAACAGAAATGTCAATGACTATTTTAAATAAGTACTTACAGTTTATTACTTTCAAACTTACATATATTTTTAATTCCAGATCAGGATCCAGCTCAGTATGCAGCTGATAGTTAATGAACACTGGGTCAGGGTGATAGTGCAATTTGACACATGGTATAAAGGTACTTTCCACTTTAAATATCATATCAACAACTTTACCCTCTGTTGCATGGCTCAGACTTGGTGATAAGTAATGATACTCAGATTTATTTTGAGGACACTCAGAGATCTAGAAAAGCAATAGCAAAGCTGCAATAGTCATTAAGTACTCAACAGTGTGTACAATTACAAACAGAGGCAATCAAAATAATTTTAAAGCCTTTCTGACTTCACACAGATAACTGGTAAATGTCTTCTCTACTATCACAGCTGCATGCAGAGCACCAGAGAAAACTTCTGTGTTGAGCCTGTGTCTACCTTTAAGCACATTTACCACTCTCTCTGCATGCTGTTTTAAGGCTGACTGAATGCTGCAAAGGCAGTTATTTCCTGCAGTGAGATGGGAATAGTGACGACGAATTCTCCTTCCTTCTCCTCAATGCAGGTCCTATGAGACAAGCAGAACAAGTTCTCCAGCACCCTTGGGTACTGCCTCTCCCCACTCCCGAACTTGCTAAAGTGGAGTTTGTTATAGACATCCCATGGGCGACTCCATGGGGTGGTGCTGCTGTTTTCTGGTCTTTGTGCTACAAATTTTGGGGGCAACAGGATGCACACCTCCTCACAGCCTTGGAAGAAGGCTTTCATCTCAACGTTATCTCATTTCTCCCCATTTGCTGAGGCACTGGCACCATGTAGGTGCCAGAGAGACATACAAGACCCCCCTCCTTCAACAGAACCACATCTGGAGCCTCAAGAAAGGACAGTTTTGAAACAAGTCTCTGGAGCACAGAAAATGTCACAGAGAATCATGCAGGAGAGTAGCTTATGTTTATCCATGATCCTGTACTGAGGATATATGCAATCATAATCCTACAAGTGGACATGTTTATTTTAGGAGAATAACTGATGTTAAGTGTGTGTAAGCATTTGAAAAATGCTGAGATCCTCCTAAAACCTTAGGAACAGAACCTAATCCCTTAAGAGACTTCCATTTGGTATTGTAAAGGGGATTAAGACTTACAGTGAGGTTTGATCTCTGGTCATCTGAAATAATCACTTTGTCCACCACATTCAAATTTCTACCAGTTGTAGTTATTTTGCGACCACCACTGTTAAAAAAAAAAAAAAAAGACGGGGGAAGGCAAGGTTAAAATTATCTGTTTTCCTACAGATAAACTCCCTATTAAAGCTTTAGCTGTGAAGGAATTACTCATGCATTTTCCTTTGGTAGCAGCCTATAAAATAAAGTCAAAATGCAGGACAAGATAATTTGAGCTATATAGTGTAATGCCATCCTTTCTTCATAATGTTATGATAAATGCTTTTGCACAAAACCAAATGACTTGAAAGCATATGAACACATACTCTTTTTCAAAAAACTCTTCTTGTATTTTCTTTTCACACAGCCTAAGAACTAGACTGCAAGTTAATATTCTGTCTTGAGGAAAGAACATCACGGTATTTCTCTATCCTGAAGCAGCTCTGCCTGTGCTTAATTCCTGCCTTCCACAGGACAAACCAGTGGTGCCAGGCACCTTGCAGGGAACATACTCGTCAATGTTCAGACCATCTGTCTCAGCATACACAATGGTGCTTGTGTACGAGGGCTGGCTCATCATCTCTTCTGAACACAGTTGGAGTGGTTTAAGGTATTATTAATTTCCAGCTGTCTGTGCTGCGCCTCACCTGGAGGCAAGGGCACATGTCCTATAGCTGCTCAGCTGCTGCAGCTGCCAGCCCAATGCATTACCTCAAACCCACACTTGGCAGTACTTGATGCCAAGATGTCAGCTTGAGAACATGAAAGTGGGTAAAATCCCTTCTGCTACTCTGCTGCACAGGCAGACGGACAGGTGGAAAGCTGTGCCTGAGAATGTCTCAAACCACCCTGCAAGTCTGACACCAGAGCTGAGAGCTTCCTGCAGAACACTGCAGAGACTTGAAGGGAGCTCTTTTGGTTTTAAAGAACCCAGTAAAGCAAGTCTGCACCTACCACTTCAGTGCTGAGTATTTTCCCTTTCAATTCACTGATACTTTATATTGTTTCAAAGGTGAAGTATATATGAGCACCAAGAAATTCATCAGAGTTTGAAAGAAAGTTAACTGAAGTTTGAATTTACCTGTGCTAGCAAATTTTGGATTTAGCTTTAGCATGAAGAGATGACTTTTAGCTTCTACTATGGAGACTTGAGACAGGCAGTAAGGAGTTTACGGAATCCTACAAATCACAGAATCATTCTTGCAGCTATTGTGACCCTATCTGTGCGTTAAATGTTAAATCGGTTCACTGGCAGAAATTCATCCTCCACAACAGATTACTACAGTCATCCACGTTCCCATTAGTTGCAGTCTGGCCAAGGAAGAAGACTCACTGATACTGGCTCAGTGGAACTACATTTTAACAAATACATAAAAAGTATAGAAAGACACATTTTACCTGATCCAGGAGGTATTTGGTGTGATTCCAAAACATGCTGGCAGTGAAACATAATGCAGGGTAACTGGTGGTGAACATTTTCTCCCATTAGCCTGTATACATACACTTTTGGCCTCTTTACGCGTTGGTGGGAGAGCAAATGTCATTTGTGTATCATTTATCACATTTCTAACTTTAATGCTGGAGGAGAAAGAAAACAGTCACAGATGCTGAATCACAGGTGCCATTATGTCACTCATTTGGTGTTACTACATGAAGCCTATAACCTAATGCAAAGGATGAAGAGAGGAAAGGAATGAATCTTTGAGCTGCCAGATGGAGGTGAAGAGAGAGCAGGGACTGGAAAAGACAAAGTAGGGCTTCTTTTGAATGAAACTGCTATGTGTCATAATTATCATACAATATAGTATGGATATTGGTCTCAAGGCCTTGGGATAAGGCTAAGCAATGCAATGTATGATTCTGCCGTTATTTCATACTTCTCTGTTCAACCAAAATGGTTCTAAAGCTAGTCAAGAATGAGAATCTTCAGATGACTCTCCTTCCTTTTTCACTCTTTTCCCCTTTCATTCCTTGTCTTTTGCTCTTCCCTCCCTTTCTCTCCTTTCTTTCTTCCTCTCCATTGTCCCTTCTTCTTTTTTCCCCTCTTTTTCTCCTTCCCTCCTCTTCTTTTCCCCCTTCTCTCCACCCTCCCCACACTTGTCTCCCTTCTCTTTCTTCTCTCTCCTCCCTTCTTCTTTCTCTCTGTTCTTCCCTCCCTCTCTCCTGTTTTGTTTTCCATGGTCATCTGGAAATTCATGGTTGAAATAAAAATTGAACAGTGCCATATGAATACTTGCTCAAGTGCAAGCTATATAAAAAGGGCTTGGTAATCACAGACAGCCATTGCAGCTGCTCCTGAAAATGACTGATTGAGAATAAGATAGCCTAATTACCTAGGGTATTACACTGTGCAATCATCAATAGAGAAAAGTACAAGTTGTTGCATGAGAGATTCCCTTCTCTGGCGTCTTGTCTGTGCCTTCAAAAGCCAAATCCTAGAATATGTGGGGAATAATCTGAAGCAGAGGAGAGCCAAACAAAAGCTGAGGTTTTTGTTTTTCCTGTGACCTAATTTCTTGTTGCCTGCTACAAGAACCAAAGGGCCATACGTACAGGCATGCCCTAACTAACGTTGAGAAGAATGTCCACCTGCCCACCCTACACCTTGTACTGTACCCAAACACCACACTCAGTTCCATCCTTTGGGAATATGATGTGGATGATTAACTGAAGGAGTGCAGAGCATCCCCCTCTGCTGAGGAGAGGTCCAGGACAACTGTTTACACAATAGTATTGCTAGGGAAAAATTGGGTTTGGGGTATAAACACGCAATTTACACTATGCAAACCAAACAGTAGTACTTTTCAGAGCCGTGCTAACTCACATTTCTTGTTTACAGCCACTGCTTCCTGTCAGTATCAGTTTTATGCCTGATGCATGTGTAAAGTTTTCTCCTTTGACTGTTATTTCACTTTTGCCCAATGTAGAAATCCACAAAGGCTCGATGGAATGAATGTTGATATGCTATTAGAAAACAAAGCAAAACAAAATCTGTTTATAAAAAGGCTAGGCAGTTCGACAGCAGCAAAAACAACCACCGCTCAGAAATGTGGGTTTGATGGCACTGAGATATATTTTTCTTATTAATTTCAGATCTTGTTAAGCTTGATCCTGGGAAGTACTGTCAATCACAACTTCTTTACAAGCCAACTATTTTTATCTACATAACTTATAATTCAATTTATCTCGTAAGAAATCTGCCAAAAGGAATCACAAGCTGACATGCTGGAAGGTATGTGTCATAAAAACCCAGTTTGAAATGATACATTCTGTGTGCCTCCTGAAGAACTACAAAACAACATGAGACAAAAAACACAGTGCTGTCGCTGTGAGAGATCAGAGAAACAAATGAAGGTACCTCTCATGACCTGAAAAAGGAAAGCAGAGTCAAACCTCAGAATGAAAAGTCAAGAAATAGCCCAGAATGAGCTTTACTACCTGAAGCACAACTGCAGAAATCTTTTGGTATTCCGTTTTGATGCAAAGAAGCTCACAAATCTATCTCCATGCATTTAAGAATAACCCTAGTTTGCACTGATGCTGTCAGTCTTACATAAGCGTGCCTAGTTTTTAAACTGGGCTTTTCTATGTGTTTTTCTTTGAGCATCTTTACATTTACTTACTCTAACACCACCAATAAAGAATTTTTTTTCCTAGCGTATTTACTTGAAGTGATTGACAGCATCTCATGTTTACTCAGTTTCAGTGCTTCCCTATTTTAATAATCAGTGTCAGGTTCCTCTCTGTGCATCTTTCAGACATCAAAAGAAAACTGTAAACATTCAAAAAACCAGGAAAATACACATGTGAAACCACAAAAGTGTTTGAAACCTTCTCAGGCAAATGATTTCTGGCTTGGTTTTAGATTGCCTGTACAACCAGTTTCAATTCAGTTTTTAGAGTTCTGTGATTATCCTGATTTCTGCTAAGTCTGCCTGTGGATGTATCCTTGGGTAAATTCAGCCTCCGATACTGAGGAGAGAGATGGTGCAAAACCTCTAGAAAATCTAGGGACGTTGTTGCCACAGCGGTTTTCTCCCTGCTGATCTTTTCATGTACCCAGACCAGCATCAAGACTTCGGGCTCATTTCCTGAGGAGATGATGTGGGTCCCATCTCCAGTCCTCTGCAAATACAGCTGCTGCCTGCTTCAGAAAGTGCATTTTCCCCACACACTACCATCAAACGCCTAAGCAATGCAGAGCAAACGTGAGACCTGTCACAGCTGACTAAAAGCCACAGCTTGTGCCTTAGGAAAGAGCAATGGAGGGCAAAGGCCAGGGCCAAAGGGCTTGGAAAAGCAAAGAATTTGTTAATGAATTTCCTTTGCTCCAAGGTGACTTCTGGTAGGAATAATGGAGGAGGGCAAAGGAAATGCCTGACAAACCGCTGAAGGGGAAAGTTCACTCCCACCCTGACCTGGGGATCAGATTAACCCTTGGTAAGTGAAGAAGATGGATGAGGCAGAAATCTGAGATCCTGAAGCCCTCCAAACAGCAGTGCCTTACTGCAGCTACATCCTGTCCTGTCCCCTCCACTTGTGCCCCTGTGCCTCACGCACAGCCACCAGCCAAACACTACATAAAGGAAGCTAAAACTGCTTTGGGCTCCCACAGGCAACCAGCAGGATCATACAGTATCACAGAAGCACACGGAGACCCCCAAAGGTACATTAAGACAGCGAGCACCAGACAGAAACACAGGGTGCCCAGGGGTGCGGGCAGGAAATGAGGCCTCTTCAAACTGCAGCTCACAGCCAGCGGGCGTCTAAGCAAAGAAAGAAAGACGGTGTGGTTGTTGTAAAGAATGCTTTGCTTGCCTTCTTCCCTTTTTTTAAGCTAAGTGGAAATCAGGGTGACGAGAAGTTTCACCCCCAGCCGAGCCTTCACCACATGCTGTGACACGGGCCTCCTCACTGCACCCTGCTGTGCTGCACGGCGTTGGGTATATAGGGGCAGCTCTGGGGCCAGCTTGCCTTCACCACTGGAGAGCCTGTGTCTCCTGACCTGCCTGTGGTAATCTGCAGTACTTCCCTCAGCAGCAAAGAAGCTGAAAGCAGGAAAGCAAGGCTTTCTCGCAGTCCTTATTTCCTCAGATCAAGGGACCCGCTGCCCCTCAGTTCCTGCACACGCAACCCTTGCTTGGCCAGAGGAGGCCCCTGCAAGCGAGAGGGAAGGAAACAGCAGAGGCAGAAAGTCGTTTCTAAAAACCAGAAGTTGTGAGGCACAGCGATGCCATGGTGACAAAGGAGAGGCACACAGAAAGGGCGCAGCAGGTCCTCAGGTGATGTAAATCAGCACCGCCCTGTCAGCTCCAATAGAGCTGTGAGCTTCGAGACCTAGCCCTGGCCCGGACAGCATAGCGCTTCCCTGGGGCTGTGTAAACAGTGACAGCCACATCCTCAGTGCTGCGGTTAGCGCGGCTGCAGGTCACAGCGAGATGCTCGGCAATGGCCTGGTTTAATCAGCCTCTGCCTCCCCGGGGAGCTCATGCCTGTCCCTGCACTCCTTCCCCAGCGCCGGCATAGGACTCTGAAGCCACGCAGAGACCTGGATCATGCAGCTGACCCAGCTGAAAAACAATCTGCTGAAAGAAAACATTGATTTCCAGCCAAATCAGTCCCCCTGTCAAAATCACGTGCACAATCACTCCCGCTGTTGTTGTGGTGCAAAGGGAGGAGGGTGCAGGCATGGAAACCAGCAGCTGGAATCAGGTTTAGGGGCTGGTTAGGCCCAGTTCTGTGACGAAGGGGGCGAGGGGACCCACAGGCCCACGTCCTGGGAAAGGGTAGGGGGAAACGGAAAAGGGAAAAGGGAGAGGGGCCTAAAAACAAAACAGTGGCAACGATCTGAGGAGGAAAGCTAATTTACTGAAAAAGATATCAGAATGCAAGATAACACAATATAATACAATATAATTGGAATTGAAGCTAATAAATCAAATAAAATGAGAGAGAGAGTGTCCGAAAAC
>JANHGO010000049.1:5948865-5963168 GCA_024606505.1 Aquila spilogaster
TCACACTGATCGAAAGCTGCAACTTGTGCCTTAGGAAAGGGCAAGAGAGTGCAAAGGCTGGGGCCAGAGGGCCTGCAAAAGGGCCTCCAAGGTGACCTCTGGTATGGATAATGGAGGAGGGCAAAGGAAACCCCTGACAAACAGCCTGAGGGGGAGAATTCACTCCCACCCTGATCTGGCGATCAGTTTAACCCTTAGTATGCGAGCAGGACAACTGAAGCAGAAATCTGAGAGACTAAAGCCAGCGAAGAACCAGTGCTTTTCTCCACCCGCGTCCCATCCCTCTGCTTGTGCGCAGCCTCCAGCAGGCAGTCAATATCCTCACACAAACCCAGAAGCCAAGTACTACGGAAAGAAGGAAACCACCGCTTTGGGGCTCTCACTGGTAACCAGCAGGGAGCCCTGAAGCAGAGGAATAACGCAGTGTCACACAAACACACAGAGATCGCCCCCGAGCTGCATCAGGGCTCTGAGGCCCAGCGAGGGCAACGAGCAGCAGGACGCTGCGGCGCTTCAGGGCTACCACACGTCTCTCTGCCAGGCACCACACACCACAGGGTGCTCGGCTTAGCCTGCCTTGCTTCTTTTCTCACACCAAGAAGAAATCGCGGGAGGAACGGTTCACCCTGGAAGTTTCAGGCCCCCCCTGAAATCACGCCTTCCCTGCGGCTACACGACGCGGTCTCCCTCGCTGCGTCCTGCCTCGGACTCATGGCGTCAGCGCAGCCACTCGCAGCGCTGAGGCAAGCTGGCCTCGGCTACTCAAGAGCCTGCTTCCCGGCTTGACGGCCGTGGTCCGCGACACTTTCCTCGGCAGCCAAAGGAACCACGAATCTCCTCACTGAACGCGGGAGGGACCAAGCGTCCTCGCTGGGCTCTGCGGTGCTCGATTCCACAGGGCCAGAGAGCCGCTGACCTTCCAGTCGCTGCGTGGCAGGGAGAGAGACGCCCGGCAGCAAGGGAGGCAGCGGAGAGGCAGAAGGATATTTATAAAAATCACTAGTTGCGAGGCATGCAATGGAAGCAGCGTAAACACGCAGAGAGATCTACAGCAAGCGTGCGTCACGTCCTCAGGTAATGTAAATCAGCACAGCCCTGTCAACTTTGATAGAGCTCCACATTTCTGAGCTGCAGCCCCCAGTTCCCTGGACAGCCTAACGCTTCCCCGGGGCTGGGTAAACAGTGGCAGCCACAACCTCAGAGGTGTGGTTAGCATGGCTGCAGGCCACAGCGAGATATCTGGCAGCAGCCCAGGTGTTAAGCAGCCTCTGCCAGCCCGGAGGGGAGCTCGTCCCCGCTCAGACACGGCCCCTCCTGAGGTGCTAGCGTGGGGGCCCGAGGCCACGCGAAGAACTGCGTCGGGGAACTGGCCCAAATGAAAAATAACCTGCTGAAAGACGACGGTTATTTCCAGCCACATCAGTTCCCCAGTCAAGCGTACTCGTGCAACCACTCCGACTGCTGCTCTGGCACAGGGAGGGGGAAGGTGCATGCATGGAAACCAGCAGCTGGAGTCAGGAGGAGGGCTGGGGCTGCCACTGAAAAAAAAAGTATATTCATCTAAATGCTCAGCTGGGGTTGTGGGAAAACACAAATCCTGCTCCTCAGCTATGCAGTATGTTCTCCTTAAAGCACCAGCAGTCAAAGGAGAACAGGATTTCAAATGCAATTTCAAGCCCTCCGAATGGATCAATCACTTCTAAATAAACATCTGCCTTTGGACTGCCTCTAGTGCTTTCACTGCCTTGTCCATCACTGTCTTTCCAAGATAAGGCATGTGGAAGAAAGCCATCTCCCAGGCAATTCCAACTATTTACCAATGTCAGATTAATGCACTTGGAAGCAGAGCAAAGAAGAATTTCCTCTGTTCTTTCACCAGCCGTAATGCTTTACATGCAGACCAAATTCAGAATATTAATGCTCAGAAGCACAATTATTTCACTCGTCTCTATGAAAAACAAAATGGATTTTGTGATTTTGTTTAAGAAACCTCAGCTGAACAGCCGAATTTAAGAGGTAATTCTTGTCTTCACAGGTAAAAGTCTGGGTAGTTCTACTGAAATATTTAGAGATAAGAACACAGTTGCTATTTATACCAACCATGCTATCACTCACAGAAAAGCAGAAACGAAAAGTGTAGGCAGCAAATCTCTATGTACTTACTCATCAGTCAAATTTCTCTTCACTACTCATTTCTTTCCTAACACCTGCATGTCATAAGCAACCACTGATGACAAGACTGCTCAGTTTTATGAGAAAATAAAACCATTTTGGCACCATAAAGAATGAAGGGATAACCTCGTGGTTAGAGGGCTGGCCTACGAAGCAAAAGGTTAAAGAGCTGGCCTACGAGGCAAATCATATAGACTATGCTCACATACAGTCTATATGGTTTCAAAAGAGATCTCAACAACCAAATTCAGAAGGTACTTCAGCACCAGCGACACTCCTTCCTTTCCAGTGATCCAGCTTGAGCAGGATGGATGGAGAGTAGCTCCATCTCCAGTTTTGTCTACAGCCTGGAAGCAAGGAAAATGTTTCTCGAAGTGTGAACCAGGAATTTACTAACACCCAGGGATTTCAGTTCCTGGATGCATCCTCTAGCCGCTTGCCTGTTATGCAGAAACTGGGTGGCACATCCTCCCCTTCCTTCTGCTCCCCTGGCAGCTATGTTTCAGGAGAAGCTGTGATCTGGCTATGTAAAATGAGGAAGAGGTTTGAGACTCTGAAACCCAGCTTCACAGAGTCGTCTGTGACAGCAGAACTCAAACATGCATTTAAGTCTAGGCAGAAGATTAAGTCCAAGGTGTTCTCCTTCGGGTTTTTTTGTTGTTGGTCCACTTACACGTTCCAGCCCTCAGCATGCTGGCTCCTGCGGAGTGCCTAAACCCAGCATACAGGGACTCTGGCATTTAAAGCAATATTGGGAATACTGCATCTAGAGGGAGGCACATGACTATTGTCGTGTTCACTGTCTCAATGCCTGGATCTGAAATGCAAATCTTTGTTGGTACATTTAAGCACCAACAAAGCACTAAGAAAAAATCGTATCAATCCAAGTTCTGCTTTACCTTTCTATGTAACCAACCGACTGCCTCCTCATCCATACTCTATTCTTCCTGCGAAGTCCTTTCATTTTAAATAAATTTCTCCCCCAACCCACAGAACCTCAATAACACCAATCTTAAAATGCTAACTAACCTCTGTCTTCTGTGCAGTGGCGATCTCCTCGGAAGCAGTTGCATTACAACTATCCTGAAAAAAAAATCAGCATTTCTTCAATGTCAGGATAAAGAAAGAGACACATTGCTGCTCAGGTGTAAAAAATAGAAGGAAAAGGCATCACAGGGGATTCTAGTCCTCCCCAACAAACTTCACCTGGCAGGTGGTGGCAGGAGAGACACTCGTCCAACTACAGCTGGCACACTCTCCCATGTGTATACATCGCGAGCAGCTGGTAACACAGAAACCAGAGTTTTTGTAAGACACAGGAACTCCATCTAGATTCAACCATGAATGTGAAATTTCAAGTGACAGAAAAAAGCACAAACCCAAGAGAACAACCTGGCAAACATGTAATGAAATGCATAATACACATAACCTGCATTTACCTTCCAAGCCTATTGTTCTGTTGTGCTTATTCTGAGGACAAATTTAGTATGAAATACAATCTGTGCTGAGACGCTGAGAGCCACAAATTTCCAAAAAGCATGAAGCAGACAGAACACTTTGGGTTTCATTTTGCTGTGGTTCTCTCCAGCAAATATGTGGCCAGATAGTACTTTTTAAACCAGAAAAGGGGAGAAAACCATCACTGATTCTTTCACAGCTTGCCTGAACTTCTGTTCTGTGTGTGTAGTGCTAGCAAGTATTGCTAGTTTGCTATTGCCTTCCCCTACCAAAAAACATGCCTGTTGGAGACTAGTTTGTCCCTATCATGCTTAGCAATGCATCTATCAGCATGGAGGAGAGCCAAGAGCAGCACAGGCCCTCTCCACACATGCTGAGAAATGCTCTGATTTAGAGAAAGACAGCTCCTTCCCTGTGTTGCTCCAGGGACAGGGAAGTGATGTGGCACTTCCCAAAAAGCATGAGTTCAATTTCATCACAGGTGCCTATGAACTAGCCTCTTTGTATAGGGGAGGAGTGTTCTGAATGGGAACCCTGTAGTTACCTACAGCATATGTTAGCCAGATCTTTCTAAGTTTTAACAACCACATAGGCCATGTACTGGGCACAAATGCTTTCTACTGCAAGCTCTTAACGAAGAGCGTGGCTCTGAAAAATAATATGTACAGAACAATAGGTATTCATTATTCCTATTAGCAGATTAGAGGTTACTTTCTGGTTTAATTGTATTCGTGTTACCCATGGACCATATCTAAATTGCATCTGGCTCTATTAAAAAACAGCTCCATAAAGTGACTCTTACAGAGTCTCTTGACTCCTCTGATCTAGGTCTTATCCTGAGTACCAGGGGCCCACCTTTTTCACAAGGACAAAAAGGATTTTAATGTCATTGTGACTTCCTTTATTATCTCTTTAGGCACTTGTCATAAATTCAGTCATTGTAATGACTCTCCCACAGCTAGCTGCCAGGGTCCCGTTAAATAAAAGTCATCAGAACAAGTAGCTTTCTAGGGACAGTAAAAAAAGAGGAGAAGGAGGAAATGGGCCAAGAAAAGGGATTTGACTATGTTTAGTGAAATGTATTTCCTTAATAAATACCAAAAAAATAATGATCATACTTCAGCCCTCTCCCCGCCCCCCCCACCCCAAACCCCTCAATGGACTTCAGTAGGTACCAGGCCCTTACTTTTTCATCTGAAACGTTTGTGTGATATTCCAAGAGCTTGAGGACAGCGATGCTTCAAGAACTAGACAATCTGGAAAAATGTGACTGTTAGACATATGCTGGATATTACAAGAAATAACTGTAAAAAAATAACTGAGTTGAAAGCTCACGTGCCTTCAGCTGTTCTGTACATGGTATGCATGTTCTCTCATACATTCACTCACACTTTTGACTGATAAAAATAACTAGATTTTGTCCTTCCATAGCACCCTTCAGCTGATTTATTCCAAGCCTTTATACACACTCATTAATTAAGCTCGATGCCACCACTGCATGACATACAAAAGTAATGTTATTGTCAGGATACAGATAAGGAAATGCTACCATGGAGCAGGTATATAAAATCATCTCCTGAAGAGCACACAGTGGCACAGCCAGACCCCAAATTCAAGCCTTCTAACACAACAGACTGTTCTAATGCAAGAGACCCCAACATATCATACTTCTCTCTCTTTGTGTCTCAGAGACTTGGTTTCAGAGTCTTCTGTTGTAATCTATGCAGTAGCAATTTTCATCCTATTTAAATCTTTTATGATTGCATGAGTCAATTTGCCATTATTTCAGCTAGCAATTACTATACCAACAATTCACTGGCAGCTGTGGAATGAAAGAGTATCTTCTCCCATGAGCAGAATACCACATCGAAAAGTAGAGTTAGATATATACCACTTAAGCCATGGTCCCTTTCATCTGTGTGCCTGCAGATGTGTACGTCTGTGAAATGAACGACTGTTTGAGATCAAATGAAACCCATGTGTGCAGACTTTTCTGGCTTCCCTATGCTAGGAAGTAGATAGCTTTTTAATCCGGGAAAGTTACAGATTTAAAGTATGCCTACCTTGCAAAGGCAGAGAAAGCTTTGTCTTTATCACAGGCTCGCTTGTTCAGATGAAAACCAGCTTTGGCTACATCTACATTGTTAAATCAGAAGTATCTCCTAGCTCCACACGTCAGCATGGCACTTGGGTGCTCACTGCAAAGGTCACCTGCACTGCTTGTTAGAAACAGCTCTTGACACTGTTCGTATGCTTAAATACCTTACTAAATGGAGAGCAAAGAGTCTGATTTTTAAAGGTGTTTTAATGTTTGAAGATGTGGATGAGCACACATAGATATTCTGAAATCCTTCACCAAGCACCTATTTGCATCTCCAGAATTCTACATATCTGCAGAAATCTGACATGTTGGGCACAAAATTGCCTAAATCACTTGCACATTATATGAGAGGGGTCTCAAGCCAGGAGCTACTGAAAAATAGTATTTTACTAGGAGTAGTAAGTAAAAGTAAGGAATTTATCTGCTTCTGGTAGAGCTTGTCTTCTCTTTTAAGTTTGTATAAATGCTTTAAAAACAACACTGTCAAATATGGTTTCCTGATTTTGTCTGTGTTGAAATTAAAGGAACCTATTATTTTCTGTATGGCCTGGGCTGACCTTTCAAAATGCACCAGACTGCACTGAGCAGCAGGTATTTTCAAAATGGTTAACACTGTCAAAGGGCTCATCTTTGGCACAAAGCACAGGCAAGGCGAGCTGGCTTCCGTAACCCTATACTCTGAAAACCTGCTAATGGAGTAAGAGAAAGCCTTAGTCCAAGAAGAGAGAGAACCAAAACAATGTACTCCATAATTGTAAGAAATCATGGCTTTTGGGACTGTGTCAATAAAGGATATTTTTTTCTTCTCTAATGCATTTGTCTCTCTTAAAAATCCACTAATAGTGTTTACTAAAGACAGCTTAATAGACCAGAATACCCACAGATATCACCCTAGCTGTCACCTGCTAGTGACAAAGTCTTTTATTCTCAATTCCCAAATTGATATTGGACAGGAACTTGACACAACACTTGTATGATGCCAGAAGAACTTTTCCCATACAAAGGCCATAGGATGAGCTCCTGAGATCCCAGTATTCCAGGGAACCTCATTCAGGGGCAAGGGTGCCCGAGAGAGAGAGCTCTTTGCAGCACTGAACTCTTCAGAACAACAGGTCATTGTAAGTTCTGGTTAACAATTCGTTCCTCTTTCTACACAAAGGTATTTTAAGAGAATCACTTCCATGCAGATTATTACATGGTTTGGGGGCTATATTATCTAGGAAAAGATAAAGGCAGGCATTTATCTGAATTTTCTGTTTCCTCTTCAAGTCACTTAAGAGCACATAGTATCCCTGAGCTTACTATCTTTGTCCCTCAGTTTAGATTAGAACTCTCTTTCGTATTGTAACATACGCAACTTTAAAAAAGTTACAAGGTCAACCTGTATTAGAAAAGCTTTGTGTTTCTATACAGACCCTTGAAGCAATGCAAGGAGGATGCTTTCCTCCTATTAGTCAAATAAGACTCTACTGTGAAGGATTATCATCCGATCTTTGAGACCAAAGTCTAGAGAACAGCTCAAAAGTCTAGACATTCAGTAAATTACCACCTCATTCTAAAACCTGTAGTTGCCCGTAAGAGGTACAAAACAGATCACATGCACCTTGTGTCCGATACAAATGGTTCAGGTCTCTAATTCTGAGAACTACCAGTGAACAAAGCAGTATAAGAATTATTGCAAAATGATTCAACCAATAATTCAGAGAGAAGAATGAAATCGAGTCAAAAAGATGTACCAGACAAATTGCCCCTGAACCATGTATTTTTCGGCTAATCCTCTACATGGGACAATCACTTTCTCACAAGTGTCTAAGTCAAGTTGAAACAGTCAGTTGAATGTTAAGATATTTATTGTACAGACATTCATAGTCAGATTCTCCTCTTATTTATGCTAGTGCAGTTTTTTGCAAAAACAAATTCTGTTTGCAGATGAGAGAAGGGTTAAGATGGGTCACTTTGTCAAGGCAGAGCACTGCACCAACACTGTTTCCATAGCTCCAGCCAGCTTGACTGTCATTGCAGCTATCTTAAGTTTCCTTAGACAGTTATCAATGGCACCATGTAAATATACTCCTAATGCTAAAATACTGCACTGCTATAGGCTGAACTGAAGAAGCTGCTTCTAGCCATAGATTAACATGTTTTACTAGTTCTAGAAAGGATTCCATATTAACAAATCTTTAATTATCAAGAACAGTGTAACTATACTCAAATCACTTGACAAAACATGAATTTTTTTTTTCAGTGACATTCAACAAAAAGCATTACCTTCTCTCACACTCATTAGGCCTGTATTTATGCTCAGTTCTCCTCAGTAATAAAGGGCAGTGAATAAGAATTAAATACACGTAATAGTAAAACATACCATTATCAGTTATCACTGGAGTGGTTAGATTGCAGAAACAGGATGAGTTTTTCAGCACTACATTTTCATAAAGTATTTCAACAGATGTTACAATTTTTATCATACAGGAAGTAAGGATTTTGCTTGTGTTTGCAGCCACAGCAACCTATAAAACAATAAAAACAAGAACACAACAGATTTCTTGTAGTACTTGTTAAGTCGTCACCTTGTCTTTACAGAAAACTACAAACTATGAAATGTACAAAATGAAATTTTTTGTGGCAGAAGCAGACAATTCACTAGGTAGCTTCTCAAAGCAGAGGGCCTCTCCCAACTGAAGAAGCAATACAGAAAGTGTCCTGAAAGGAACAACATTGCTTACTTCCAGAAATTAAATGGACCTGTAAGGTATGTTAGGGGAGCAATCTGGAATAATTTTGGATTTTAAAACAAGAATTTTGCTATAACAATGTTATATGCTGTCATAGTCCCTTAAAAGTATCTGAGCAAGAATGTACAAATCCTCACAGAGAGACAACGTTTGCATCCACAACCAAAGTGCACTTAATTATGAAAAAGAATTTGTCTCGTAATGAATTATCCTTTGTTTCTGGCTGAGAGCGCTTTAAAAATATGATCACATTAGTGCATTCAATCAGGAAACCAGAAACAATAGCATGCAGATTAAGTGGCCAGTCATAATACTTGATAATCAAATACTCAAGGCTGTGTGTGTGCTGTGAACAGATACTGAGTAAATACTAATATCAAACACTTAAAGATGCATTTGTGTTAGCATATGTGTCCCAGTGAACGTTTTGTAACTTGTTACAAAGCTCAGAACTTACATAATGCACTTGATATATAGTCACTGGAAATATTAAAATAGCTGATAAAGTGATACAATGGAAACGTTGCCTTTGTCAGCATAGTGAATTTTTGACTCAACATCATGAAGTATAGCTTCAGGACACATTTTATAGGAGAGGAAGAGAACATCTATCTGATTGACACATACAACTTACTGGGATTTCCAATACATTTGCCAATTGTTGAGATAAGAGGGACTGATACATGGAACATGGTGACAAAAGAAGGGAAGCTGCAATAAGCAACAAAATGACACATTTTAAGTCACAATAAACAAACACGCATAAAACTGGGTGTACATACCTGATTTTTGGCAGGAAAACTTAGCAGGATTTTCAGATCTTTATCAGGTGCATGTGAAATGTTATACCAACCCTTTATGCTGTTTGAACGTGTACAATTTTCTTTTAATGTGCACCTAAAAGTATACATAAAATTATACTAGCCTCCTTATCGTGGCTTTGACTTCAGACACTGTACTTCAACTTATTTAATGTTATTGATTTTTTACAGGAACACTATTGATTTTTTACAGGAATACGCTTATAACTGCAAAAAGCTTGAGGAAAACAATCAGTAAAATCTTCTGCTTATCAAAATAAATTACAATGCATTGATATATGCTCTAGGGTCCTGATTAAGTCAATGGGACTCAAGCAAGTATTAGATGCTTGGCCAGTAACAGTGGACTTGGTAGCCTGGGATGGAATTCATCACCCCCAACTTGATTGCTCCATTGTACAGCTCTAGATCTCACCCCCCAGTTTCCTCTACACTCAGTGAGGAGAAATATGCTCTTTCAGGGTACAATTCACCTAACCTATTTTAGACATTCATACAAAAATGAAATGTATCACACTATAGAAGCTGCTCGTTCACTCCAAAGAGTATAAGAGGAGATGGGGATGAAGCTCAGATGTTGAGCTATGCTACAAATGAGTATAGATGATGAGATGCATCCTCCTTCCTACTCTCCTCTGTCGTCCACTGATGTGAACAGTAATCTTTCCCTTTTATGTCAGTGCACTTGGTTAAAAACTAATTCAAAATAGATTTCTTGTCTTCAATAATAAAATCCATTTCAGAAGTAGGATGACACAAAGTAAATAAAAATGTTATAGATGCCAAATTGTAGGAAACAGAAACTACACAACAGAAAATTAAGGAAGAATGAGGAAATACTGGGATATACAAATACTACAAAGATTACACATATTAAAAACATGTGGTAAGAAAAAGAGAACATAAGCATACAAATTAGATAGACAATCACTGAGTTTGAAAGGTGAATCCTTAAAATACTGGCTGCTGTGAACAGCTAATAAAAAAACCATAGGTTAACTCCAAGTAATTCCATATAGCTAGCAATTAAAGACAAGTAAGTGCCAGCTGCATATATCTTAATATTTTCAGATTGAATATTTATAAATAAATGTTACATTTAATATTGTTTTAATAATACTACTTTTCTACCAAACATAGAAGCATGTATAGCTTCAATCATGCAGTGACATGTGCCTTAATGAACTATTCCTTCACTAAAAAGTAGAAATTAGTACATACTTGCAAAGCATGGACCTTTTTCATGAGGAGCTCACTGTATAAACGTATTTCACAAACAATGTGTTTTCTCTCCAGAAGGAATAACACAAGAATGACTTTCAAGAAAAATATCCACTGCTTTCAAAAATGCCCAAAATAACCCCACAAACCATGGAAACCATAAAGCCATCTTCTCTGTAGATCAAGACATTGGCAACTGGAATGCAGTTAAGCACAAGGTCACTTCCTTTGTGGTCTAACTCAGGAAACTGAGTTCCTGCTGCACAAGAACCTGGTGGGGCTTTGCATCTGAATACATTCAGATCATAACTATACTGTAAGAAATTGGGACTATGCCTGACATATTTCAAACTGTCTGAACTAGGACAAATTTCAGTCTCATTTATACCTCTCTTCAGCTTACTGAGATCACAAAGGTCCATTAGCTCCACAGTTTTAGAACCACAGTGGACGGGATCTGTCATCAACAGGTGTGCATAAATCGGATGCTCAGATATGTATGGGTAGGTAACTCACTGGCAAGGATGCACGGGAGAGAGACATCCTATAGTTTGACAGGCTGCGGATCATAACGATGAAGATGCAAGGCAACACACTCGCAATAATTGGCACTAAATAAGTGTATGCATTTCAGTGACACCAACATTAAAATATTAAAGAAGAAACCTGTTTATAAAGCTGAATATTTAAAACTGTCCTAGGACAAAGTTATTCACCTTCTTAGACTGACTGAGGAACACAAGCAGTGAACTTGTTTCCCTCATCTACAATGAAGAATCTAAGAGTTTAAAGGCAAAAATGTAATGCCACCCAGGACCCAGGGTCGTGCTTGTCTTCTTGCCAGGAAAAAATGTGTCTTTTGTTGCTCTAAAAGCTAACCTTTAACACTCAAACAATGTGCTACGGGGAACGGTCATTTCATAGGAAGCAGTCGCAAAGCGGGTAGTACAGCATCTGATGACCCTCAGCATGTATTCTCTCAAGTGCCCTGCACAGGCCAAGAGTAACATGAATTCTACTTACCTAAAGATGAGATTATTTTGTTATGTCCCTATTTTTTAGACAATTGATATTTTTTGCAAGCACACTGGAATGAATATAACAGATAAATATTATTTGTGAACAACATGGTTCTGAAAATTAACATACAGACTCAGACAACTACGAAGTCTGTCTTTCTTGGAAAGGTGGACTGGACCAGACCTTATAGAAGTATGAAAGTAAAAGGTATGAAACCCCAGGATCACATTTTAGACATGCATAGGTATGTGTACTGAGAAAAGCAGAGTCAGGATTTTTTTTTTTAATCTTTCACAGCAAGCTAGTTCTTTATACTACTAAAGATTCCTCTTCACAATTGGAATTGAGTTTCTCTTATTTCATTATGATAACATGATACCTATGCATACCAGTTCATTCATACTTAAGTCTCTGCTTCACTAATCTTGTATTAGCTACAGATCCTACTAAGTTTGCCTCTCTGCCTTGCTAAAGCATACTAATTTCCTCATGGAATAAGAACATGGTTTCAGAGAAAGTTTTGGCTTCCTTTTCCAAGGTACCAGTCCCTGAATGAAGTCCACAGATGTCACACACACTGACCAAATTCAAAAGTAAGTCTGGTCATGTCAGATAACTAAGACATATTGTGTTATTTCCATATGGAAAAATACATGTAAAACATCAGTGCCTTGTATTGGAATAATTTCAGCATACTTCAGGTAAATCTGATTCATCTATAGGAAATCTATAAACATTAAGGGAAATCACACAATGCTATGACTAATTGTTTTGAATGATTGTAAGTGAAAAGGAGAATTTATACATTTGTCCCTATGGAAGAAAGAGTAGAAACAGGAACAGTAGAAACATTTTGCTTCATTTTGTTTTCACTTGCAATAACATGTGCAGCTTTTTTCATCAAAATACTGGATTTGAGTTCACACCGTCTTTAAAATGAAGCACTGCTGGTAAGTTTTATTTAAAAAGTGGAGTGCATACTTAATATAAAATTTATTTCCCAGTAAGAGTATAAAACATAACATCAAGCTCAAAATTATTATGGAATATATTGCTTTAGTGGACATGTATGGACTTTGATTAAAATACTGGCTAAAAACTTGTCGTCCTCTTTTTCTAAAGCTTCACTCAGAGCTCTCTCTTCACAAAACCAAATATTTAATGATGCTAACTGCTTAACAGTGAAAGCTTATGTGGGTGTTGAACAGGATTCATATTATAGTAATTCATTTTTTCTCCAAAGGAGTAAATTATTTCTGTTTCAACCAGATGGAAACTTTTGGTGATTCCCCTCATAAACAGGGGATTTACTGACTAATAACTGTTATTCGCAAACTCTTTATAAGGTAACTAAAAGCCTGAAAAGCTTAGCACTGTAACATATACAGTTTCTAACAAGGTAGCAAAAGAGAGTTTGAAGAAAACACATTACAGAATAAACACCTACTCTCTTCCAATAACTACCTTTGCAAACACAAAGTAGCAGGTCTTCAGCAAAATCACCTTAACATTGAAATAATCCAAAATGGGTAGCATTAAGCTTCTAAAAGAAGGCTACTAGTGGAATTCCTCAAAAATTAATCTTATAGCCACTTTTGTTTAATGTTTTAATCACCGATGAACTGGCATAAAGCAAGATTTACACTGTCAGCATCTGCTGATGATACAAAGTTGGGAACGTTACCATGCAGAGGAAGATGAGAATATCACATAGGAACACTTGGATAGCCTTGAAATGGGATGACATTTCAAAGCATAAAGTACAAGAACATGTACTTAGAGCAATAAAAATCTCACAACCCATATGTGTTATAGACTGGAAACTCATCAATTGGAAAGAAAACAAACAAAGAGAAGGACCTGGGGGCATTATTTGATCATGGATGATTGTGGCCCATCAATGTGATGCTGTCATGAAAAAGATCTTTGTGATCCCAGGACACACTAACTAAGGTGCTTCCTGGACAGACTGATTAAACACCATTGAGCAAGGCACAGCTGAAATGTCTTCTGGAATACCATGACAGTCCTGGTGATCCTTATTTTAAAAGGATACATAAACTTCACAGAAGGACTATTGGAGTCGAGTTAAGAAAGGAATGTCTTATGTGAGAGAATCTTAGTGAAGTTAGCAGTTTTAGCACACCAAAATGAAAGTGAAAAAAGACTGCTTTCACAAAAACATTGAGGAGTAAGTGTGAAGGAGGGGGGAAAACCTATTTAAGCCAAGGCAATGTGAGCACCAGAATAAATTAGTATAACCTGTGCATGAACACGCACGTGACGAAAATGAGCAGACAGATTTTAACCAACAGAAAAATGAGACTCTCAGATAGCCACACAACCATGGCAGGGAGGACAAAAAGCCTATCTAAATTTAGGATGGTCCTTGATTAGTTTATGAGTAGGTTTACATGATGTGGTTGCTTGCAATTGCCAAGTCTAGGCTTGATGACCCAGGAATTTCTCCAGTCCAGGCCAAAGACATACAATAGCTTTCAAACCTGCTTCAAAGAAAGCAGCAAAACTAATGACTCAAATGTGAGGATGAAGTGTTTAGAAAGAAATTCTCCTCTGGCCTAAACCAAAGGCAGTGGTTGCAAAGCAAGGAACTATGAATACTGTAGACAACTGAGCACTCTTCCCCCGTTCTCACACGCAAGATGCTCCCAGCTATTAAGATGCTTCAAGCATGAGTATACAATTTTATCTCTCAATCAATCTGGAATTGTAAAACCAAAATAATTTCTTCTTCTTAGCCCAACATATATTTTA
>JANHGO010000049.1:5963268-5991855 GCA_024606505.1 Aquila spilogaster
GATCCGAAAAGGAAAAGAGAGCGATCCCGTGACTTGCCAACAGTTTTATCTTTCCCTCTGAGCGGAAAACGGAAAAATGCAAAGCAACGCAAAGTCCTCTGGGGAACGTAGTTCTTCTCTTCTGAGACAGGTGTACCTGGAACTATCAACGATCCATGGAACTGGAGCATTAACTCTCTAACTCCCAGTGCCTTACATGATGTTATGATGTGGAATACTGATAACAAATGTCATAAAACCATGGCAAGCTCCCATCACCAAAACAAAGTATATTAATATAAATGCTCTGCTGGGGTTGTGGGAAGACACAAATCCTCTTTCTTGGCCCTCCAGTATGTTCTTAAAGCCCCAATAATCAAAGGAAAACAGTATTTCAAATGCAATTTCAAGCCCTCTGAAAGGATCAATCACGTCTAAATAAACATCTGTCATGGGGCTGCCTCTAGTGCTTTCACAGCCTTGTCCATCACTGTCTTTTCCAGATAAGGCATGTGGAAGAAAGCCATCTCCCAGAGAATTCTACCTATTTACCAATGTCAAATTAATGCGCTTGGAAGCAGAGCAAAGAAGGATTTCCTCTGTTCTTTCACCAGCGATAATGCTTTGTATGCACACCAAATCCAGAGTATTAATGTTCAGAAGCACAAGTATTGCAATGCCACTCTTCTCTGTGGAAAATAAAATGGATTTTGTGATCTTGTTTAAGACGCCTCGGCTGAATGGCTGGATTTAGGAGGTAATTCCTGTCTTGACAGGTAAAAGTTTGGGTAGTTCTAATGAAACATTTAGAGATAAGAACACAGTGCCTATTTATACCAACCATGCTATCATTCACAGAAAAGCAGAAACCAAAATGGGTAGGCAGCAAATCTCTATGTACTTACTCATCAGTCAAATTTTTCTTCACTACTCATTCCTCTCCTAATACCTGCATGTCATAAGCAACCACTGATGACAAGATTGCTCAGTTCTATGAAAAAAATAAAACCACTTGACCATAAAGAATAAAGGGATAACCTTGTGGTTAAAAGGTTGTCCTATGAGGAAAAAAGGGTAAGTTCACACACAGTATTTATGATTTCACAAGAGAACAACCAGATTCAGAAGGGTACTGTGCCGCCAGTATCAGTTCCTTTCTGGTGATCCAGCTTGAGCAGGATAGATGGAGGTTAGTTCCACCTCCAGTTTACCCACGAGCTTTTGTGGAGTGCCTAAACACAGCAAACACGGCATTTAAGGTAATGTTGCAAATACTGCATCTAGAGGTAGGCACATGGCTTTTGCGGTGCTTACTGACACAATGCCTGGATCTGAAACCCAAAACTTTGCTGGTGCCTTTAAACATCAACCAAGCACTAAGAAAAAACAGTTTTAATTCAACATGTGCATTACCTTTCTGTGCTCTTCATCCATAACTGAATTTCTCTACAAAGTCCTCTCGTTTTACAAAAATTTCTCCCCCAGCCCACAGTACTTCAATACTGCTGATCTCAAAATGCTAACTAACCTCTGATTTCTGCGCTGTGGTGATATCCTTGGAAGCATTCTGGGCACTGCAAATATCCTGAAAAAAATCAGCATTTCTCCATGTCAGGCCGAGAAAGAGACAGATTACTGCTCAGATGTAAAGAATATAACAAAGAGGTATCACAGGGCATTCCAGCTCTCCTCAACAGACTTCACCTGGCAGGCAGTGGCAGGAGAGACACGCATCCACTTACAGCTGGCACACTCACCGTCGTGTATGTACCGTGAATAGCTGTTAATACACAGAACAAGAGTTTTTGTAAGACCCAGGGACTCAATCTAGATTCAGTAATGAATGTGAAATTTCAAATGACAGAAAAAAACGCAGAAATTCAAGACAAAAAACTGGCAAGCATGTAATGAAATACGTAAAACATAACCTAAGTCTACCCTCCAAGCCTACAGTTCTGTTCTGCTTATTCTGAGGACAAATTTAGTACGAAATAGAATCTGTGCTAAGATGCTGAAAGTCATACATTTCTGAAAAGCAATAAGCAGACAGAGCACTTTATATTTTATTTTGCTCTGATCTTCTCTGGTATGTATGTGGCCAGTTAGTACATTCTGTCCTGAAAAGGGTAAACTTCCCAAACTTCTACTCTGTGTGCGTGTTAGCTAATTGTGCATGTATTGCTAATTGTTCTTGCCTCCCCTTACCAAAAAATAGGCCTGTTGGGGATCAGCTCATAGCTGATGCATTAATCAGCACAGAGGATGGCCAAGAGCAGCATGATCTTCTCAGCTCTATGCATGCTGAGAAATGCTGTGACTTAGAGGAAAACAGTTCCTTCCCTGTGTTGCTCCAGGGACCAGGCAGTGATGTGCTGCTTCCTAAAAAGCAGGAGTTCACTTTAATCCCAGGTGCCTATGAATTAGCCTCCCCGTAAAGGAGAGGGGCGTTCTGAAAGTTAATACTATAGCTACCTAGAGTATATGCTAGCCAGACCTAGATTTTAACAACCACATATCATAAAGGTTTTGGCCATGTACTGGGCACAAATGATTTCTATCGCAAGCTCTCAACAATGAGTTTGGCTCTGAAAAAAAAATATGTACAGAACAACAGGCATTTGTTATTATTGTTAGCAGATTAGATGCTTTTTCTCTGGTTAAAATGCATTTGCATTATCCATGTACCACATTTAAATCACATCCTGCCCAGTTAAAGAACAGCTCCATAAGGTGACTTTCACAGATTCTCTTGACTTCTCTGACCTAGGTCTTATCCTGAGTACCAGAGGCCTAGTTTTTTCACAAGAACAAAAAGGATTTTAATGTCATTATGACATCCTTTATTATCTCTTCAGGCACTTGTCATTCAGTCATTGTAATGCCTCTCCTACAGCTCCCAGGGTCCCCTTAAATAAGAGTCATCAGAAGAAGTAGCTTTCTAAAGGCAATCGAAAAAGAGAAGAAGGAGGAAATGGGCCAAGAAAAGGGATTTAGCTATCTTTAGTAAAATGTATTTCCTTAATAAATAACAAAGAAAGAATGATCATGCTTCCAGAGCAAACATATAAACCCTCCAAAGAACTACAGTAGGATCCAGGTTCTTACTTTTCCAACTGAAATGTTTCTGTGATATTCCAAGAGCTTGAGGACAGCGATGCTTCAAGGACCAGACAATCTGAAAAAATGTGACTGTTAGACAAATGCTGAATATTACAAGAAATACTTGTTAAGAAAAATAATTGACCTGAAGGCTCACATGCATTCAGCTGTTCTCTACATGGTACACACTATCCCTCACACACGTTCCTCACATCTTCGTCTAATAAAAATAACTAGATTTTGTCCTTCTATATCACCCTTCTGCTAAGTTATTCAAATGCTACACACACACTCATTAATTGAACTAGATGCCATCTATGCATGATATAGACAAGTAACATCATTGACAAGATATAGATAAGGAAATGTTACCACAAATAAGGATGTAAAATCATCTCCTGAAGAGCACACAGTATACCTGTGGCACAGCCAGGCCCTGAATTCAAGCTTTCCAGCTCAACAGAACAGATTGTTCTAACGCAGGAGACCCCAACATACTGTACTTCTATCTCTTTCTGTCTCACTTGGGTTCAGAGTCTTCTTTTGTAATCTATGCAGTAGCAATTTTCATCCTATTTAAATCTTTTATGATTGCATGAGTCAATTTGCTATTATTTCAGCTAGTAATTACTATACCGACAATTTGCTGGCAGCTGTGGAATGAAAGAGGATCTTCTCCCATGAGCAGAATACCACATCGAAAAACAGAGTTAGATATATACCACTTAAGCCATGGTCTCTTTCATCTGCGTGCCTGCAGATGTGTATGTCTGCAAAATGAATGACTGTCTGAGATCAAATGAAACCCACGTGTGCAGACCTTTCTAGCTTTCCTGTGCTAAGAAGCAGATAGCTTTTTTAATGCAGGAAAGCTACACAGATTTAAAGTATATCCACCTTGCAAAGGTAGAGAAAGCTTTACCTTTATCACAGGCTGGCTTGTTCAGATGAGAACCAGCCTTGGCTACATTTAAATTGCTAAATAAGTGGTATCTCCTAGCTCCACATGCCAGCATGGCACTTGGGCGCTTACTGCAAAGGCCACCTGGCAGCTTGTTAGAAACAACCCTTGGGACTATTGGTGTGCTTAAATACCTTACTAAAAGGAAAGCAGCAAAGAGTCTGATTTTAAAGTTATTTCAGTAATTGAAGATGCAGATGAGTGCATGCAGACACTTTAAAATCCTCCACCAAACACTCATTTTTATCTTCAGAAATCTACATGTCTGCAGAAATCTGGCGTGCTGGGCACAAAATTGCCTAAATGACTTCCCTAGTTCATTATATGAGAGCTCAAACTATGAACCACTGAAATACAGTATTTTACTAGGAGTAATAAGTAAAAGCTTGAAATTTATCAATTTCTGGCAACGCTTTCTTCTAAGTTTATTTAAATATTTTAAAAACAATACTGTCAAAAATGGTTTCCTGATTTTGTCTGCATTGAAATTCACAGAAAAAAACGCTACTGCTTTCTGCATGGCCTGGGCTGACCTTTCAAAACCCACCAGACTGCACTGAATAGCAGATATTTCCAACTTTTTTATCTTTTTTTCTGGAAATGACACCTGAAGGAGTTTTGCAACTGCATATTCAGGTTAGACTGAGATCACTTTACACAGGGTACCATAAACATTCAACATAACTCCCACGTTTCTATTATCCACTAACATAAGTCATAGGAGCAGCATGGCAGTACTACTGTCAGGCAGAAGTTAAGCTCGCAGTCTTCTGCTTAACACAGTAAAAGGGCTCATCTTTGGCACAAAGCACAGGCAAGGTAAGCAAGGTTCCATAATACTATATACTCTAAAGACCAGCTAATTGAGTAAGAGAAAGTTCTAGTCCAGGAAGATAGAGAACCAAAATGACAATGTATTCCATAACTGCAGGAAAATATGGCTTTTCAGTTTGGGTTGATAAAGGACATATTTTCCTTTCTAATGCTTCTTTCCTCTTAAAAACCCATTTACATTGTTTACTAAAGTCAGCTTAATAGTTCAGAATACTTGTATATATCACCCTTACTGTCAACTCCTAGGGACAAAGTCTTTTCTTCTTGATTCTCTAATCAGTATTGGACAGGAGTGTGGAACTTGGCACACAAAAGTTACATGATACCAGAGGAACTTTTGCCATGCCAAAGCTTTGGATGAGCTCCTGAAATCCCAGAATTGCAGGGAACCCACCTCTGTTTTGTTTCCAACATTGGCAACATAAGAAAGGTGCAAAGACAACCTGTATTAAAAGAGTTCTGTGCTCCTATATAGACTCCCAATGCAATGCAAGGGGGTTGTTCTCTCCCTGTTAGTCCAATGAGACTCTACTGTGAAGGATTATCACCTGAACTTTGGGGCCAAAACCTAGAGAACACAAAAAAATCCAGACATTCTGTAATTTACCACCTCATTCTAAGTCTCACATAGAATCATAGCATCATTAAGGTTGGAAAACACTTTCAGGATCATCAAGTCCAACCACCAACCTGGCCTATCGAGTCCCATCACTAAACCATGTCCCTTAGCACCACATCGCAAATCTCTTAAATACCTCCAGAGATGGGATACCCTGGGCAGCCTGTTCCAATGCCTAAGCACGCTTCCCATGAAGAAATTCTTCCTAGTGTCCAATCTAATTCTTCTCTGGCACAATTTGTGACCATTTCTTTGTGTCCTATCACTTGTTACCTGAGAAAAGAGACCAACATCCTCCTCACAGTAACCTCCTTTCAGATGGTTGTAGACAGTGAGGAGGTGTTCTCTCAATTTCTCCAGACTAAACAGTCCCATTTCCCTCATCCACTCCTCATAAGTCTGTTTTTCTAGTCCCTTCAGCAGCTGCACTGTTCTTCTCTGCACATACTCCAACAGTTCATTATCCTTCTTGTAGCAAGGCGCCCAAGCCTGAATATCGTATTCAAGATGCAGTCTCATCAGCACTGTGTACAAGGTCACAATCACCTCCCTAGTCCTGCTGGCCACACTATTTCTGACACAGGCCAGGATGCCATTGGCCTTCTTGACCACCTGGGCACACTGCTGGCTCACGTTCAGCTGGCTGTCAACTGACACCCCCAGGCCCTTTTCTGCTGGGCACCTTTCCATCTCATACCACTGCATGGAGTTGTTATGAGCCATGTGCAGCACCCAGCACTGAGTCTGGTTGGATGCCATGTGGCCAGACTCAGCCCATCGATTTGACTTATACAGATCCCTCTGCAGAGCCTTCCTGTCCTAAAGCATATCAGAAGTGCCACCTAACTTGGTTTTGCCTGCAAACTTACTGAGGGAGCGCTCAGCCCCCTCACCCATCTTGATAAAATTGTTAAACAAACTGGCCCTGAGACTGAGCCCTGGGGAATGCCACCAGTGACTGGCTGCCCATGGAAATGAACTCCATTCACTGTGACTCTGAGCCCTGCAGTCATCCACGGATGAAGAATATCTGTCCAAGCCATGAGCAGCCAGTTTTTCCAGGACAGAAGTTACCCAGAAAATGCACAGAAGAGATCACACAGTCCATGCATCCAGTACAAATAGCTCAGGTCTCTAATTTTGAGAACAACATGCGAACAATGTAGCACAAGAACTAGTGTAAAAGGATTCAACCAATAATTAAGAAAGATGAAAAAAATCCAGTCAAACACACACAGATATGTCAGTGAAATTGCTCTTGAAAAAGAAAATCTCTTTCTCACAAGTGTCTAAATTAGGTAGAAAGAGTTCACTGAATGTTGATATAATTTTTTGTATAAACATTCACATTGAGATTTTCCTCTTATTTATGCTGGTACAGCTTGCTTTAAAAACAAAGTCTGTTTGCAGGTGAGAGAAAGGCTAAGATAGGTTAATCTGTCAAAGCAGAGCACTGCACCAGCACTACTTCCATGGCTGCAGCCAGCTTGACTGCCCTTGCAGCTTCCCTAAGTTTCCTTACACATCAGCTAACTGCACCACGTAAATACAGCCTCCAAAGCTGAGACACTGTGCTGCTATAGGCTGATCTGAAGAAGCTGCTTCTAGTTACAGGTTAATGTGTTTTATTACTTCTAGAGAGGATTCCATAATAACAAATCATTAATGATCAAGAGTATTTCTAAGTATACTCAAAATCACTTGACAAAACAGGAATAATTTTTTAATGACATTTAATATAAAGTATTACCTACTGTTCTAAGATCTGTATTTACGCACAGTTCTCCTCAGTAACAAATGACAGCGAATAAGTATTAAATAAATGTAATATTAAGACATACCATTATCCACTGTCACTGGAGTAGTGTGATTGCAGACACAGGATGAGTTTTTCAGCACTACATTTTCACAGAGCATTTCAATAGGTTTTACAATTTTTATTATACAGGAAGTAAGGGTTTTGCTTATATTTGCAGACACGGAAATCTATAAAACAATGAAAACATAAGCATTCAATAGATTTCTTATAACACTTGTTAAATTGCCCCCATGCCTTTATTGAAAACTTCAAACTACGAAATGTAGAAACATAATCTTTTGTGGCAGCAGCAGACAATTCATTAGGCAGCTTCTCAAAGGAGAAGACCACTCCCAACTGGAGAAACAATACAAAAAGTCCTGAAAGGAACAGCATGGCTTACTTACACAAATTAAATGGATCTCTAATGTATGTGAGGGGAGTAATCTAGACTATTTTGGATTATAAAATAAGAATTTTGCGGTAGCAGTATTATATGCTGTTACAGTTCCCTCAAAATATTTGAGCAAGAATTACAAATCCTCACAGAGTCTACATTTGCATCCATATCCAAAATTCACTCAATTATGAAACAGAATTTGTCTTGTAATTAATTATTCTTTGTTTCTGGCTGAGAGTGCTTTACAAATATGAGCACATTAATGCATTCAATCAGGAAACCAGAAACAATAGCATGCAGATTAAGTGGCCAGTCACAATACTTGATAATCAAATACTCAAGGCTATGTTTGCTGAGAACAGATACTGAATAAATACTAATATCAAGCACTTAAAGACACATTTGTGCTAGCTTATGTGTTCCAGTGAATGTTTCATAACTTGTTACAAAGCTCAGTACTTACATAATGGACTCAATACATAGTCACTGGAAATATGAAAATAGCTAATACAGTGATATAATTGAAAAGTTGTCTTCGTCAGTATAGCAAATCTTTGAGTCAACATCATGAAGTATAGCTTCAAGATATTTTTTATAGGAGACGAAGAGAACATCTGTCTGATCTACATATTCAACTTACACAGCTTTTCAATACATTTGCCAGTTGTTGAGGTAAGAAGGATTAACATATGGAACGTCATGACAGAAGAGGGGAAGTTGCAATAAGTAACAACATGACGCATTTTAAGTCACAATAAACAAACATGCGTAAAACTGGGTGTACATACCTGATTTCTGGCAGGGAAGCTTAGCAGGATTTTCAGATCGTTATCAGGTGCATGTGAAATGTTATACCAACCCTTTGTGCTGTTTGAACGTGTACAATTTTCTTTTAATGTGCACCTAAAATTATACATAAGATTATTCTAGCTTCCTCATGGTGGCTTTGATTTCAGACACTGTACTTCAACTTATTTAGTATGCTATTGATTTTTTACAGGAACACTATTGATTTTTTACAGGAAATATGGTTATAACTGCAAAAAGCTCCAGGGAAACAATCAGTAAAATCTTTTGCTTATCAAAATAAATTACAATGCATTGATATATGCTCTAGGGACCTAATTAAGTCAATGGGACTCAAGCAAATGTTAGATGCTTGGCAAATAACAACAGACTTGGTAGCCAGGGAGAAACTTAATTACACAGACTTCTGACTGCTTCACTGTACAGCTCTGAATCTGACCTCCCCCATTTCCCTCTACACTCAATGGAGAGAAATATGCTCTTCCAGGGTCAGGTTATCCTAACCTATTTTAGACATTAACACAAAAATGAAATGAGCCACATTATGAAAGCTGCTGTTTCTCTCCATAGTAAATAAGAGGAGACAGGGGTGAAGCTCAGATGCGGAGCTACACTTCAAATGTGAAGCTGAGATGAATTAATCCTTCTTTCCAGTCACCTCTGTTGTCCACTGATATGAATGGTAATCTTTGTTTTTGTTATAAACACCTTTTTTTGAAAAGGTAATTCAGAAAAGATATCTCTACCTTAAATAACAAAATTTCAGAAGTCGAATGGTAAAAAGTAAATGAAAATGTTACAGATGCCAAATTGTAGGATAAAGAAACTATACAACAGCACAAAATTAAGAAAGAGTGAGGAAACATCAGGATATTTAAGTACTATAAATATTATACAAATAAAAAATGCAGTAAGGAATGGAGGACATTGACATACAAATTAGGTGGATGATCACTGCGTCTGAGAGATGAATCCTTAAAATACTGCCTGGTGTGAACAGCTAATGAACAATTCATAGATTAACTTCCAGTAATTTTCTAAGGCAAGCAAGTAAAGTTATTGCTAAATGCACGTATCTTAGTATTAAAGTGAATATTCATAAATAGAAGCAGTATTTAATATTAATGTTTTAGTAACAACGCTTTTCTACAAAAGGTAGAAGCATGTTTAGCTTCAATCATGTGACAGTGACATGTGCCTTAGGAACTATTCTCTTGCTAAAAACTAGAAATGTGGACATTCTTGAAACACATGGACCTTGATATAGTTTTTCCACTAGGAGTTCACTGCATAAACATACTTCACGAACAATGTGTTTGCTCTTCAGAAGGAGAGCACATGAAAGACTGTAAAGAAAAACATCCATCACTTTCCAAAATGCCCAAAATAACTCCACAAACCATACAAGCCATACAGCCATCCTCTCTTTAAATCAAGATGTTGGCAATGGGAACGCGCTTAAACACAAGGTCACTTCCTTTGTGGTCTAACTGAGGAAACTGCTACATAAGAAGCTTGTGGAGCTTTGCATCTGAATACATTCAGATCATAACTACACTTTCAGAAATTGAGAGTATGTCTGACATATTTCAAGCTGACTTAACCAGGACAATTTTCAGTCTCATTTAGATCTTTCTTCACCTTACTGAGATTGCAAAAATTCATCAGCACTGTTTTAGAACCACAAAGGATGGATGGGATCTGTCATCAACAGATGCCCATAAACCAGATGCTCAGCTGTACGTAGTTAAATAAGTCTAACTGGCAATGAGGAATGAGAGAGAGACATCCAATAGTTTCTGATAGGCTGAGGATCACACTCTTGAGCATACAAGGCAACATGCTTGTCATATTTGGCACTAAACAAAGACATGCATTTCAGTGACATTAATACTAAAATATTAAATAAGAAAACAGTCAATAAAGCTGAATATTC
Source organism: Aquila spilogaster (assembly GCA_024606505.1). NCBI lineage: Eukaryota > Metazoa > Chordata > Aves > Accipitriformes > Accipitridae > Aquila > Aquila spilogaster. The sequence continues at coordinate 5,973,702 of JANHGO010000049.1, forward strand.
AAAACCGTCCTACAACAAAGATATTTATATTCTTAGACTGCCAGAGCAACATAAGCAGTGAGCCAGTTTCCCTCATCTACAAGGAAGAACTCAGGAGCTTCATGGCAAAACTGTACTATCACCTATTACCAAGGGCTGCACTTGTCTTCATGTCAGGGAAAGCTTGTCTTTTTATGCTCTAAAAGATGATCTTTAACATTCAAGCAATGTGCAATGGAGAATGATCATTTCATAGGAAACGGCCATATGGGGAAGTAGAGGATCTGATGTCTCTCAGCGTATTGCCTTGTAGAAGTCGAGAGTAACATGAATTCCACTCACTGGGAGAAGAGAGCAAATTTAGGGAGAAGGACACTTAAAGACTTCCATGGAAGACAAAGGGGGCATTTTCTGTTTTCAACACCCCATAAAATTCAAGATCAAATTTCAGACACACATAGACATATTGCATTATTTCTGCATTGAAAATACATGTAAAACATCAGTGCCTTCTACTGGAATAACTGTAACATACTTTGGATAAATCTTGTTAATCTAGAAAATACATAAACAGTAGGAGAAATCACGCTATTCTATGAGTAATTGTTTTGAATGATTTTAAGGGAAAAGGGGAATATATAGATATTTGTCCCTGTGGAAGACAGAGTAGGAACAGAACAGCAACATTTTGTTTCATTTTGTTTTTGTTTACGATGTGTGTTTTTTTTTCATCAAAATACAGGATTTGAGTTCACATGGTCTTTAAAAAATTATTTTGGAGTATATTGCTTTAGTGGACATGTATGGACGTTGATAAAAACACCTGCTAAAAACGTCTTCCTCTTTTTTCCCTAATGATAAAATCAGAGCTCTCTCAAAAATAAACAGCCATTTAATGATGCCAAGTGCTAACAATGAAGAAAATATGTAGGCGTTGAAGAGGAATCATATTATGGTAATCTATTTTTTGTCCAAATTATTTCTGTTTCAACGAGGTGGAAACTTATGGTGATTTCCCTCATAAGGAGGGGATTTACTGACTGATAACTGTTATCTTTATAAGACAACTAAACGCCTGAAAAGCTTAACACGGTAATTTATACAGTCTCTAACAAGGTAGCAAAAGAGAGAAAGAGATTTTGGAAAAAAACCCTAACACTACAGAATAAACACCTACTCTCTTTTGATAACCACCTTTAGGAATACAAAGAAGCAGATCTTCAGCAAAACCATGGTAACACGATAAAACAAATGAATCTTCATAATCAGTTTTCTTTAATGTTTTAACCAGTGATCAACTGGTATAAAAAGAAGTTATACGCTGATAGCATCTGATGATGTTGGGAACATTACTGTGCGGAGTAGGGTGAGACTATCACACAGAAAAACTTGGATAACTTTGAAATGGGATGACATTTCGAAGCATGAAGTATAAGAACATGTACCTACAGCAGTAAATATCTCACAACCCATATGTGCTATAGACTGGAAACTCATCAGCTGGAAAGAAAACAGAGAAAGAGAAGGGCCTGGGGGCTTTGTCTGATCATGGATGAATGTGGCCTATCAATGTGATGCAGTCATGAAAAAGACATTTGTGATCCCAGGACACACTAAGTAAGGTACTTTCTGGACAGACTGAGAGGGATTAAAGACCACTGAACAACGTACAGTTGAAATCTCCTGTGGAATAGTTTGATAGATTTGGCCATCCGTATTTGAAAAGGATGCATAAAAACTTCACAGTGGGTGAACTTCAACGGAGTTACAGAAAGCAGTGTCTTATATAAAGGAGTTTAGTGAAGATGGCTGTTCAGTATAGCAAAATGAAAGTGAAGAAGGGGACTGTTCTCACAAAAATGGATAAGATGAGAAGATAATGTGAGGGATGAAGAAATCCTATTGAAGCCAAAGCAGTGTGGGCAACAGAACAGACAAGTATGACCTAACCACAAATATGCGTATGATAAAGACAAGCTGAGAGATTTTAACCAGGAGAAAAATGAAACTCTTGGAGAGTCACGCAGCCAAAGCAGGGAGGACAAAAGGCCTATGTAAATTTAAGATCGAGCTTGATCAGGGTGGGTTTGCATGATATGATTTCTTGCAGCTGTCAAGACTAGGCTCGAAGACCCAGGAGTTCCTTAAATCCAGGCCAAAGACATGCAGTAGCTTTCAAACTTGATTCAAAGAAAGCAGCAAAACTAATCACTCGTATGCAAGGATTAAGTGTTCAGAAACTAATTCTCCTCTAGCCTAAATGAAAGGCAGTGATTCCAAAGCACTATGAATACTGAAGGCAGCTGAGCACTCTTTCCCTGTTCTCCTATGCAAGAAGCTCCCTATTAAGATGCTCCAAGGACAAGTACTTTTACCTCTCAATCAATTTTGAAAGTGAAAACATGTTCTAAAACCAGAATATTTCTTCTCTTTAGCTTAACATACATTTTATGAGTAGATCTCAAAAATCTGAGGGCTAACACACACTTTAAAAGGTGCAGAGCTCCTTTTCACATAATAAGTGTCTCACATTTATGGCGATGATTGATTTCATAAAAATTCATTAGATACAATCTTGATGCTGAATACCCCCAAGCCTGTAAAAATGTACACTGAGTAATAATGCATTGCTTTTATATGCAAGGCTAAAATACCAGAAAATACCTTTGATTCAAAGAACACCACCCACAGTAGGGATCCTTTGCAGATAAGCATTCTTGCTCGGAAACATATCTACCACAATTTGCAACTGGTATTCTTCTCACCTAAAACCAAAGAACGCAATAATACACCAAATTAAAATAGCCTCCAGAAACAAGGAAATTGAGGGTTACCATAAAAATTTTGACATCAGTCAAGCACGATCCCTTCAGAGAAGTTTCCTTATGGACTCCCCTCTGTCAGAAGACCTTTGGATAGAAATATGTGGCCTATTGTACACACACTGCATTTTGCCATCAGATGGTGAAACTCCTCTGACAATGACAATTTGGTTCTACTACTCAAAGGCCAGCATGGACAGAGTAATGCAGGAAAGTCTGATTAGCATAGTGAGTTATAGGCAACAATAGAAAGGAGGTTTGTTTTATGAACAATGCTCTGCTTAGTAGCATAGTTTTCCTCTCATCAGAACTGAAATTTTTAAATGATTGATGAAGGTGCATTCAAAAATGCATGCGCAAAACAAAATGCTTCTGTGTTTACATCAACATGTCAGGTAACTGCATGTGCACACTGGAACAAGCGCATGCAACTACTCAGCATGCATACAAGCAAATGCTATTTCAATAAGCAAATATAGATAATTGTGGCTATATTGTATGTATCTATACTTGTACATTCAGCTTGAATATCCTAGTCAGCCATTTTCAGAAAAGGAAAGGAAAAAGAAAAAGAGAAAGCTGTTTACAAATACAATAATGTTATTAATAACAATGTTAATTAATAATAATAAGAAAAATATTCCTGATTCAAACCATTTGCTTACAAATTTTTAAGTTCCTATGTTTTGTGAATATAAACAAGGACACATAGCAGGTATTTAGATAGGTATTTACTTTTTTCCAACTACATATTGTAAAATTCAATTTACCTGAAGGTGTGTGAGGTAATATGCTCAGAAACTAGCCAACATCTTAGACTACTAGCAAGTAAAAAAAAAGACAGCGTAGATGTCTTATTTAAGCTACAGGAGATTATTAGAGAAGCATGTACTCCTAAAAACTGTTGTTCCTCTTTAACAAGTTGCTCTTTTACCAGTGCCAAAGAAAATGGAAGCCTTTCCTTTGAATATTTACGTATATTTTTGACTGAAATGTTGAAAGTTTCTGCATTTGTGATATATGGTTTGTATCAGTCAGGAGCTGTCCCACCAACTTACCCACTCCCTCAGACGGCAGGCTAACATTTATGTTCACTGCTGGAGAAGTGATCTTACTGTAAATGAAGTAGCCATGCGTTGGGGTAAAATCCCATCCTGCTCAGATGGCCCTTATGTTTTTCCTGCCATTTTCCCAACTACTGGTGAGACAATGGAATTTGCTGAGTTAATTCTCAGCAGCCTTGCTGCAGGATGTGCTGCAACAACTGAGCAGGCTACTGGGAGCTGCTCTTGGCTTGGGATGCAGCTCTGAAGTGGGTGCCCATGTGCAGAAGCTTACAGGATTGCTCAGCCTCAATATATATATGAGTTAAATAGTTCTAATTGTGGAGTTGTTCTTTTGTTTGTTTGTTTGTCTGTTTGCTCATTTGTTAAGTCTAGGTCTACCTGGAGATAATGACAACTTTATCATAACGACTTCAGCAGGCCTAAAAATTCAAAGCTATCTCCCAAATTAAGAGATTTCTCCATATCAGAAAATCCCCAATTGAATAACAAGCTCTAGCCTACCAATACCTGGATTACTACTACAGAGGAACTGTCTCCAAAGAATCTAGCTTTGTGTGCTACCTTCAGGCTTGATTCTGCATAATGCCAGTCTCCAGGAAAAAAAAAAAGAAAAAAAATTGACTCTCTCAGCTGAATGACATAAAATAATCAAGGGATTAAGGGCCTTGCTGGATCAGAGCAAGAGTGGGCAGCACCATGGAAACAGAAGCTCTTCTGAGCTCTGTGGAAGTGCAACCAGAACTTAGAGAGCATAATTCGACCTTAGGCATAAAGCTGGTAACTGCAGTTTGGATGTTAGTTTGGACTCTGACTGACCCAAACTAATACTTCATCTATAAATGGCAGAAGTCCTTAAAGCAGCAGTTCATTTGAACTTATTTATTTATTTTTTAGTGCTGTGCTTACCTTATTGGCAGAGGACAGATAGATGTAGTTACTATCTACTGGATCAAGTCGAAGTTTGGGAAAAATAGGGGTTTCTTCCTCGATTTCGTACAAAATCTCTGGGCAGTTAGATTTCATATCTTCATTAAGAATAGCCTACAACACATGAAAGGAAATTATTCACAAACCCTCTTATTGACCTGTTAGTATTTTAACCCAAAACCTAATTTATGTTCTTTCACTAACAACATCAGAGTCCCTGAGATGATTTACTGTGCCCTGATACAGTTCATGTACCTCACTCTCTCATGCTGCAGGAAGAAGGAGGAAAAGACCATCAGAACAGAATTTCTACAAGATACATAGCAGACAAATTCTGCATGGAACCTGGCACTGCTTTAGTGTATGAAACATCCCACTCATCAAGTATGTTCATGATTAATGCAGAAACGGAATGTGGAAGAGACACCTATACCTCAGAGACATATTGTGTTAACTACTTCTATGAGTGGAGAAGAGTACTGCTCTTCAGAAAAAAGATGAACATCTAGGCACCCAAAACTTAAATGTGGTTCTGTGCTAGTAATTGACAACTGTCTTTAACAGAAGTTTCTTTACGGCTTTTGTGAGTATACATCTAAGGTGGTATTTCCTCATATCTTGCCCAACTGTAGTTTTCTGTCACCCTTCTCACCAAATTCAAGAGAACCAGAGATCACAGAAACTTTAATTTGCAAGTTAATAAGCACACTAACACTAATACAAGATTTTTTTTCCATAAACACCGCTAAACAGGATCGTGTTCACTGTGTTCACTGTGCTAAGGAGACATGAAAGATTTTAATTTTATTTTTCAATACCAAAAGCACAGAAAAATCAAATGGACAAAAGCTTTTCAAGCTATTATACTCCTTTTCAATTGCCTGCAAAAAAAACAAACCAAACCAAAACAAAACAAAACCAGAAAACTAGAGCCATCCTATGCAGTGTAGACAGGAAATGCACATTTTAGCAAAACTCAGAAAAAAATAAAGCATAAAAGATGTTTTGCTGGATGGTTAAGAAGTTTGAGAATGAGATAAGATGACTTTCACTTCTGTGTGACTGATCTAAGCTAGCTAGGTCAATTATTCAAAAACCAAGGGAAAACGGGCCTTGAATTTTCTAACAGACAGCTATTCACATGACACAGGCTAACAAACTAATAAATATGCTGCCTTCCAGTGCTCCTTAAATCTACCAATATTTAGTATTTCCACTGGAAAATGTAAGGGAGACTGTCTGCTCCTTTAAGGGAACGTGGTCAAAGACCTTTTCCATTATTATCATTCAGCTGGGTTATCTGATGGAGGACTCTTAAGGTCAGAGACAGCCACAAGACACTAACCTCCCAGTTGGGGGCTATTTTATAGCCCAGTAAATAAATAAAATACTAACAAATAAATAAAATACTACACACAGGATGTGAACCAGGAGGCCCTGGACAGGAAAAGTGCAGAAACCACAGAGCTTTGCAAACCTATGGGGTTGTGCACAGGAAGGGGAGCAAGAAGGATAAAGAGGGGAATAGGTAGAAAAGAGTAAAAAAGGAAAGAAAGGGGCCGATCATGTTTAAAACTGAGGCCATCAGTACACTTGTCTGGCCAGGCCCTGTGCCTGATCACTGCAGCCCGCCCTATCTTCTCACATTTTCTCATTAAATGTTTCCTTAACACTGTCTCTGCACATTTACACTCTTATGCCATGGGCAGGAACAGTGTGTGTTCCCAAACCAGCTGCTGTTGGGGACCGGTGTGATGAGGCAAGTGGGACGGTTGAATGGGGGCTGTGGGTCACAGTCCATGTGCCTGGTGCTGGCTGCTGAGGCAGGGTGAGTGTGCATGGGTTCCCTGGCCTGGTGTGCATGGGATGTATGTGTGTATAAACCTGAACACTTCAAGCTGAAGCAGCTGACAAATAGGCAACCTGTGAAGTGGATCCAGGGCCTGCAATCCAGACAGGGGTATAGGGCAGGTCCAGGGGCTGTCCTGGTACTTGAGGGACCCGTGAACTTCAAGCCAGACTAGCCAGCAAGCAGGCAAACCAAGAAGCAGGTCCAAGGCATGGGGTCCAGGCAGAGGTGCTGGGCAGACACAAGAACTGTACCAGTACATGAAGGATCCATGAATACGCATGTGCTTGTGAACCTGGAGCGTGCTGTGTGTGTGCTTGCACCAGTGAACTTCTGTCTCTCCCAGAGAGGAGGATGGAGTCTTGGCTGTGTGTGTTGGCGTTTTATGTGAGTCATGTGCCTGGGCAGCCAGAAAGGCCAACCGTATCCTGGGGTACATCAAGCATGGCATAGCTAGCTGGGGAAGTGAAGGGATTGACCACTCTGCCTTGTGCTGGTGTGGCCTCACCTTGAGTACTGTATACGGTTTTGGGCACCACAGTACAAAAAGGCCATAGAACTATTAGAGAGTGTTCAACAGAGGGTTACAAAGATGGTGAAGGGTCTGGAGGTAAAGACTTATGAAGAGCAGAGGGGGCAGAGAGGTTTGCTCAGTGCAGAGCAGAGGAGCTGAGGGGAGGCCTGATGGCGGCTGCAGCTCCTCACACGGAGCAGAGGGACAGCACTGAGCTCTGTTCTCTGTGACAGTGCCAGCGCCCGAGGGAATGGCACGGAGCTGTGTTGGTCAGGTTGGGTGTTAGGAAAAGGTTCTTCACTAGAGGGTGGTGGGCACTGGCACAGGTTTCCCAGAGCAGTGGCCATGGCACCAAGCTTGCCAGAATTCAAGAAGTGTCTGAACAACACTCTCAGGCAAATTATCTAACTTTTGTCCTGTGTGGAGCCAGGATTTGGACTCAGTGATCCTTATGCGTCCCTTTCAACTCAGGATATTCCATGATTCTATGATTCCCATTATTGGTCATGTCTGTCCTGTCTCTGGGAGTGTCTGTGTCCTTCTGGGATACATACTCAGCTTTGCTGATGGTTGGACCTGAAAAGGGGAAAGCAGCAGCCACATCCTAGCCTGGGCGGAGACCCTTGGGTCCCCAGGCACTGGGCTGGGCCCCAGCAGTCAGACGGGAGTGAACTTGGGCTGGAGTGACCGGAGGAGGCAGCCACACTTTTTACTTCACTTAACAGAAAATCAAAGCAGGGAAATAAACAAAAGACAGAGTAACTGAGAACTCCACAGTCCATAAATTGATTACCGAGCGCATTAGCAGATTAATGAAATGTTTCCCTGCACTTTAAGCAGGATACATAATTGCTTTTGAAAGTTATCTTGTTCTTCAAGTAGCAATACGGCAATTACTTCATAAACAAACAAAAAAAAGAGAGATTCCAGGTGGTATATCTGCTTATAATGCAGTGCCTAAACCATAGGAAACATATACTTATTTGAACACACTAGCAGTCGATGCAGAAGGGAGGAATTCCCATGCTCCACTTACCTTCAGTAACTGTCCATCATCTGTTCCCAGAAAGAGAACGATCTGATTTAACACAACTGTGCCATAAACAGCCACTAATCCAGAGTGAATCAAGGTGGGTGATTTCTTGATTGATTGTACCTTCTGAAAATCAGATATAAGAGAAAACGATTACAAAGTTATTCACGTGTACTACAAAATGTTAATAAAAAGAAGAATCCCTGGAAAGATTCTCGGAAAACTCATCTATTGAAAATAGTGTGGGTAACATTTTTATTCTGGCAGAATTTCAGAGCAACACATCATCGGAAATGGCACATGAAACTACTTTTTTATATATAGAGTGACTGGTCACATCTATGATAGAGAATACATCCACTTTGATCTCAGTGGGACACAGACTTGGTCTAACAGCTGCACGCTAATTTTCAATAGAATTTCTGTTTTTTGGGGGACATAACGCTCTGAAACTGTTCTGGACTGCCAGTACTTCTCAATGCAGCCATGTTTTTCCATCACCTGACAGCACCTATCATAAAGGCTACAGATAGGCTCAGCAACCACATGAAAAGATATGCAAATGATCTGGAGAAAGGATGTACTTCAAACACTCAGACTCTTTTCTCTTGCCAGAAAATGCAGAGCTTCATCCTCCCCTGGTATGGTTTCCTGCTTTACACTAAAAGGAAGTTGAGACTTGCATACTACATGAATATAAAATTGATATAAAGCAGCATAAAGTTCATGTCAGGGAGGACATAAATGTACTTGCATAAACTTCAAAATCAAATGTTACCTACAATTCTCTGTCCAAGCTGGATAAAGTTAAGAGAAAAATGCATGTAAGAAGCTCATGAAAGAAAACATTGTGTAGGAAATCCCTACATCTTGTGGAACAAAAAAAAACCATACCAAACAACTCTGATCTACTACCTTCACTGCAGAAAGCCAAGTGTTGAAAGGAAGCCCTCACTGTGTAAGAGGCTGAGAGAAGAGCTCAGGCAGGACCAGGTCTTTGAGAATAAGCCCCATAGGTCAGTTTAAAATGCCCAGTATCTCAGCCTCAAGGACAGGTCCCTAAACCTACAGGAACAGCCTGAGTGCAAGAACCTATTTTGCATTAATGCACTAGACAAAGTGTAAGAATGGACTATTAAAATCCACGTTTTGCAGAAAGATAAAGGCACTTCTCAAATTTATGAAGTCAACAAATGACTTTTTTTTTTCAATTAAAAAAAGAAACAAATCTATAACATGGTAACAGCTGAATCCAACTCTCCTGCATGCCTGAATGCTGGCTTAACCCCAAAAGCCTTTCCACATAGAAATACATTTTTTCTGAACTGCAATCCTAAGTCAATTAAAATCTTTTTCAGTCATCTGAATTATTTTAATTAGCTTGCACGAACAGCCATTTGGAGTAAAAGAAGACTTGATTAACTTTCATATTTAAAGATCTTTTTTTTTCTTCTTTTTTTTTTTTCTTGCAGCAGGAAGAAAACATAGGAACTGCCATGTACTGGCACAGAATTTCAGTAAAGCCCACTTTGGCATAAGACTCCAGTACCACAGAGGTCTCTTTTATATACGGGGAAGGAAAAGTGATTGCACACATCAGAGGGTAACAAACTCCAGCACTGGTGCACACAATGAGCCCTCGCTCAGACCAAGGAGTGAGGAGATGAAGTGTTCCAGCCTTTGATTACCAAGAGAATTAGGATTTTTTTTTTCCCAGTGCTCTGTATAGCAGTGTTAGGAAGACAAACCACCCTCGGTTTCCTGCAGACTCTGTACAATACGATCACAGAAGAGGAGAGGACTCGCCCAGTCTCTGAAAAGCTTTGCTGCCAGATTTTATTTTGACCCACATACAAGTAAAATAACTAGTGTCATATCAGTGCATCCTCCTCATCTGACTGAGGAACCAGTACTGACAAGTGTGGAAGCCTCCTCCCCTCACTCCGCTTGCTAGAGGGAGGGTCAATGCGACATTGAGCTAATATAGATAAGAAGAGGAGGAATTTAGATGGTGGGCAGTCACAACAAAAATTGTCTTCTCTCTTCTGCAACCTATTTCTCCAGCTTGCCCATTCCCTCCAGGGTGCAGCTGCTGCTTTCACCCTTCTGTCATCCCTTTTCCACGTGCATTTATTTTTTTAACAAGCCCTTTTACTTCTTCCACTGTAACTAATGGGGTTACAGCACTGTAGGGCCTTCCCAAGCTTTTCTCTTTCACAGCTAAACCCAGCCTAAAACACATTTACAGTCTTAACTTCTTTTATACTTGAAGAGCCATTCATCTCCACAATCATCTATGCTGTAACACTTCCAGGCTCATACAGAAACAAGACATGCAAACAAAAAGACAATAAATACTGCTGTAGAACACTTTTTTTTTAATTCTTCAGTTGCACTCCTCTATTTTAATCTATTGTTCCCCAGAGTCTTCACATTCATAGGTAAGCATATGGATTTCCTGATTTACATTTTCCTGATTTACATTTTGCCTTTATATCAAGCTTTCTATGCTGTTTGGCTATTGGCATTAAAGTTATTTTTATTCATTTCATATTTTGCATCTCATTTTCAGATTTATCTCCATATGATTCCAGCTGCAGCAACCATATTCACACTTGTACTTTCTGTCTCAGTTTCCTCTTGTTTCTCACACCTCGAAGGGAAGGGCAGCACTCTAGCTCAATCAGCACTCAACATATTGCAGTTGGCCAAAAACTAAAAAGTAAGGGTTTGAGAAATCGGACTGAACAAATGGAAGCAACTATACAAAAGGACACAAAACTTGTGAGCTGTGTATAGCAACAGTCAACACTGGAGCAACACATAAATGTCTTTCCTAGTGGGAGAAATCTTCTGGGACGTCATTCTTCTTTCTGAACTTCACCACCCTTCAACCTCTTCCATCAATTTTTACGATATCAGTGGGTAACAGACTTAAATATCGGTGCATGTTGTGAGCCTTTGCTATGGCTAAGGAATGAGGAGTTGATCCGTTTCAAAATTTGATTTCCATCAGTTTTTTTTTTTTAATTTGTGTACTGCATAGCAATGCTAGGAGAACAAACCATCCCAGGTGAGCAGGTGCAAAACAGAGAGGGCAATCGGAAATGAGGGTCTAAACAGAGACCCTGTAGACACAAGATCCTGACCTTCACAATGCAAGGCAGGAGGGAAACTTGGTGGCTCCACTTGAGGAAAAGGCTGATTGAGGCTCCTGAGACATGGGAGGCTAGAAGCTTCTTGCAGAAGAAACACTCCTCCTCTGCCCCCAGATCTGAATTTACAGGATCAGAAAAGTGCCCTAACAGCAAGTGAGGAGGGAGATCAAGCTCCATTAAGGAAGGCTTAAAAAGCAACTGGGCTTGAAATGAACAGTAACAGAGAGAGCAAGAAGAAGTGGTGGGTGACAGTGGCTGGAAATTTCCTTCTGTGAGAGATGAAGGCACACATCTGTTAAACAGTCATGCTGCTAAAACAGGTTTCTTTTCTTAGGTTTCTTGCAGAGAGACTGCCAACGACGTTCCATCCCTTGGACTACCATCCAGTGTTGCACACCCACACAGACATCTAAGACACTGCCTAGAGAAAATGAGGACTACAGAGCTCTGGAGAAGAGAGGACTCCAGGTTTTGTCAGTTCTGTGAGATCAGTAAGAGGTGATGCTGTCCTGGGTTTGCTACTCACAAACAATGAAGAACTGACTGGAGACATGATAATCAATGGCAGTCTTCTCTGTAGTATCTATGAAATTGCTGAGTTCAGAATCTTAAGGGCAGTGAGGAAAGAACAGTGTACAGATCCTGCACTTTCAGGCTTCAGCTAGTTCAGGGAACTGGTTAGTGGGATCCCCCAAGAGGCAGCTTTGAAGGGCAGGGCTTTCAGGACAACCTCCTCCAAGCACAAAACTTGGGAAAACAAGCAGACATAGCAGGAGATGGGCTAGCTAAGTAGGGATGTCACGATTTAACTACAATGCAGAAAAACAGTATAAAGGTGGTGGAAGCAGGAACCAGCTACTAAGGAGGAACTGTCTGGGCAAACAGGGATGGTATTGGCAAAGTCAATGTTCACCTTGTGTTGAAAATGGCAAGGGATGTTATGGGAAACAAGAAGAGCTTCTACACTGTCCACAGACTGAAAAGGGGGACGTTTCAAGTGGATATGATACTTTAAAAAAATCATGATGGGGAAAATTAAGCAGAATAGGTCGTTCAGAGAGGTTGTGCAGTTTCCATCCATGAAGGTTTTGAGGTCCAACAAAGCCCAGAGCAACCCTGCCTGATCTCAGAGCTCACCCCGCTGCATGCAGGAGGCTGAATGGAGACCTCCCCTGATGCTCCTTACAACCTGAATGACTCTGTGGTCCCAAGGAAGAAAATGATCTGTTGAAGAGTCCCCGGGCTCTCAAAAGTTTCCATTAAGAACACCTGGGGAAGACAGATGAGTAAAAGCAACTCTACTTCTTACGGATATTGCGAAAACTCACATGTGAGTCTCATGTGACTTATCTCCAACACCAAATATGGACACTGAAATTGAAAATTCATTGTAATTGGACAGAAATATTAACTCTAGAAATGTTAATTTGAGAAGTCTGTCAAACATCAGGTGAAATACATGGGAGATGACTTTACTACTGGAAAATTAATTGCAAGATCAATTTAGATATCAAATGATATTTAGAAGTCTGTAAATCTCTCCTTAAATAAAAGACCATTAATCATTTTGGAATGAGTTACTGCACAAATTCAAATGTAATTTCTGCAAATTAATGGCCATGATTAAACTGATGCAACTGTTGACTTCAAAATCTGATTTCAGTCAAGCTTCTACCAGCTAATATCTGTCCCAAGACTCCAAACCAAGCTTGATAAATTACGTAGCATATATCAATTCACATCTTTATCACCCAGTGAATAACACAAAAAATCAGAGAACAGGCTGTTACGTATCTTTACTTGAACCAAACAGCAAATGAAAATTCAACAGAGCTATCATTTAGCAGCTATCACAGACACTTCGCCTTTTTTAGGATTTTCTCCCTCAAATATTGTAAAGCCTTTTATTTCCCATGCAAATTTTTCAACTTCAAACCTAATTTCCAGATTTCTCATTGTGGGTAGGTAATTTCCTACAACTCTGTTCCATCATCATTCTCTCATTTGAACACTTTTCCAATGCATTTGCTTATCTGTGATCCACTAGATCCTGGGATCTCCGGGAGAGATCTGATATTCTAGTAGCTCCTGTTCAGCCACAGAACAGAAGGAATGGCTTTCTAGAAGCTCACAAACCACTGGAACAAATCTGTGACAGATTCCAGCATGCCTCATATGTCCTGGCTAAGAATCTTCTATTTTATAATGGTAGTCACCAAAAAAGTTTATTAGTGCTTAGTCAAGTTTCTGAAAAGAAATAGAGAAAAAGATTTGGCTAATTCAGATTTAGTAACTACAGAAATCCTGAAGACGATGTGCTTACATACATGTAGTTTACGTAATCAAGTCCGTTAACACATACAGCTCAGTAGTGTGTGTAAGCAGATATACACAAAATGAAGAGACGTATGGATCAGAGGAAAACTAGCTAAATACAGAACTGCAACAGGTTTTCAAAGTGTCACAAGTTCTGTTATCTCTCACTGGTTATGGATCATGTCTGTGGAACACAGTACTGTATACCTCCAGAATAAATAACTGCCAACTATGACAAAATGTTTTGTGCATACTACTGAAATGAAAGCAAATTCAGCTTCTTATGAGCAGAGATTCCAACGGGCTTTTAGCAGTCACATACTTTTTGATAAAGCAAGTAAAGCAAGATAAGCAAAGTAAGCAAGGATTTAAAAAGTTACTCATTCTGAATGACAGACTCAAATCCAGCATTAAACCTTACTGCAAATATCAGCACTGGCCTAAATACTGATGCGAGACCAAAGAGATTACACACCTACAATGAGATCCTACAGGATGGCAGGCAATTTGGCTTCAATCCAGTGAAGTACTCAAGTTCACGCTTAACTTTAAATGCATGGGCATCTGCCCTGAAGATGATGGAAGTACTTATATGTCTAATGTTAAATATGCCCCTAAGTGCTTTACTGGGCTAGGGCCAGAAAGCTTGGTACCTTGTAGGAACAAGCTCACAGTGGAACATGCAGAAATAGCAGGGCAGGAAATTCTTCAGCACAGATACCACAGAACAAGGAATCCAGGAGCACAGATACCTCAGGTAAGCCCCTCCTACAGAGCACTATTGAGAGTTACAGTGCCAACGCAGTGCAAGCACACGCAGCTGTGTGGCAAGTAAGATGTCTTGCCTAAAAGCAATCAGAACAGTTACAGAAACATAAGGAATGACAGAAAGAGAAGGAAATCAAACTGCCACTAATCCCTAACATATACTCTTACCATAAACTGCATTTCCACAGTGAATAAATGGTATTTGCAGTTCCTCCATAAACTGTCAGGACATGTCCATGCGCACATACCTCATCACATCTTGTCTCAGCTCTACAACTCAAGTGCACCTGGCAAAGATGACTAAGACATGCAGCACCTTACAGACATAACATCTTCAAGGCTTGTGTTGGACAAGGTCCACTAGTCACAAACACCATGCAGGTCTTGCATTCCAGGCAATCATAATGTCACAACGCATTCATTTGCTCTAGTATAAACACTGTCTGTGAAAGACTGGACTTAAGTCACAAGTAAGCACTGATGCTTGCTGCTATTTCTACGTACTCTGTAAAACGTGCTCTTGGCACTCTCTGCTACAAGGCACTCCTTTCTGGCCAGATCCCCTGCCAGCTGTGGCACACACGTTTCTGCATACCGTGCTGCATGCTGTCTTCCTGCCAGCTCGGAGCTCTGCAAGCTTCTGAGTCAGAGAAGGGTATGTTCCCCTTTGTAGGGACTCATGATTTGGTGAGAGACGGTAGAAGGATCTGGGCTAAAACAACCCAGAAGCAGCAGCATATGGGCCTGTCATCTCCAAAATTACTCTGCATCAGCCTCGCCTAACCTTCTGTACTATAAAAAACATATTAAAGCTGAACTAGATGCTTTTATTTCTATGTTTATAAACATAGAATGCTTAAATAGGGAATATAATTAGTCATGTAATGTTGCAGGTCATAGTACTACACAGCACTCTGGTGTCCCACTATCTCACAAAATATTAAAATACCATCTTCTCATCAGTGGTAAACTGTATTTACTGTTGTGCCAAAGCACCACGATTAATGATCTCACTGAAGTCAGGGACATAGTTAAGCAAATAACCACTTTGATCATTTTTAACGTTGGGATTCTTCAGCACGGTGCCCAAATATAACCTACATTCCCAGGAGAAAGACAGACCTTTCAGGATAGTAACGCTGGAGTAACAGGAGTCTGATCTGAATCAATCCTTCAAGATGTAGGGCGCTCATTTTTTGTGTTCAGACACTTGGATACAATGGAGAGAGGGACACAGGTCAGGCAGATGCCGGCTTCACCTGACAAATATCACCTTACTATGCAAAATACCAGAGACTCTTCCAGAATTCCTAGTGTGGGGCTTGGAAAAGTGTTTATCAAGGATCTGCAGCACAGGAAAGTTTGTTTCTGCTTTTGCAGGCTCAGAAAGAACTTTGTAAAGAAATCCCATAAATAATTAGAAGTAAGGAATACAGTTACAAATGCAACAAGCGGGCAGATCTTTTGGGAGGAGGACAGGGCTTCACATTCATTCAGCAGGTTTGCCTTGTGAGAGCACAACCATCGTGCAATAAGTTACACACTGGCACTGAGTACCAATGATCTGGCTCTGGCACTGTTGTGACGGTTTCACTATGTACTTCAGCACGGTTATTTCATCCACATATGAAGTTCTTGTTCGTAATTGCATCCTCTAATACTGGCCACGGTTTTGCAGTTCAGCAGGGAAATGAGCAGACTGAATCACATGTGCCCTCAGGTAGTTTTTATCTGAGAGAATCTCAGCACTCTGCTCTGCTGTGGGCTAGATTTTGTCACCAAGGAGAGATGGTAAAACACTTCAAGGAGTTTTCAGCAAACTCCTGCCACAACAGAGCAAGGAGCCAGGGGTTAAGCTGCAGACCCCATGAACACAGGGGAAGTTCCAAAAGGCCATGACTTTTCAGCATTGTTCCTTTTACTCTGAAAAGATTTCTGAGGGTGACTTGAAAGCATGGATGGGCCTTGCAATAGCACTTGTTTGTCCCAAATTACATTTTTGGCCTTCTGAATTTCATTTTTTCCTCATTTCTTGACCAGCTGCAAAGGTTGCGGTGAAGCAGGTAGCCTTGCCTCCCCTCCCAGTGTACAAAAGGGGATGAAGGAGCTCAGAAACAGTGTTGCAGAAGTGGGTGACAAGGGGATTTCCAAGGCATACCGCTGCCTGTGAAAATGTAACCACCGCAGCAACAAAGATCTATGGCTATCGCTGGCTGCTGCTGCACGGCTGGGGGCTGAGAGCCCTCCTGAACACAGCCACTTGCGGCAGGGATGAAGAACACCCACCGCTGAACAAGCAACCATAAATAACTCGTGAGCAGTGGGCAGATCAACGCGCACAGCCCAGTGCACAGGAGTCAGCTTGATGGGCTTTTTTTCATTCCTGATGTAGCTGCAATGACATGAGATGTGAATGCACAGAACAAGGTAGGAGATGCTCTGTAGAAAATACAATGAACGATGAATGATCCTTGGCAGAAAAGGGTGCATGGAAATGAAAAACATGGGACTGGGGACTGACCCAGGATGCCCTCAGGTGCTCCCTCAGACATGTCTTTCCCAAGACACAGATGGGAAGCACACTCCAGGATTCACTAAGGAATCACCTCCCAAAGAACGGGAAGTGCTGCGCAGGCCCGTAGGGCTGACTGAACACGGGCTGATGCTCAGAGCCTGCAGTTCCCCTGAACTCTGTGCACATTTGGGTCTGTCTGTCAGGGACACTGTGAATCATGCACAACAGCACCGGCAACAACAACAATGGCACATGGGATGGAAGGTTAGCGAAACGATGCCCAGACTTACGCAGTCGGTCCCTGTGTAGAAGTGCGTCTTGTACACACAGGTCGGCTGCTGCATCTCTTCCATCCCGAAGACGCAGACGGCCGTAGAGTCCCAGGCCCTGTCACCATGGTTGTGGCGGAAGACGCCCACCCACCAGCCTTGCTCTCCCTGGCGGATGAGGCTGGAGGAGATGAGGAGGCTCCTGCAACCACAGTCCAGATACACTTGGCCTTGCAGGTCAAAGCTGTGCTCCAAGGGATGCGGCTGGTGCATGACCACCATGCTCGGCAGCTCTGGGTCCTTGTCCAGCTCGGCCTTCAGCCGGTAGTAGGGAAAGAAGAGGCGACCACCCCACCACAGCGCATCCACGAAATGTAAAGGCTCCTTGTTGTACTTGATGATGTCCCCCTCCCCGCGAGGCTCCAGGGTCTTTACTGGGCGCACGGTGATCGCCGCCGTCTGGCTCGACTCCGAGGGCTCACAGCCCGCGAGGGGCACCCGCCCGCCATTGGAGTAGGTGGCCGCCACCGCCAGGTACCAGTCGTCCTTCTGTCGGAAGACCACGCCGGCGGTGGAGCCGCGGGGCAGGCAGCTGACCACCTCGGTGCGGTTGAGGATCAGGCGGTAGCCCGGCAGCCGCCACACCTCGCAGCTACCCTGCCCCTGCGTCCAGCCGGCCAGCAGCTCGCCGACGCCTCCGGCCTCGGTGTGTGTGGACAGCAGCAGCTTGCTCCGCACGCCGGAGGGCTCCCCGCAGCCCGGCCCGCCCGGCGGCACCACGCGGCGAGACCGCGAAAGGTCGGGCCGCACCTCGTAGAGGCATCCGCCGCCCGCCACCAGCACGAAGCGGCCGCTCACCTCGATGTTGTCGATGGGGACCCCCGGCAGCTCGAAAGAGCGGTGGCCGCCGGCGCCCGCCAGCGCCGCCAGGACTGAG
>JANHGO010000049.1:5991955-6028755 GCA_024606505.1 Aquila spilogaster
GGGGGGGGCAGGGCATGGGACAGGTTTGGGTTGTTGGGTGTTTTTTTCCTTTAACATTTGAAATCAAAGGTGCTTGGAAATGAGCTTTAAGTTTTAGTAAGTCAAGTTCTCTAATAGCCCTCTAGATCTTCTTTTAATATGAAATCCTGACTACGTACGTCACTAATTTCAAAACCATTTAAACCAAAAGTATTTCAACATGCTTGAAACTTTTAGTCAACATTTGCTTTTTGGGCTAGCTTCTTTTGGGATGCTTACCTGCTCTCATAGGCTTCTACAGAGCACTAAGAATAGCCAGTGTTGGACAGTGCATTACATGTGATACTTCTGCTACTCCTCCTGCATATCTACTGAACCTACATTCATTTTATAGGGTTTAGCTGCTGAGAAGACTGAGCTCCTCAGAGAATCAGAAAACACCCCAAAACAAATCTGCATCTTTTCTTAGCTTTGGAAGGGCTTGAGCTCACTGGAGTCAGTGGCACTTTCCTATCAATTCCAATGGACTTTGGACCAGACCCATAAAACCCAGCAGAATTTAGAAGCTGAAGATTGCATATCTATAATGCTCCTAAACTTCATCTCTCCAAAACCAGTAAAGTCCAAATTTCATTTTACCTATGATAACAATTTTGTTCTTCAGCTCAGCTGCAAAAGTGAGAATAAAACACACCCTGATTGTAGGCCCATTCTACTTTCCTGCTTATATATATTTTCTCTTTTTGGCATCAACAGCCCTTCTACTAGACACCACTTACTGGTTAATCAGGTGATATATTTGAGTCCATGGTAACTGGCAGCACCTTGAAGGATATAAACCCTACAGCTAGAAGACAGCATTAAAGGCTATACATTTATTTCATCACGAATTTTGTTGCCTGTGCAATCATCTTACACTTCTTTACCTCAGCTTTGCTCTAGCACTACAGTCCCTCCAGTGGAAGCCAGTATTTCTACACGGTTGTTCACTCGGTCCCTCTGAGATTCACACCTGTCCTAAAAGAACCGGCTGTAATCACCACAGCATGGCAGGAACCAGCTGTCAGGCAGGGATGACTTTAGGTCAACGCCAATTTGGGCTGGATCCACACCACTGACTTACTGGTAAAAGCCCCGTATCTCATTACTACTTCTGTCATTCCCTATCCACTCACTGTAAATCGTTTTGAAAGGCTTCTCTCTGCATGAGAACTTCGTACGAAGTTGGGGGTGGGACGGGGAGCATGCGAGCGAGCGCACAGCTCTGTAGCCCACACTCTAAACTCTCCTTCACGATTTGCTCTGGAGTACGGAGAAATGCATGAAGATCAAGTAATGCTACAACTCTGCTAATTGACAAAAACACCAGTGTCAGAAATTTGCCAGCTACAGATCGGCTCTACAGGAGAAACATATCCATTCTGGCCCAGTTCCAAATTATCTCTAAGGGTCTGTTAACTAATAGAATGGTAGTTGCAGAGTTTTCGCCAAGAATAATTTTTAAACAGGCTGCATGAACTCTAGTATTAATGCTGCTTTGTGGGCTTTAAATTTAAAACCTTGTGACTAGCCCATGGGATGTCTTCTAACTTACCACTCTTCTAAGAGAGAAATGCCATTAAATCCTGATAAAATTTCTTTGTCGGGCCAAAACAAATAGCCAATCATACAGAACATGTGATTTAACAGATGCAATGGGATTAGTATTTTACAGTAGTAGCACTATGCTTTCTTTGCACTAGAGATAAAAAGTCAAAGAGGAACAAGTAACAAGTGTGTGGCTTTCTCTCTTCCTCTAAATGATATTATAGGAAAGAATAATAACGAAAAACCTTTCAGCACTCTTTCCCTCCCACTCTCATGCCTCCTGCCAATGCTAGTGCAGTTACGGGAGTGAAACATTGCTACATTTCATTGCTCAAATTGCAGATCTTCACCGTTAACACAGAAGTGACAGGCAAATACAAGATTCAAATTCTGAGCTGCGTGGTTCCTACCCAGCTGTTAGACACATAAATAATAAATGCACATGGAGCCAAAAAGCTACCTCAGGGTGTCTGACATCTGAGTTACCTAATGGAAATAGGTTTAATTTCAGAGATTTACATACCTGGTAACTGAACACAAACTCACTGCAGGTCTGACTCTCGGTTTGGGCTAATATCCCAGTTCTGAATTTATCTCAGTAAGTCATGATACTATATTCAGCATGCCCTGCGCACATGATCTCTGCTTACAACCCACAGACCTAAAACCTTGCAAGCACTTTTAAAGAATCTTTTGGGACAGACAAAAGGCAATATGTAATCACGTTTCTGCTCTTATGCCCTATTCTAACTGTAAACAAACCAGCAAACCGCTACTAAAGTGAAGTGGTGAAGTTTTCCTGCCACGGAGGTCGCTTTCGGCTTGCTGTATCGCTTTTGGAAAGTATTCTATAGCTTTGCTGTGAAGTGCTGCGCAGGTGTCATCCGCTACAGGCAGAGCCCTACCCTTAAATCCTGTAAGGAAAATCACTCAGCAGAAGAAAGGAAAGGAAGGGGGAAAAAAGACCCCGCCAAACACAGACTACGCTAATCTGGAAAATATTGCTTCAACTATCTGCGAACAGCAGGAAAATCCAAACATCAAACACATTTCACATCTATTACAGCAAAGAAAGAGAACTTTCAGTTATGCTTACCCAGCTATTGGAGGAACCAGTAATACAGATTTCTATCTGGTTTCTATCAGTTTATGGGCTCCACTCCTGCTACCAGAACATTTTAATTCCAAACCTGGCTTACTGTGGGGAGGGAAAAAAACGGAAAAACAGAAGGAGAAGTCTCTCTTCCCGGTGGCTGCAAAGGTACTGCCGGCTCCTTTGTAAAACAGTCCTGACAGCTGGGCTCCTACGGCGCGGGGAGCGCTCGTCCCCGGCCCTCAGGGGAGCACCTAGCAGGGAGCGGGCAGCGGCCGGGCGCTGCCGGGGACGGCTCCGCTTTCCAGCCAGAGGCGCTGCCCTGCCCTCGCCGCCGCCGCCGCCGCCGCCGCGCTAGCGAGGCGAGGCTCCGCGGCCCCCGGCGCATCATTAGCTGAGCAAATCGGGGCTCGAGCTCATAAATAATGGCGAGGCCACACCCCGCCCAGCCCGCCGCGGGGGCCGCACCGACCCGGCCCGACCGGCCCGCCTCGCCTCGCCTCGCCTCGCCTCGCCTCAGGCGGGCCGCCTCGCCGGGGCAGCGGTCCCTCCCGCAGCGCCCCGTCACTGACTGGGGGGGGGGGGGGGGAACGGGCCCCTCCGGGCCACCCCGCCGCACCCGGGGGCAGCGCGGGCGGGGGTGAAGGCCTGTGGAACGGTCCGCGGGTGGGTGCGGGGCGTGGGCGCCGGGTCAGGTGTTGCTGGGCCTCAGCAAGCGTGGAGACCCGGCTTAGAGCCGTTAAAACACTCTGCGCCACCGTCCCGCCAACCCCCGTAGCGCGGCCGGTCGGTGCCGCCGTGAGCGGGAAGGTTGAGGTGTCAGATCTCCGGTTGGAAATCTCGGGGTCTTGCCTGAGGTAGGACAAAGGCGCTGGTCTTTCTCCCCGGTTCAGCAGGGCGGACAAAAAGCCCGTGCCCTCTCCAGCGGGGCTGCTGCTGCGAGATGGACGCCCGTTGGACGGGCCGCGTTGAACGGCGCAGCTGATTTACTGCCTTTCCCGCTGGGTCGTTGCTGGTAGGGGCTCAACAGAGTGAGAAGCGGAGGCCGCATGCTCAGCTAACGGTAAATTGTCGTTTTGCTGAATTTTAAATGCAAAGTGGGTTTATGAAAGGTGGCAAAGGTGCATTTTAGTGTTCTCTCTTGGGTGTCTCTGGAAACTCCGGGTGAGGATGGGCATAGGGCCCATCGCCGCTTTTACTGAGAAGAGGACGTGATGTTCACAACCGAGAGGCCATCTGACCCTCCATTTACACTGCTTTTATCTTAAAGTAGCTTTACAGCCGGAATAAGTGGAACTGTAAAAACCAGAACAAAAGTAACCTCTATATAAATGAGTCAAGCGCAACATTTTCAAGTAGGATGTGAGACGTAGTATAGCAAATTTTTACTATCATTCTCCATTGCTGTACCCAGCAGCAGTTATTGTGCAAGAATTGATGTTGCTCTCGTCAGCAAAAATATTTGACCATCTTGCAACAATCAGCGTCTAGGACAAGTATTACTGTGAAATTCAGAGCCCTCCACAACTCATGCGCTTCTCTCTTGTACGCTGACTCCAAAATGAGTCCAAAATCTGCAAATGTAGCAGAGGATGCGAAACAGAATCATTGCGCAATTTTTCTTCTTGACAGATGCAAAGAGATGCTCTACATACTAACAAACACTGCCTGCAGCTCCCCGTGCAGGACTGAACTTCTAGTCAACATGTAAGCAAAGTAAATCCTCATGCCAATATCACCAAAGTAGATTGTGTACAGAAGTGCAATTTATACAGCCTAGCAAAGGAGGCTGAACATGTCACGCGGGAGTGCATTATACACTACCTTGCCTTCCAGTTGCTTTTCAGTGTAAATATAAAGCTCTCAGTGATCTATGTCTTGCTCGCAACCTATGAGGCTAACCAGGAAAGCACACCAACCTCCTATCTGCAAGATATGTTTGGTCCTGGCCACAGAGCATGTCCAGCAATAGGTCTCCTTCTGCAGACATGCCTTTGCAAAATCACTGAGGTCTGCATTTGTTGGCTTTCAGGACTGACCAAATGGCCTGTTCCGCAGGCTTTATGTCTAAAATAAGCCACGTGTACTTCACCAGATGACTGATTTGGTTAAATGGCTGAGGCCAGGCTTATTCTAATCTTAGAGAACAGTGACGGATCATAAGGCTGCAGACTTCTCTGGCTGCCAAAACAGCAGTGTTCTGCTTCAAATTTTGCTTATTCTAGGACCTGGGAAGTCTGGACTGCGTACGGCTGCTGTCACAAGAAAACAGTCTAGTTGTGTGGGGTAGCAGGTAGTACCACAATGGGATGGGATGGGATAGGATAGGATAGGATAGGATAGGATAGGAGGTTGCACCCCACCTGTCCCAGGGACAGCCATCAGAGCCCAATTCTGCAGACTCTTCCCTTCCTGCGTCATTTTTCTGTTTCTGTTCTTTCCTCCCTCTTCCCAGGGAAGCAGTAGCTTGGACCAGAGCCTCATCTTGCAACGTCTAATTTTGCATGTGCTTCTGAGAGCTTTGCACTGAGAATTAGTGCATGGTCATGCGCAGTCCAGTTCTTGAAGCAGCAAAGTATTCTCAATTCCTTTCAAAGCCCCTGAAGTAAATCGGAGCTCCTATCTCTAACCCATCTTTCCAGAGATACCCATCAGGATACTGGAAGAGTTGAGCTTCTACTGATGTTATGGAAATAGAAAGGGAGGCTACAGGTTTATTTTGTAATGCTGCGGAGTATAATATTTGTTATTAATGCAGCACACCAGAAAACACTGCAATCAGTTCATGACTGAACTGATTCCAACATGAACTGGTGTTCATGATCTTCAAAGGTCCCTTCCAACCCAAACCATTCTATGATACTTTTAGAAAAACTAAGCAGACAACGGCAAATTGTCTTGCTGTATTTTCTTGGCTGACAGTTCCATAGTTGGTGATTTTATCCTATTGTTGCACTGTGTTTTATTTTTCAGGCACTGAAGGAAGGGCAAACAAGGGAGTCTGTCTGTTAATGTTAGACTTTACAAGGCGTTGTTGCTGCCTAACTCTGGCACTCCAACTAAAATTTCTGAAAAAGCCAAGGAACCAAATTGAGCTTCCTTGGCTATCCTAAGCAAGCTTTATATATTTCAGCGGGGCGTATGAGATCTGAAGTTAGAATGTGAATCACACCAGGACTTGGTTCTAAACGTACAATTTAAAGAGCTCTCATTTAGATCATCATCAGTGTTAGGCAGAACACATCCTGAATTAACTTATGATTGCTTTCCCACTACAGTTCATCTGCCTGCTTCCCTCCTCCTTATTTCTCATCTGCATGCTAAATTTCTCTGAATTTATGACTCCACAGAGAATCTGACAAAATATTACTCCATAAATGAGATTTATTTTTATGTTTAATTTATTTAGCTTAACTTCGTTATTTTCCCTGTTTTGAAGCTCCAAGGCCAATTAAGATTTGATTTGTTTATTTAGTGCATGTGGTTACCTTGGCTTGGTTCTGAAATGTTTTTTCTTGAAGGGTAAATAACCTTCTGTTTACAAAGTAATAATAGGTAGCATTAATGTTAACATGCATTTTATCCTCAGTGTAATACCTGAAATAACTGCTTTTCTCATTATCTGTTTAAGTCAATTTTGTACTGTAACTAAATGTTAACAAAATAAAAAGGAAATGCTGGGCAGTTTTTCAAAAGGCTTTGCTGAGAAGGATTCCTTTCGTGGCAGAGTAAGTGCTTTTGAATACTGAAACTGAGTTTGCAGATTTGGATTTTAGTTCTGCTTTCCAGTTTTGTTTCTATGCATTGTTTAATCTAAAAGTTACTGACCCTTCTGCATTTTTCTCGGTGGTCTTCACAATGAGGAAATGGCAGATTCAAGAACAGGCACCTTTGTGACCCTTGAGAGGAAATTCCAGTTGCTATTGCGAAAAATGAGCAATTAACTGTGAAAGCTCTGCAAACAATGCAACTGAAGGAAGAGGACATTGACCTGAATTCATGAATGTACTAGTCACATATTTGCCTATATTAAAATATTGACAGGTACTAATACTTTCAGTATTGTGGGAGGGAGTGGGAAAGAAGGAAAGAAGGGAGCGGGGGAGGAAGAAACGAAGGAAGAAGGTTTTAATCCTGTCTCCATTATAAATGCTATAAAATTTTGGATAAGAAATCAGGAAACCACAATTTTGTATGTAAACCACATTTTTTTCAATCACATTATGTTTCCTTTCTTTTCAAATGTGATATTTTTGAGATACAGTAGGGATGTTACAGAAAAGGAACTGAGGAATATACACAAAGGACAAATATAGTTTGCTTGTCTTTACATTGAAAAATGTTCATAATCTAAACCAAAGTGACACTGAGAAGGTTGATTTTCTATCAGAAACACAAGCAGGAAACCTGGGCTTTAGTTGATCTGTGCCACAACATTCCTATATAATATTGGACAAGACAAATCTCTCTCTGAACCCCATGTTTGTCTCCTCTGTTTATGAAAGAAATAAAATGACTTACCTTTCAAGGAAGCTCTGGGAATCCACACCAGTAAGGGCATTATATGCATGGGAAATAAAATCACAGGATTACAGGAAGGCACACATGCCGTACAGGTAACATCATAACTGAAAATAATGGGGTTTTATCCTCAGCTTATCTAAACTTCCAGAGCTGATACATATCAACAGCTATATTTTACCTAGGATGTATTTTCTTTTTATTTTATTTATTATAAAAGTTCATCCTATGGTATTCAGCAAAATAATGTCTCCATGAATTAGCTAAGAGGAATGAGAGTTGAACAATATCAATCTCCTTTTTTTTTCCTTCACAACTGGTAGGGTTCATGGGTGGTGCCATCTGGCTTGTACCACACTGGACCAGAATGGTGCAACTGGACGGTAGTGGCCAAAGCGTGGTAATATACCTGAAACTTTTATTTGCTGGTGTATTTGCATCTGCCATTTTGGATGCACACAAAGAATACCTGGCACAGAAGGACTTCTGGATGGAGAGCTTTGCCTATAGTCACTTGGGGATGGGTTTAGTGTATCAGTGTATCTTGCCAACATCCAAGGCAGTGCAGAATAAGGAAGGCACAAAGGTGTCTCAAAACCATGGTAGGTCACTCCATCCTCTGTAGGCATGCACATTATTTCATTTTTCTGGTGCTGTCTGTGTGTGAAGGAAAAAAACCCCAGTTGGAGTAAAAGGTGCCAGGGCTTGAGCAAAAGAAAAGCTTTGTGAGTGTGACAAGAGGGAATGTGGAGAGACTATGAGGATAATGCTGGGGATTACTGAGGGGAAGAGGTTGAACCACGGAATATGAGAAGGGATGTGAGGCAGGTGAGGGGAAGGGGACAACTTCTTTTTAGATAAGAGAGAGCAGAGTGTAGATAAATCTGGAGAGAAGGCTGATAACAGCCAACGAGGACTATGCTGTTGTAACTCCTTAGGGATCTGTGTGGGGTGGTGTCAGCTGTAGCCACAAGCGATATGTCCATGGGCTCCAGGGAAAATGTTACTTCGCTGGAGTCCCACTAATGTGTCTGAGGCACTTGCTCGGGGAGATACTCCCTTCTGGTGAAACGCTGGAGCTATATGCAATGCCTGGGCATCTCTGACCTAGCAGAGTGGTCTGGGTGCTGGTTAATGCTTCCCGTCATGGGACCAGCACGTTATAACCAAAAGACTCAGCCTCCAACTAAGCAGGGCTGGAAAAAAGCAGGGTTCTGACTATCAGAATGTGGTCCTTGAAAAATTTTTTAACAGGAGCAGTGAGTACAGAGATGCTTTTAGAGTGGAACTTCATGACTTTATGGTGGGGGTATATGACATGGAAACCTGCAGGATTTTATGACTTACAAGGCTCCTTCCAGTGCTTCATTCTTATGTCAAACCAGCCAGGAAGGGTGGTACCTGGTCTTACTCAAATGCTTTTTAAAGTGACCCAAGCTCTTGACCTGGCTGTGTCTTCAGCCAGTGATAATGATCATGCAGTGGAGGGGCCTCAGATCTAGAGTGAGGTGTGAAGCAAGAGCGATTTTGATCAAATGAGAAAAGGGCAAACACTGTATGATGAGCCAAAATACAAAATAGAAACTTCTGCACCAAGTCAGTTCCTCAGGATGAGACAAACACGCCCTGAGGACAAATTTAATCTGCTGCATCTAACTGTGCCAATAGAAAAGGAAAACTATCAAGGAACTGTCCTAAACTCCTTTTCATTTTTCCCCTTTGCACCTTTACATCTTCATCCAAAGGCTTGCTAAACCATTTCAAACAAAATCTGTTGGGTCAGTATATTTGCTATTTAAGCTGTCTAAACCAGCCCATTCAATTGGAAAGAGGCAGCTGTAGAAGGGCTTGTGCAGCTTTTTCTGCTGGAAGTTCTGAAGGGATGATAAATTCAAGTGGAGGGTTGTGATGCTAAACAGCTGGGTATGGGCTGAGAAGTGGTAAAGGAAATGGTGGCTGACCCCTCAAGAGTCTGGGTATGTCTCTGTTAATGTCTTGTTGATGGGAACTGAGGCTGTGAGATGTGTACATCCCTTTCACAGCTGCCTTGAGTGTTTCTTAATTCACCTTTTTATTAAAGACTCATCAGCTGTCATTAAAAGCATCTAGCACAAAATTGCCGTAGTACTGTCTTGCATCAGCACAGCCATTTGCAGAGTCACTGTCTGCCTAAATCCTTAATATTTTCCTATCTCTGGCACCCTTTTATTCAGTTTTCTCCTCACCCTGTTCATTTCTGACAAACATAACATATATGAAAAATTTTTAATGGATAAGTTTAGCAAGAGCTTTTTATAAATAGAGCTTTTTGCACCTGAATTCAAGAAATTTTCACCTAGTAGGATTTGAAAAGCCAGTGTCACTCCACTAATAAGAACCTTCAAGTCATAGAAAAGTTAAAATGCATGCTAAAATTTGATCATCAAATTTATTTCAAATTAAGCTTGGAATACTCACTTGAAATTGAAAAAACAAGTGCTCAAAGTTGGGGAATAAGATGCTGTAATCTTCCTCAGGGACAAGCAAAATGAATGACTGCTTTAAAGAGTAGCCAACTCAACTTTAATTGCAGAACTGTATTGTACAGAACATATTGATATGCTCCAGGATTAGAAGAGGTTCTGAACGGATCAAGTATTGTTCATTTCCACCATTCTTTTCTCTGATTTCCCCAAATGATACCAATTTTGTGCAATCCCACTGCAGATGTGAGTAAACACACTTACTGTTATTTATAACTCTGGCTTTTGGTTGTGGTTGTTAATCTGGTCACCACCAGAGTTTCATAATCTGACACAAAGACATCACTTGGGAACTGAGTCAGATTACAGATACATGCCACTGTAGCAGATAGATAGGAGTATTTGTTAACTTTAAGTGAAGGGTACTAGATACAGAAAGGAACAAGCCTTAATTATATATAGTTTCCCAAGTATTCAAATACTCTTCCACAAATCCTGACAGTCACTTACAATGTGGAGTGTTAATTTTGCTTGCCGTTAGACCCACTTGCATCGGTTGGATCTAAACTCAGATAATATTCCAAGTCCACCCTTCAGCACTGTAATGCTGATGTTATTTCCCAGTATTTGGACTAAAAGATGGCAACATACCAAACCTGCTTTGCCAGGGCAGTTTGGGAAAAGGATCCTCCACAACCTCTCACGTGCCAGAAATTCCGGTTCCCTCCATGCACCTTTCCTCCTTCAGCCTGGGAGTCCTGCCATCCTATAGTCCCACCATCCCAGAGCCCAGACACTAACTGTGGGAGAGATCCCATCTGAAACACCGACCATGGCATCCAGTCATTACCAAGCGTACAGGCCTCCGCATATTCAGTTCAATAAATTAAAATACTTACCTATTTTAGAGAAAGGTCAAACATGTCTGCGGAAAAGCATCTTGAATTTTTCTTTTTTAAGGAAAGATGTAAACAACACATTAGTGCTAGATAGGTTAATACAGAGAGATGCACGGAATTAAAATTGATTTTGGAATAGAAAACAAAAAGTTTTTCCAAATGCCTGTTCATTTAAGGGACTGTGTAACTAAGCACCTATTTACATACGGATCTACTTCTCCTTATATACTGACCTCTATATTTTGAAATACTGTTGGTGAGAGAAAGAAAAATAACTGTATTGTCTCCCAAAGTTAAAGATCTATTCAATTATGCTGTGAAATGAATAGCTTATCAGGAAAAAATAACTTTGCAATTAGCTGTGCATAGGAAGGCAATGAAAGATGTTA
This sequence comes from Aquila spilogaster, assembly GCA_024606505.1. Lineage (NCBI taxonomy): Eukaryota > Metazoa > Chordata > Aves > Accipitriformes > Accipitridae > Aquila > Aquila spilogaster. The sequence goes on from JANHGO010000049.1 coordinate 6,002,886, forward strand.
ACTCCACTCAGGAGGTAACGTGAAAGCTATTCTGGTGTTCAGACCAGTCTTGATCTCTCACTGCTGGCGCTTGACCTTTCCTCCCTGACTCCATGGCTGGATTCCATGAGCAAGTCTTCAAGGAAAGGTAAAAGCTGACCCAAGTTTAACTCCTTATTCATCATTCTGACAATTGTTTTTCGTGTATCTCAGTCTCACTTCCCCCTTTTTGTTTGTGCTGAAGAGACTTTTGCTTGGAAACAGGACGTTAGAGGCAGACAAGCTAGCCCAGTGCTGCAGGGTATTCAGTGCCTGGAGGCTGCGAGCTACAAGCTGATATTTTTTTTCTTCTACAGTCATCTAAGAGGAATCAAAAAGACAACAGAGTGAAAGACGAGCTTGGCACGTAAAAAACCCCAAATTATAGAGAATTTTTTTCAAAGTTGTCTGAGTATGAACAATCTTTTAATGAGCATTTTTTAAAAAACATTATCAACACAAAAGCAGTAGTTTGTTTTTTCATTGGTTTTAATGAAAGTCTGATTAATTAAGTTAGCCAGATTAATTAAGGTAATGAAATTAACCGAGAGAACTTTCAGTTTTGTGTCCAGAGGGTACAAAGATAGTTTTTGCCAAATAATCTCCTCAGTGTTCCCCCTCTGAGCTAATAGAAAGACCCAAGATACACACTACCTTTGCCACCAGAGAGCAGTGGAATTAAGTAATTTAATTACAACAATAATTGTTTTTAATTAGTGACATGCACTAAATGCAAGAGTTTCCCTTTCCTTGAATGCTGTTGAATAGTGGTGGCTCTGAAGGAAACAGGGACAAAGCTCTTAATTTGATATGAATTTGCTTGAAATTGCTTCTTTTTTCCCTAGTATTTCCCTTCCCTATGTTCATTCTGAGAAGGATCTGATTGAATTGCCATTGTCTCTGACAATTCACCAACAAAATTACCCAGAAGAGCTTGTTAGTGGATGGTTGTACCCCCAGTACATCAATCTGGAATACCATTTGGAAAGCCTGTCTCCAGTCTTTTCATCATTGCCGCTTTTGCAAAGAAGAGTCTAACAGACAGACTGCTCTGCCTATTTCCTTTTTCTTCCTTCCTTCCTTTCTTTCTTTCTTTCTTTCTTTCTTTCTTGCTATTGCTATTTCTCCTCTTATTTTCCCCTTCTTAATCATCCCATCTTTCAGGCATGTTTGTCTTCATATTTCTAAAAATGCCAGCGAGGAGCCTGGGGGTGCACAAGAATTTGGGAGGGGACACAGCCAGGACAGCTGACCCCAACTGGCCAAAGGAATATTCCAGACCATATGACATCATGCTGAACAATAAAACTGGGGGGAGTTGGCTGGGGGGTGGCAGCCCACTGCTCTGGGACTGGCTGGGCATCGGTCAGCAGGTGGGGAGCAATTGCATTGTGCATCACTTAGTTTGTATATTCTCTTATAATTATTATTATTTTCCCTTCCTCTTCTGTCCTATTAAACAGTCTTTATGTCAACCCCACGAGTTTTACCCTTTTTCCAATTCTCTCCCCCAACCCACTGCGGGGAGTGAGCGAACGACTGTGTGGGGTTTAGCTGCCTGCCGGGTTAAACCACAGCGGCAACAAACGTGTGCCGCGTGCCCTATTTGCCCTCTTTCTCTAATGAAATCCACGCTGTGAATATGAAGCCAGAGGATTCTGGATTGTCAGAGGAAAACAGGGATGGTGGATTCTATACCCACATGAGGGTTGGTGGAAGTAAGAAACCTCGAGGTATATGAGATCAGTCAGCTTCCCTATCACAAATGTCACTGCGCTTATTTATTATCTGCAGAAATATCTTGCTTCTTTTCTCTCATTACGAATACCTGTGGCTTTTCTCATCATCTACAAGATCCCTTATGTTCCCCATATCCTCTAACCTCAGTAATTCACCAAATACTCTGCTAGAAGATCTCCTATCCAAATAACCCTCTAGGTATTATAATGACACCACTTATACAAAATGAAATGTTTACTGTACAGTCTGAAACTGACATAGAGCTTAAATTACCGAAGCATACCATGCTTTAAAACCTTCCATGACTTAATCTACGTGAAAGGACACCAGATGCGGTTGGGTTTTTTTTGTGAACAGTATATTGCTTTTAATATTCTAGTTGAAGTATAACAGAGGCAGGTCCTCAGCTGGTATAAAATGTCACAAGTCTGCTGTGGTCAATGAAGCAATAGCAGTTTATCCCAAAGGAGGATCTGAAACAGAGGACAATATTTAGTCTGAATTAAAAGGAAAAAAAAAGCCATAATTTGTTTGTCTGCAAAATCAATGCCTGAAAGGTGATGGTGTTCTCTGTATCTCCATATTCTCTATATACTTATCCTTTCATTTCATAATCTCTATATTCATTAATTCACCAAATAATCTATTGTGAAACCTCCCATCCTGATAACATGACCCGAAGCCAAAAATATACATTGAAAAAAATGCCACTCTGTGGTAGTATAAAGTATGTGATAATGACACAGAAGCTAAGAGCTCATCCCAATCCAAAATTTACCCTAGTGAGAACTAGTTTTCTGCACGAGCACTTCTGTTAAGTATTTCTGTGAACATTGAACATGTACAAAAAGCCTTTGAATCATTGTCTTATTAAAAAAAAAAGAATGAATAGACATATATACAGTTAGGCCTGGATTCAAAAAGACAGTTCAAGAATTAGATCTGTTACAGAATTATGTGGAGGCCAGACAGTGGCTCAAAGAACAAAACAAGCAGCTCGCTTTTTACACAGAGAAGAGCTGCAAGAAATAGAATCTTTGCAGGACTGCTCTGGATTAACATAGTTTGTCAGCCCAGATGTCTCTTCCTTTAGAAGAGTAGCAGTAAATAAGGTCTCTCCCTTTTCAAGGTATTTAGAGTCTCTTAATCCAGGCTAGAGAAAAAACTTTCCAAAACTGACCCATAGGTGCTGCAGCTCAGCAAAAAGTCAACCTTTAGCAGCTGTGTTCAAAAGTCTCCTGGGGTCACTGTTTGCAATGAGTGTTGGCAGCCTCCAGGCTGGGAGGGGCTTCAAACATTTTGGAGGACTGGATTATAATTCAAAATGATCTTTACAAATTGGAGAAGTAGCCTGGGGGAAAAATAGAATGACATTCAATAAAGGAAAAGAAAAACCCATATAATTTGTTTGGCTGTAAAACCCATGGCTAGAAAGATGACGCAAGTTCCTTGAAAGTAGAAGGTTCCCCATGTAACTGAAACAACCAGTGTTGCAGGCACAAGATTGGGAGAAACAAGGTAACCCACAGTTTTACAGAGAAGGATCCGTGGGGTATCCTATCACAAGCTGGAATATGAGTCAACAGCATCACACTTTTGTGCAAAATCACTTGGAAATGAAACTTCTGTATAAGCAGAAATATTGCCTGCAAGAGCATGAAGCAATCCTTCTGCTCTGCTCAGCAGCGGCAAGGCTGCAGCTGATGTGTTGCTGCCGTTTCTGAGCAATCCCCTTCAAGGAGGAGGAGAATCAGTGGAAAGCAGCAAAAACCAGAACGGGCCTTTGAAGACAAGACTGGATTAATTAGAATTGGTTTGAATTTGTTTTTCTCCAGAGGGAAAGAGAAAAGGGTAAACTGAGAAGGGTTGCGGTGATCTTCAGCTATGCAACAGTAAAGGAAACCATTTGTTCCCCTTGTCTGCGGTTGATTGCACGACAGGAAAACTACAGTGAGTAAGGTTCAGATTTGACATTAGGAAATGTCAGGAAAGTGAAGTCTCAGACGGTCAATTGCTGGGCAGTATTTAAGTGTGTAAACCTTGGTCAGGAATGACAGGCAGAGTTGGTCTTGCTTGGGTGATTCCACAGCGTCCCACCAGATTTGCAATTGATGTTTTGACTCTATCTCGCTGAAAATAACTGGGCCTGAGCAGGCATGAATAATGAATAACTGGAAGAGGGAGATGCGTGTGTGTGTATATAACGATGACACCATTTAATGGGGAACATGTGTTATGCATTCATGTTTCGTATCTTCACCCCAAACTCAGGCCAGTAACATTCTGTAGGATGATAGGATGGCATTTGCTTCTATCTCTCATTCTCTATCAGTCCTCTGTGTTATCATTCCTTCTCCCCCCTCAAACTGGGATTTTTTTTTTTTTTTTGGGGGGGGGAAGCGGTTTGCACTCTCTCATCCTATTGGAACAACCTACATTTTACAGGGATTAGGAAAAACCTCTCGCAAGTCGACCCAGGGATGCTGACCTCTCTATTAGCACTGTGAGAAATAGTGATAGTGTGACAGCTGCAAAGGCTGAGCAAGGCAAAATAAGGTCAAGATTTTGCAGGCAGAACATTTTGAAAGTATTGCCTGGGAAAACTGATGAGAAAATATCTCACTAATACATATTTATTAAAGGTAGAAGAATTATCTCAGATATGAAAGACAGCAGTTACTGAAGCATGAAAAAGGGATGTGGGTCCTCTTTTAAGTACAATTTTAAATGCAACACAAACTTTGTCATGTATTAATCAGTACTTTTTTAATTGACCACAACTAATCGGCAAATATTTTTGTGCATTTAATGGACTTAAGACAGAATAAGACTTTACTTTTGCTTCAAAGAAGTATCACTGTTCTTGGGGTACTGGACTTTTTTTGTTCTTTTTTTTTTTTTGTTAGGATTGTAATCAGTGTAGAAAGTCCCTTCATGCCAGTCAGAGACCTCTAGAGACAGAAAATTTCAGCCACAACTAGAAATCATAGAAAAATAGGGCTGAACAGTACCTTAAGAGGTCCTCTAGTCCATCCTCTCTCTCATAACGGAGGAACAGCTACAAGTAAATAATTCTCCAGAGATTTTTGTCTCTCCTATTTGTAAGAGTCATCAGTGGTGGAGAGCCCTCTCCCTCCCAAGACGAGCTATTCCTGTGCTTCATTAACCATACAGACAGAGCCTGAATGGATACGCTGAACCAGGTCTTCCTCGGCTATTTAGGAAACTATCACCAAAGCTTTCCTGTCCCATCCTGCTGTCTGAGGTGTCTGCCCAGCAGCTGGCAAGTGAAAATGGAGAAAGCCTCAGTGCATCAAGCTCACGGTCCAGCCTGTAAAAGCACCTGTGAAGGTGGGTGGCCGAGAGGAATTTGCTTCTGCTATGGGTAGAGGAAACCCTGGAAGAGGGGTGGGAGTTGGAGTCTCCAGCGGTTTGCTTCTTCCTAACCCCAACACCTTCCACTTTGAAGGGAGCGTTCACATGGCAGGGTATTCTCCCGGCCGGTGGTTCCCAAAGGAGGAACAACTCACCAAAGGGAGGATCACATCTGTAACCAGTTGACTAATAGCTGTGTTTCTCTCCACTGCTTGAAGTCCAGCGTGGTAGGAGGGAAACTTAAAACTAGGAGAAACAACTAGAACAGAAACCAGTTCAGAAACTGTCCTGCCAGGCATTTATCTTGGTGCACAAGGGACAGAAAAGCGTGGCACCTGCCGGTGCTTGTTTTTAAATCTCTTTATGGTGAGTGTGCTTGGCAGCTTCCCCTTAAACTTCACAGATGGCTTTGGGAGGCCAGCGGTGATCCGTAGTTACGACCGCAAGCCGGCAAGTGAGGTCTGGGCTGTGGTGAGCCCTCAGCGAGTGCTCACTCTCACTGCCTCTCTGCATCAGCCGGCTTTTCCCGGTTTTAAACAGCTCATGGTGCTCTCTGCTGCTCCTTCACAGCTTTCCACGCACCAGGTTATCTCCCCGAACTACCACGGGAGGCCACATATTTGTAACAGCCTGCACCTCACAACAAACACCTGTGTTTATTGTCTCGTGTGAAGGGTGTGCTGGTGGTTTTCGTATCAGTACTGATCTTACACTGCCTTGAAAATGTTGTTTTACTTTTATGTGGTGCACTAAGAGCTTTGGCTGAGTATTTAGGCAAACATTTCTTATTATAGCAAGATGTTTCTGGCTGCTACTGTCAGAGTAGGTGCCCCTCTACGGACAAGCACCCCGAGGTCCACCCCAGGGTTCAGCCCTGAGGGCTCCTGGAAGGGTCCCGGGGCTCAGTCCGAAGGCTGAAGGCCATGCAGTGAGAAACCCACGTCTCAGAGAAATCCGTGAGAGTTTTACCAGCAGCAAGGAAGATACGGCAGGGAAAGCCTTCCTACACACACTTAAGGGACGCTTAGCACCTCGCCAGTTAGCAAAGGTGACAGCCCGTGCCATTGCAGCATCGGCTGCTCTCATGCCTACGTGGGACGGATGCATGCAGGGGGCCAGTATTTCAGCGCCGGTGTTTCCTCCACAAACCCTGACTCATGAAGTGTCAATGCTGCGCAATTTCATGTCGGCTTTTAAATTGTGAGTAACATGGACCAGCAGATAGATAGCGGACTCTTGGTATGGATATTCTGGGTCCACCGGTTTTGTTTTCCTACAAAATACGTGCACACACACACACATATATAATTATATGTAACACACACATATAATTATATATCACACGCACATATATGTGTAAATAGAAATATATGTAATGTCAAAGGCAGGGAATATTATAGTGTGCTATAGCATAGACTATATATAGCCAGGAGCTCACTGCAGATATTTTGCTTCCTATCTGCAATTATGAGGATCACATCCCTTCCCACAAATCATTATATAACCCTCCCATGGCAACTGCAGCAGTTGCACAGGAAAATAATGTTAAGAAAATATGTATATTTAGCTGTTTCAGTGAAAAAGGGCATATTCCAAGGGTAATTAGATACCTCAATGCCTAACTCTTTTAGTACTCATGAGAGAGTCTGGAAACAGTTTCCCCTCACTAGGATCTCCCTGAGCTTAGCTGGAAGCTTTTTACCTGGTGGACACGAGTACATTGGAGTTGGGAAATCTTTGGGCTAGTAAAATTTGCAGTCCGTATTTTAGCCACTGGGTGCCGCTACCCATTCAGTTGACAAAACCAGTTTCTCCAGCAAATATGAGGTTGTAATTTTAACAGCATGCCTTGTTCTAACCCAGCCTGTGACACTAGGTTTTGTGGGGCTGCCTGTTGTCCAAAGGTTCATACAATAACCCTCTTCTCGCAGTCGCCAATGGGCTTCAGTTCAGCTGCAGTCAAGATGTTTCTTCACAGAAGAATGGCTTTTTATTAAAGTGCACAAGTGAAAGCTGAGCAGAATTAATAATAAAAGTATCTAAAGAAGAACTCTAAGACGTATTTCATAAACATCATATGGTTATAGAGGGTTAAAAAAGTTATGATATGATTTGAGATGAAGCTGCTGAAACTAAGCTATGCATCTCTGCTGTTATACAAACTCATAAAAAGTATTAGTGAAACAATTAATCCTATTCCAAACTTCAAACATCTCCTCCATCATCATTAGAAAAGTGCTGTTTCAGATATTTTTTTAATCTACTCCAGATTTTTTCAAACTGCTTCCTCACATTATCCTCAATATTTTAGCAAACTTTGTTTTGTCGGGAACTGCCAGGTGTAAATGCAATACCATCATGGTAGTCTAATGATATATTCAGGCCCGAGAACATTTATTTGCAGTCCTCAGTGGTTAGGAAAATGCATATTTCCTAACACGAGAAAAGCATGCATCTCAACAGATGCAACTACTTACTGAAAAGCCCACCAGCATTTTGCAGCACCTTCAGGTAGAGGGAGAAAATGCGATGCAGTCGAGCCACCTCGCCAGCAACAGCTGGGCAGATGCAGCTGAAAACCACTGACAGAGCACTCGCCTGGGTCTCCTCTGAGAGGCAATGACAAAAGGCAGGGAGAGAAGGCTGTGGTGGGAATCCTTTGTTGGGTGGCTAGAGGAGAGGGGAGTGGTGGTAGCAGCAGCACTGGGGACAAGTGGCAGGAGTAAAAGGAGCAGGATTTGGGGGAAGGGGAGCACAAGCATACAATCTTACCGATTTTCTCTAGCGAGCCTTTCTTACAAAACAATTGGGAGCCACTGACCTACAATTCATGGTTCTGCAGGTGATAGAGACCATGTAGCCATCCTGGAAATCATAAATTTTTCCTAGAAATCATAACTTCGTGAATGCTGCTGGCATCTGGCCCAGTCAGATATAATTTCACTGATCCTCTGCCTGAAATCAATTCATGATAGTGCAGCATGGAAAGAGCCCGACAAATAACCTCACAGAGCTGTTCTTGATTGTGGAGTAGACTTTATATTTTAAACAGAAATTTGCCTCTATTCATAGCCAGTTGCTTTCACTTACCTGATATTAGCTCATGCAACAGTGAGTTTCAGGCATGCATTTCAATGTCAAGCCTTTGAAAAGAATTTCACATTTTCCTCTTAGTTATATATCACCTTGTTTCACTTCCCTGTATTCTGCAAGATCCTGGATTTAAAAAAGTAAATAAAAGAAATTAAGGGTGACTTCATGCCATTTCCGTGGAAGGTACAGGACTGATGTTCCCACAGGAAAATAGTCTGCTCAATTCCCTAAATGTGAGCTCAATAAAAATCCCCAGATTCTCATTAAATGGCTGGAATGTGTCAGACTGTAGAAATCAAAACACTCTGCTGAAATCGTTCAGAGAAAGCTCTGGCAGTCTCCCGCCTGATGTGCGTGTGAGTGCACGCGTGCATGTAGGCACATACGTACTCCTGCCCTAGCCCGTGGCAGCTCAGCTGCTGGGTTGCCTTTGGTATTGGATCCGAGCGGTCCATGGCTGTTACCTCCTTTCGGAGAACATGAAGCAGTTTGGTATCTGCTCCCCAACAGGAGGAAAACACCTTCCAAAACACCCAAATCCTCTTCTAAACAAATTGGTGTTGCTTTGGCAAGTCCAAACACCATCTTAAAACTCTTTTTTCCCTAGAGAGGTGCTGCAATGGGGTTTTATTTGCATGACCTATTTACTCACAGGTTAGCTAACGCCATGTGAAGACATTATTGCTGTCCATGAACTTGTGTCCTGAGAGGACAGACGGCCCCAAGGCTTCGTATGTCGGGGCAAGCAGCTCCTTTTGAAGCTGTCACGGCTGCTCCAGGGCTCTGCATCCTCTTGCTTCTCCCTTGTGAGGACTTTGGTGCAAGGGACTCTTTTCGATGGCAGCTAGGATAGAAGCTGGGAGAGCACTGGCCGTTACTGGAAAAGAACAGGCGCGTGAGTCTATTTGCAAATGTAACTGGCGTTGTGTTTTCCCAGACTGATAACCATGTCCCCTTTTCCTTAATAAAGATCTCCCTGTTTGCATCGTTTCTCACCTGCCTGCTTGCAGCAGGTGTAAGGGCAGGCTGGGCCAGTGCCTTTAGCTTTCACAGGTCTCGGGATGTGGGCTCAAGTCGCTAAGCCACTTGGCGGATGATTGACAATTGCATTCACAACGATGGGAAAGAACAATATTTATTTAAAGAATTAGGCTAATGAAGAATACGGCAGAAGGATGGGGGAGGAGGAGGTAATACAACCCAACTGCAGGACCTGCTGGCAGATAGCTGTAGATAAACCATAGATATTTGTGCTAAACAAAGACAGCTAGTTTTGTCCTTCAGAGTTTTTCTAGTTACAGCACTGGTCAAACTCGACTGTGCCTTTTTTAAAAGATCTGACAGGAGCAAAAGTGCAAATGCATGGAAGGAGGCCTGACTCAGTCAGTCACTTTTTATTGATGCCCCACACAGGCAAGCTGGCAGGAGCAGGAATCTAAGACTTCCTGCAAAAAAAAGGGGGGAAAAAAAAAAAAAGGCAGCATAGTTCTTCTGTAGCAAAGACTGGAGAATAAAACAGTGAGAGATCTACTAAAGTCCTCAGCAGGGGGAAGAGCCTGCCCACCTTCACGTGCACAGCTGAACAAATACTCTGCCTTTAGTGCGATCCAAAGATACAGTGCCTGAGCCTCCTTCCCGCTATCAGCGGGCCTCAGCTGAAGCTTGCACAACTCTTGCAAAAATCAGCGCTACTGCTTCTTGGCTAAAGCTGGTTTGGATATTCCTGAAATGCATTGCAGAAATAATCATAGTCTGACTGCCTTCTGGAGATCTTGTTCTGACTTGAAAGCAGCAAAAGCTCGAGCCTGCAGGATAATCCGAATGCTTCGAACAGTCTCCCTTACTCCGTGTGGATGGTCCCAAAACTGGGGCCTGAACGTAACTGCCATTGCAATTAGTGGCTTCAGGGGAACAAAGAAGGGGCTCTCTTTACTACAGTGAGACTGGTAAGATGATCTCTTTCCCAGCCCTAAGTTCCCACTGGTCCAATAATAACCAATAACTGGGATTTCCATCACTTGCATCCTCTGGGAGACACATATATATCACTGATTCATATTGCAAGTTCCCTTGTTATGTGACTGCCATAAGCCTGGCAAATCAAAGAGCGCTGACAGCTTACTGAAGGAAGGGACACTAAGCAGAGCCGGACAGGAATTTTTCGACAAAACAACATGTCAACACCAAAACATTTAAAGGAAACAACAGGAGTGCCAGTGAAAGTTTAATGAGGAAGGTATTTTGGAGAGAGAGGCATCCACTTCGGACTGATGGGTACCCCACGGGGAGGGATGTTATCTGGCAAGCAGGAAAATACCGCTCACCGAATTTGTACCTGGGCTTCTCCCTCCGCCCCGACCCGCCGGAGCTGCCGCCTGCTATATAAACTGCGGGCGTATTCCCTTCAAAGCCAATATGCCAGATGGCATCCTCCCTTCCCAAATTAGAGATGAAGCGTGTTGGCAGAAACTCCTTGGGAAGCAGGGAATGTCTGCACGATGCTTCCCGCTCCCGTCCCAGCAGATCTCCTCGCTGCCTCACCGCTGCCTGAGTCAGCCGCTCCCACCGGCGTCAGAACCCAGAGCTCCTTAGTTTTCTGAAGTTACAGAAACAACTCTGTATAGCTGAGCCCTCTGTTCCCACCATTTTATGTCCAGTGCTTCAAACCTCTGCTTGATTATATGCTACAAAGGCAGTAATAATTTTCCAGGTCCAATTTGATATGATATAGTTGAATCCCTAGAAGTAAACTGTTTCGATAGTACCTAGAAGCAAAAAACCCCCACCTCTTAGAATATTCTTTTAATAAACAACTTTCTAAGTTTTGAATTAGTTGCAGGCAGTTTCCACAATGAGATATTTGAGACCAAAAGGTTACATTTGACAAAAAAAAGGAGCTAAAGTAGATGTAGCGTTTCAGTCCTGTGGCAGTGATATAATAATCACACTTCTAGCCCAGAACTGCTCGCCTGATTTCCACAGGCACTGTTTGAGAGGAACGGCTGGCCTATTCCCTCCTGGAAAGACCAACTTTCATGAATTAACTAAAGCACTCTCAACAGGTGTAAACAACCTTCCATTAGAGGTAAAGTTCCTGATACATTAGACAACATCACACTTTAACCTTCCAAGATCTAATTTAATTCCTAGGATCAATAGCTCATGTTACTAATACATTTTGCCAAAACCCTGGGATCATGTCCTACATATTATAGTAATTCTTTCCAGAAGAATTTCAATTTGTAAATAATGAAGAGCTCGTACAACTCCTTCTGTTAGCAGCGCTGCCGGGCCTTTTGCCAGTTTGTAAGCTGAAGAATTTTGGTGTTTAGTGCTCCCATCTGTTCAGAAAGCCGGAGGGTGAGTAGTTATCAAAAGCAATATGTGGGCTTTTTTTATTCCATGTCTGAGATTTTATGACATGCTTTGTCACAAAACAGGCCACTGGGGCGAGGAGATTTCCCTCCTCCCGAGTCTCTCTGCCTGGGGAACCTCTGAAGTCCCACATAGTTGATTTTTGCCCAGTCTTGATCTAGCCAGACCAAAATTCGCACAAATATCTAATAATTCCCATCCCGATGTCTCGGACAGAAATACGACCAAGTGTTTCACAGTTGCGAAAGAATTAAAATCTCAGGCATGTATATACTCAGCACAGAGGAATTCGATAAACACAGCTCTGTTTGAACGAGGGCTTTGAAGGCAGCCCTGCTGTCAAGGTATAAGGAACCTTTTGTTCCCCAAATAAACACTTCAAATGTGCCCTTCCGCTGCGTCAAGGTTCGGAAGGTGAGAGCTCCTGTCCCCGTGGGGACAGCGGGGTGCATGGGGGGGGACACGGGGCTGCAGGCAAGGCAACCCCCCCGCTCCAGGGGGACTGGGGCAAGCCCCTCCGAGCCACCCGGTGAAATGGCATTCTCGCTGCCTTGCAGATGGGACGCCTCAACCCTCCCGGCTTGAATTCCCTCCAGCGTAAAGGTTATTTTCCGCAAGCGACCATTTCTTAGAAGTCACTCGGGACACCTAAGGGCAGGTAGTTTGGCAGCTACGAGCTCTCTGCATTGCATCTCCCGCAAGCTCTGTCTGTAGAGCTTGCACAAAATTAAAGGTTGTCGTTGGCTTCTCGTGCTGGCAGCACAGGAGGTGGTGCAGAATTTGATGGGGCAGCCCCAGGGCTGGTGGCACCCGCTGCAGAAAGCAGCGGTGGGAAATGTCAGTCTTTGTAGAAACCTCTCCCTGGTTCCTCAAAAGAAGTTACTGTACCCAGCGATGCTGTACTCCAGTGCGATGCCAAGGTATAGATGGAGTAATTCCTCCCTCGGCTTTTTATTTCTTCAGGAAGGCTTAACTGTACAGCTGTCCTGAACTGGACAAAATAAGGGAAAAACTCTGAGGGGCCTTAGATGGCAAGTAGATATTTAACTGTTGTTTAAAGCCTACAGTTTGTGGACACCAGCTTCTTCGGGGTTTGCTCTTGGCCTGCTTTAACTCAGAAGACTCACTGTCAAGATAATCATGTGCAGGATCCCAAATGTTTACTGAAGTTTCTGATCTGTTTGTTGTAAGTGTTAAGTGTTGTAAATGTTGTAAATGTGGATAGTTTTTGTTAGGTTCATCCACTAAAAACCTGGTGGTTTCATGTAGCTGTGTTTTAGCACAGCAGAAACCAGACAAAATCCAAATGAACTCTATTACTAAAATTAAAACCAGTACTAAGAACTCAGAATTCAAACAAGCTCCGCATTTGAAGAAGCCTGGCATGGCATGCACAAGGTGAAAAAGAAGTGTCAAAACATGAGCCTGAGAAGGAGCTCCAAGGAACCATTTTTTAACACCCTTTTATCTCCAAATCAGCCAATTTCCATATTCATTAGACATAGTCTGTAAGTATAACTCCACGATAACTCAGAGTACCACATTCAACTGGTTTCACATAACTTTGTCTGCATTATCTCTGCAATATCAGTACAATTATGAAACAACCTCCGCTCAACCTGCACATGTCTATCGAACATTTGAAAGCCAGGCCAGCTAGTCTCATTAAAAAAACCCTCATCAGTTAAAAGTGTCAGCGCTGCTTTTCTTGTCCGTAGTCACAATGCATTCCAGTCCTAATGAACTGGCACAGCAAGAGGTTTATTACCCTCCTGCTTGGTTAAGAAACAACAGGAGTCTTCCCGGTCGATGCAGATCATCTAAAAACCCTTCTGCTTTGTATTTGTTATCAGATCTTCTAATGCACCACAGCTAATTAGGCCTTTGCCTTCCAGACCCCAATCCTTCTCTTACCGCTGTCCTTCGGTTCCAGTTTTAATTGGCTTATGTATGTGCAACTGAACAAGCCTGGTTTTGTTATATTTCCCGGCTTAAGAGGGATCATTCGGAAAGCGATGAGAAGAGCCTAAAACCAGTACCTGAGCGAGATTTAGGCACTTATTCCTCCTTTTCATTTAAATGAGAGGCACACATTTGAAATATCCTTGAAATCCAAGGCCTTAAGGGCAGGAAATTGTACATTTAGGGTTTTATCCTCAAGCTGGTAGAAATCATCGTAACTCCAACCACGCGTGCGGCTGGGATAATGAGGAACACCGCAGCCGGCAGTCGGTGGCCAAGCCATCCCCGGGCGCGAGAGGCTGCTGCTGCTGCTCCTCGTTTGAGGGACGCTGCTCGGCAGGGCTGCGGAGCCCACGCTCTGCCCGTTCTGGCACCACGGCCGGTTCAAGATGCCCGGCAGTCGGCGGGGAGAGGTGGGGTGCAGGCAAAGTCACCGTGCTCTGCCGGGTCCGGCAGCCCCCGGAGCCCACCGGCTGGCTGAGGATGCCGGGGGGAGCTCGCAGGCGACGTCTTTTGGGAAGGGATGCTCTTGCGAAGGGCAGGGTCCGGCGGATAAGGCGCTGGCTCCTTGCCACCGCTGGGAAAAGCGGTAGGAAAGCAAATCAGTTCAGCTCGCCGTGTGGCTGGTTTAGCCGAATCGGCCGTGGTGCTGCCGGCAGGCTGCCTGGGAGAGCAAACACCCGCGGCGCTGGCACGGCGAGGTGTCAAGAGGCATTTTATTTTCTTGCTTGGTTTTTTCATTTGTTTTCAAAGGGAACCTCCTTTCCTCCTTTCTCCGCAGGATTTCTCGCGGGCAGAGAGCACGTCTGTAGAGCAGCGCGCCGTGCCGTGAAAGGCCTTACAGAAACGTACGTCTCTGAAATTGCAGCGATTACGGATGGGAGCACGGTGTGTCCCATGGGAAAGGGGAGAGCTCTGCAGGTGCAGCTTAACGAAGTGAAAGGGTCTCTTTCAGCAGCCAAGAAAGCGTGTCAGTATTGACTGGAAGCCTTAAGCTTGTATCTGTAGTTTTATAGTTTAGAAATTTTGACTTCCTAGAAATTAATTGAACATTTCTTTTCCAAGTATGAGCACAGTACACCCTCGTCGAGGATCCAATGGATGAATTTGTGCTTTTGTATACTTTGCAGTGTGGTGCTTGCCATCTGTGACACTGGGATACAAATTCCCTGCGAAACTTGTTGGCATTTAAAAAACTAAAGTTTTTGGTGTGTTTCTTTCCATCTGAAGACGAGCTACAAGAACTCCAATTTTATTTAGTTGAATACTAAATTAAATGCACATGATTTATTTGTCTTTGGTGCCTAATATGTCAGCTTTAAACTTTACAGTTAACAGCTGCAAGGAGGCACAAAGTTGGAGTTTGTATTTCCCAGCCACTGCCCAGACAGCTGCAAGCTCAACCTCTGGGATATCTATTTTCAAGAGTTTCTTTGAAATCTTGAGAACTGGCCTGATCGTTTCACCTTAAGTGGATGCCAGGCTGTGGTGGAGGGTGCAAGGGGCACAGGGAGCTTCCACAGGGAATGGCAGAGTTCCCAGGGGTCAGCCCATCCAGAGATGTGAGTTATACCTCCTAAGGTGGGTGTGGGCTACAGCAGTCATATTTAAGTCAAGGTTTTATCTGCAAGGCTCCTGGAAGCTCCAGAATAAAACCCAACCACAACAAATCTTTCTGAGCTCACTATGGCTTCCTATGCAAGATGCCACAATGTACCAAAAATTTGCTTTTAAAGACGCTAAGGAAAGGGAACTCAACACAGCGAAACAACTTAATGACACCATTTTAGACTAGATTTTTAAAGCAGCTATTAAAGGGTCACTGCCAATTAGAAAATTACTAGACATTTATTAGAAAACTGGAGTAAAGACTTAAAACCACTTTCAGTTTAAGGGGAAGTTTAAGGGGAAGCATCGTATTTCTCATTGTTTTAAGAAGCAGTTCCCTGAGCAGAAGACACGATGAGCTCTGGTTACTTGTGCCTCAGCGACTAATGACATTTTGTGCCTCATATGGTGCAAGCTCTGACAGAAGCATTTACTATGGCTGGAATATTTAAACTTCCCTTCTCCTGAGTGGCTTCCTTTAATGTCTAGTAGTAGTGCTCAGAGCTCACAGTGAGAGCACTATTTTAGGTCTTTCTCCTCCGCCCAGTCACAAAAGATCATGAAACCTGTAGGAATTTAATGTATTTAAGAATTCTACACCTCTCTTTGATATGGCTGCAACTGGCCAAAAGTCACTGAGGAGGACAAGGAGAAAGACGGACAGGTGTCCAGGCTCTGTAATCATGTGAACGGCCAGATATCTGTAGGAAATTCGACTAAAAATAGGTTCTCTGTAAGCTCTTGCTGTGTGACTGGCCTACCCAAGCCACAGGATATCCTCATTAAAGGACTACACTAGGAAATGGGAAAACTGACTTAAAAGTCATGTCAAAGGTCCAAAACACACTATATAACACTTGATTTTTTCCCCCAGTGTAATCATCCTGAGTGTTGCTTGTCACTGCTGCAAGTTTGGAATAATAACCTTGAAATCTCCCTCTCTGTTGTTTTGCTAAAGTTCCCTTTCTCTTCCTTTTCTTCAAGGCTCACACACACATCTATAAAATCTACTGTCTGTATGAATGCGGCGTAGGTGCACGCACAAGAACACGCGCACTCATTGAAATGTAAAATCCATACTAGTAAATTCTTAGTGTTAGGTTACTATTTCCAACATTGCTAGCAATTCACACTACGTACATGTATATATGTATAAAAATACATATATATGGACATATTTGGTAACTGTTCCTTTAAGATGCCAGAAATGAGGCAGCCAGGGTTCAGTTTAGGCGATGTAGTAGGCTGTGTGTAGGCAGTGGGAAGCAACGTAGAATATGAATCCTGGCTCAGCTTTGATGTAGTCTCCACCGAAGTTGAGGGAGTTGCTCTGGATTTACGCTGCTGTTTATGAGAGCGGAGCTTGGCGCAGAGCCCTGTGGCTCAGCCTTTATAATACATATAAAATATCATCTAATTGTACTTGCTTCTACAAGATTAACCCAGCTGGTGAGATTTCTGCATGTAAATAGCTATGAAATACATTGTGTAATCCCCGCGATTGATGTTTTTGAACACGTTTTGGGCAGTGCTGTGGTGGCTGTCTACACCAGATTCATTACCCACCGGAGGGCTGACAGTATCAGAGCAAGCGCTGGTTTGCAATGTCTCTTGCACAGTCAAATCAAGCCAAAAGGAACCACTTCAAAGCAAGGATGTGCGGAAGGCAAAAATTTCTGACTCACTCTCCCCCAAAGGAGAAGGCGTAATGCTGGCATGTGTGTGGCTCTTCTCCCACGTGCCTTTCTCTCCCCACCTTTCCTTATTGATACATTAACAAGCTTCCTGCCATAGAGATAGGAATTTACGTAACTATACAAGTTCAACAGCTCTCACCACCCGTTCCTCAAGTGACTGAGAAGTCTCTTTGTAACATCACAGCTACTTGCTGTGAATGCAATCAAAGATCAGGTCGACACGTGAAGATTTATGGCCAAGGCAAAGGCGGGTGGTTTTAATGGGAGGGTTTACCGTGATCTTAATCTGTGCTGGCTTGTTCCCAGTTAATTTCACGTGGAGTCCCCCAGCTCATGTGAACTCAATAATCACAGCTGGAAAAAAAAAGAAGTCACATAAGACTATGCCCTTCTCCCTTGGGTTAACCCAAGCCTTGAAAGCCACAAGTTTGGCCTCTTTTATCTGGAAAACCATAGAAAGCATGCTGTAGGTGCAGACAAACAGAAGCATGCGAGTCTGTGATGAAAGCTGGGCTTATACCAGAAGCCCAGCAACAGGTGAGCTCTGTAACAAGCTTGGGTAGAACTGAGAAGTCTAATTAAGCAGCAGCTGAACAAAGAACAAATAATTCAGCTTTGTACTCATAGTGCTCTACTGAAGAAGAGTGAAGAATCCACCCAGCTCCTACCAAAATTAAAGACATATTTATAAACAGAATTGTTTCTAACAAGAAGACAAATCTCATCCTTGTGTAACTGTCCTGAGGTCAATGGAGAACCCCAAGGGACTAATTAAAATCAGAATATTCATAAAAGTCTTCTGTGATGTGCCAGCTGGTCTTAAACAGGAAAGCACGTTAATGGTTTCTTAACAAACATGTTGCAAGATTAGCTTCTTTTATTCAGCAATTCTGGTGTTCGGAAACTGTCTTTTTTTTTTTTTTTTTTTTTTACAGAAACAATATTCCCCAGTACTGTTGGAACAAAATAATTAAAAACTAATAGTCTTTGGATGGATTCTAAATCTTTAATTTGTTCTGGCATTGTTCTGGAAGTTCTGGAATCTATTTTTCTTCTTTTCATTATAATTTGCAGAAAAAGTCTTGCTCTGTAGAAAATGATAAGGGTGTTCTAAGTCGTTGATTAAAAAAGTTCACTGTTTTGGTTAACTATGTCTCGACAAAAAAGTCAGAATAAAAATAAGGTCTTAGTCACAATTCACTTAATGCTTTGAGCCAGATTTCCAATGCAAGATTTCATGTTTATACATTTTAAATTATTTTGAAGTGTTTTGCAGTTTCAATGGAAATTACAGTGTTTCTTTAAACAATTTTCTCCAGCAAAATGATTTTTACGGTTTCTTTTAATTTAACACAGAATAGTATGCATAAAGTCTACAGAAATCCATTAAAACAATTTGAGTAAAGAAATTTAGTCATTTGAAGGAATATTCTCACGGCTTCTCTTACTGGTCTTAGGAGCTTTAAGAAATAGCTCACTATAAATTTGTTGTATATCAATAATCCTGCTCCATATGTGATTTTCCTTCCAATTTTCTTTACTTTTTAAAGAAATTAACTTCGCTTATGAGACCCTTCCAGTTCCCTGAGCTTTCAACAAAAAAAATTGTTTATGTAAAAAAGCATTTAAAAATCAATTTCCATTTCAATATGTTATAGTAGCTTGCTATTTATTTTAAATCTGAGTGAATGGTATTAAGTTAATATTTTCTAATAACCTCTCATTCCTAAATCTCAGATTTTTTTCTAACTCAAAGCAGAATATGGACATAGGTGCGTGCAGGAGCAAAAGGGTAGAATACAAGTATCAGTATAGGGAAACAAAAGCAGCAATGGTAGAGCTGAGATTTTACTCCTCCAAAACCTGAAAATTTCAACTTATTTTTCTATCTCTACTCTCCAATTTTTTGGAAGGCACAAAGACATCTTTAGAAAATACAATTATGGAAAGATGTGTGCTTGTTGCATGAGGCACCGCTGTAGTGTATGGCAGAGAGATATAAGAAGGGTTGTAGAAGAGAGGACACCCTGCTATACATTTGTAGACCTATTTTGTGGCACAACAAAAGATCTCTATAGAAACATTTTATCCTGCAGCACAGTTCCTGGAAGTTTAAGAACTGGCTGCAAACCCTTATAGCTGGTTTATTACATAGAATCATAATGTCTTACTACTGACTATTAATATTAAACTGTAAGAAGCTCTGTTTTAGGAATGCCTTGACTGGACTTCCAGGGGCTTATTTGTACAGACAGAAAGCAAGCTTCTGAACTTTGGCCAAATTCAGAACCATCTTAGACTATATAAGGACTTCAGCCCTTGCTCCCCAAAGCCGAGCATTTTACATACGAAACCTTTTCAATATGTTGGTGGTTACATTCCTGCTGGCCTGATGCAAACAGCAGTCCTTTTTTCTCGGAGCAGAGCCTGTCTCGTTTTTGGAGTAGCAGAGTATGATAGAGAGCAGTCAAAAAAGCCTTGATCCAATCACCAGGCATGTTCGGTGGGAATCTTTTATGCCATCGGTTTCGGTTGGAACTGATCAGAAGAAAAAGGATTTTCAAGACCATTCAGCCTCAGCATAACTCCATTTTTTCCAGTACCTGTACCAGCAACCTGGGAGGGAGAAGACCTGAAGACCGATCCTTTGATGGTTCCTCTGTGGTGTTCCAGCACGGATAACGCATTGTCTGGTGTCTCCTGCAGCCACCTGCTTAACGGACGCCGGCGTTGCTTTCCCTCTGTCAGCAGCGCAAGGACAGCAGCCCCTGTGCTGCCGCTGCACTGACACAGCTGTCCACAGCTGCAACAGAAAATGTGTAAATGAACGAATCCCCAGGAGGAGACATGGAAGGCAACATTAAGCAACACCCCTCACCTCCTGAAGCATGTCTTGGCGTATCTCAGCCCTTAACCTCCCCCATCTCTTTCCTCCTCTTGCTTCTTACCTTTCCCGTGTTATCTACCCGGGTCAGATCCTCCAAGATGCCATGGGACTAGATACCTCTTTCATCTCCACGTAGGCTGTTTTCATTGCTTCTGCAATCCCACAGCGTGTGAGGAAAGATTGCGAGCAGGAAAAGAGGAATACAAAGATGAAGCCAAACCTCACTCATGCCACAGCATGTCTTCACATCTTGGAGGCAGATATGGTGCAGGAGAGAACAAGTCAAGGTAAGAATGGCCCTCTCCTCCTTATAAACCCCCAAGCTGCAAATCCAAGCATGGAGATACACATGGTAGGATTTATGAGTCCATGAACCCAAAACAACTGTTGGAAGTTATGTATCTAGTACAAGAGCTTCTTCATCAATAGGGCAGCACAAACACCTTGACAACACCAGTGAACCTTAATGATGAGTTTGCACTTCTGTTTCCTTCAGCATCCTTTCAAACTTCAACTTCCATCGATCTAACTCTAATTTCTCCTTCCTAATGGACACTCTCTCCATTATCTCTTTCTCGTATTTCAGGGCTAGTTGCAGATCATTCTCCTTTACCTATTCCACCAATGTTTACCATGTGCTCATTTAAGGAATACACAATAGGCAAGAAACAACAGCTTCCCCCCCCGCCTCCGCCAATCACTCAGTGAATTATATGGTAATTGTTTATTGGAAATGACCTCATAGTTTCCTCATTTTGTGGGTTGATCTGAAGAATAATTCTATTGCAACCACAGCATATAAATGCCTTGGAAGTATTCAGCTGGAACCTATAACTGCAGATGATTCCTGTGCTGTTGGCAGCTAAAATGTAGCCCATATTTGTAAGTGACAAATTATAGGATTATAATAACCTTCGTGGAGTTAGATATCCCAGAACACATGATGCCAAGAGACAATAAAAATGACTATGTAAGGATAATAAGGAGAAGTACTATTTATATGAAGTGACTGTATATTCAGAAGAAAACCAAAATAAAACAGGATACTTCTGTGCTAACATTTTACAATCAGTAAATACTCACATGACAAGTGTATTTTTGAATTTCTAGAAGTATACATAGATTTTGCCAGCACAAGCACTTCTTGCTGCCCTCTTCCTCTTAACTCCCTACCTCTCTTGTTGAATGGTAAGTAGGTTTGATCTGGTCACTGTTAATTTGCTGATTTTTAACAGGAAAAATAATCTTTGGCATTTCATAAACATTTCAAGAGTGCAGTTATCTTTTTTTTGCCACCTCTGGACTCTTTTTTTGCTATCTTTTTCTTCTTTTTGTGGTACATGGCCATGAGGCTTATTCACTTTAGAGCAGGCTCTGAGTGAATGAGTTTTGCTGTGGAAATCTTCTTCTAATAGCTTAGATTTCTGACTATTTCATAATGACACACTGAAAAGGTGTCATCATTTTGAAGAAAGTGGTTTGGATAGTGACTACACTTCTCTCAGGTTTTTTTTATATCAGGTACTGTTCATCAGCCCTGAACATGAGGCCCGGATTCTTGGTTTAATGTCTTGTGAGAAACACAGCTCTATTCTGTGCAGCATTATCACATGAACAAGCCTTTGGTAAGTAAGAAACAAAACCTTTTTTTTTTTTCAATAAAATGAAAAATAGACTATTTCAGATCACAGTTTTGCAAAATGTGGGCAAACTTGTTTGATTGGTAGTAGGATATGAGTAGGCTCAAATGCAATCTGATTAGAAATTGCATCAAAATTGTCCCTTTGGAAGTCGCACTTGTAAAAACCTGGTTTTAAGGCTCTTCTAAAGAAGAGGTTCTCTGCAAATGGACAACCTTTTTTCTGAAAAATGTCTTTAAATCCCAAACCTTTTTCAAGAAGACAGATCCTTCCCCTTGTTTGCTCACTCTACTTATGCAGTCCACATTTGATATATAATTTTATCTACAATTTTAATAATTCTAAGTGAATGAGCACTTTGGTTATCCAAGGGCACCTAAACCATTTGAGCCTTGCATAGCTATTCCTGAGGGACTGGTTACATTAACTTCCAGCGTGCTTCTACCTTGCGTATCCGTCGGAGTCATCCCAGCAAAAACACTGAATTCAGAGTGGGATGTGGTAGCCTGGGATAACCCAGACCACAGGTTCAATAGTAGGAAAAAAGACAGTAACGTAGGTATTCTGTCCTACAAAAAAGCTTTTCACTAATAACTTTTTTCTAAAATTAAAGTACAGCTAAAGAGGAGGAATGCTATTCACAGAAAGAAAGTTCGTATTTCATAGTTATTTCTCATGAGTCCCTAAATAGTGCTTACAAGCTATTTCACTTTCAAATCCAGCAAAGCTCTTAACACGGGCTTATATTAAGCATGTAAGCAAAGTGCTTTAAGGCAATGGAGCTGTTCTTGCAGTAAAAGGATAAGTCCTTAGTTAGGTGCTTTGTTCAAGTCCAAGCCCTTAATGTTAATTTTTCTGTACCTGAAATTAGTGCATATAACATTTAAAACACAAGCATTTTGAATGTAAACAACACAAGTAGGAAGAAGTATTAGCAAAAACTCTGTACAGTTATTACTAGCAATGGATGTCGAAATCACTGTGAATAACAACACAGGATGTTTTGGTGGTCAGTTAAAGGTGAACCTAATGCTTCTACAGTTTGTGTAAAACATAATTGCAGTAGCCCAGAAAGCAGGAGTGCTGCAACTTTCATTAAATATAGCTGTTACACCTCATAGCATCAACCTCTTAAAACTCTGTAATGAGCAGCAGGCATTTCAATAAAGTCAGAAATAACTATGACTTTGTAAAGTATTGCTACTTCATGCATATATCCATTTTCAGCAGTTAAAGACACCATCAACAGTGCCTTTTCTACTTACTGCCTCTGATTTACTGGCTGACTTTGTTATTTCCTTTGTGTGGTTTATAGGACATAATCATTTAAAATGGAAAAGAGGGAACTTCTAATAGAAATTTTGCTGCAGCCAGTTTCTGCTTTATATTTATTTAGTTCACCAGTCTCTAACATCAAGGAAGATGTACTGGCTTGCAGAGGGAATAAAAATGGCAGAACTGTGATGAAAATAAGCAATAAATAGTGAAAGATATATTACCAAATTGTTCATTATTTTAGCCCTGTAGTTTCTGTAGTATAAAATCAAAACAGAAATTAAGCCATCACTTGCAAAATGTATCAAAGGCCCCTGTGACTGTAAGGACCCAGCACAGGATTTATACTCCTTTTAAAGCGAAGTCTCTTTGAGAAACGATTCAACCATCCAGCTCCAAAAAGGAGTGCTTTGTTTCATTTTCAGGCTATTTAACCCCATTTTCAAGATGCCTCCATCAATTTCAAAACAAAAATAGTTTTGAAATAAGGACTCCAGAGGTTTTCTGTTGAAAATGTTTAAATTAAGCTGCCCCCACCACCAAAATTAGAATTTTCTTTGCCATTCATGTCACATGCATAGAAGATACCATGCTGTACAAAGCCCAATTTGCAAATTGACGCAACCTCATTTACTTATTACATAGGCCCGTTTTTACAATACAAGTGCATATTATTTGCCAACACTTAATTAGAAAGGAGATGCATCTGAACATGAGTTACTACATTTTGGTTCTTGATGAGCTGGTTCAGTACAACATCAAAAGCAGGGCGAGGAGGATGAGCGAGAAATTGTCCTGGTTTTTCTTTGGAAGACGGGCACCAGAGAGCAGCAGTTCCCAGGAGTTGGAGAGCTGTCAGCCAGCCGAGCAGCTCCCGCCGTAGTCAGCATTTGTTGTGGGAAACAAAGCTACCACTTGCATTCTTCCAACGAGCTTTTCTAGTTTAAAAATGAGATTTTGTGTTCTTAACGATGCCTGTGACCGTTTTACAGACTACGGTTTTTAATGTGTACTAAAGCCGGCTCATCAGACCTTTCCCCCATTCCTACTTTAGGGATTTCTGAGTCTGTGAAGCTTCAATGTTTGAAAGGGAAAGTGCTAATCCATACCTTAGATGTGGCAGAGGGGAATCCCAGAGTGCCCGGTGAATGACCCTGGCACTTACCCTTTAATGCCATTAGAGCTTCATCAGCAACAGCTCGGGCTCGCGTTATTAATTTTCCTCCTTCCAACTACAGCACATTCTTGTTTTCTACCCGAACCTGCTACCTGTGCATCTCCCTGGGTTGAGAAATTACTAGCTTTTAACATGACAGACTTCAGTCTTGGAGAATTATCAGCTATTTTGAGCCATTTGGAAGTGTGAGAGACCCTTGCTCTTTTCCTCTGAGCTTTTCCACGCACCTGAGCACCAGCACAACCATCAGGCCATCTCCCTCTTGCCTCAGCACAGCCAAATTACTAATTGCTAAAGGCACAAAAGCACATAGAGAATTTAAAGAAGACGTGCTGCGTCAGAACAAAGGTCCATCTATCCCATCTGGCTGCAGCAGGTGCAGGGAGAGTCCATGAGAAACAGGCAGAGTATAATAATCCTTACATCGTTATATTTTCCCAGTTTCTGGAAATCAGAGATTAAGGACTTGCTGAGCACAGTCGCTGTTTAACAGCCACAGATCTCACTCCATGTAGCCACCTGATTTTATTTTGTACCTGTTTAGATGCTAAACCTCCACTGCATCCTATGGCACTTCCATAATTTTGTGTGCTATGTGGAAAAGTATTTCTTTTTGTTTGTTTTAGATGTGCTGTCTAGACTTTCTGCTGGATGATCCTAATTCTTGTATTGGGAAAAGCTGAATTGTTCCCTCCTCCATATCATTCAGGATTTTTATACATCTCGGGTGTGTCCCGTTTGGACCTTCTTTTTCCAGTGTTAGCAGTCTTCATATATTAAGCTCCATTTTGCATAGAAGCCTCTGCTAATTTTTGTTACTTTCCTTTCTTAAGTTTCCTAATTCTTCTGCATCCTTTATGAGACAGAGGCTGAGACAAAAGCTGACCCTGTCTCTAAGCTGTGACAGCATTATTAGCATAATGCTGTTTTCTCTTAGTCCATCCCTAATGTTGTTTGCCTTTTGACAACAAAAGGTTGTCAAGCAGATGTCTTTCGAGGACCGTCCTGAGTTCTCCCTCGTCTCCAAAACAAAACCAGCTAAATCTGGATCTGATCATTGCCTAAGTGTGCTTAGGACTGCATTCCCACAGTGTGTTACTTCATATTTATCAAGGATTAATTTTATCTTCCATTTTACCACCTACTCAGCGTGATGCAGACTTTTGAAATTCTCCAGTCTGCTTTGGTTTTGATTGTCCTCACCATTTCCAGAATACCAGCAAACTTTCTCCGCTCGCTGTTCTTCAGCTTTTCCAGGTGATTTGTGGCCATTCCAAGCCAGACCCCCCTGGGATTCCCCGACTAACTGCTCCAGGAAGAATAGCGACCATTTATTCCTGCCTGCTGTTCCATCTCCTTTGAGCAGTTATTAATGCACAGCAATCTCCCCCTGACGTTAGGTTTCTGTAAGATTTTTTGGCAAGGGATATTATAGAAAGATTTAGGAATCCAAAGGTAATTTTTTTGCTCAAGTCGCCCTTGTCTACAAGCGCAATGATCCTTTCAAAAACTGTGCAGGATCTGCGAGGCACGATTTCTTTATTTATGAACCCTGTTCACTATCTCCAGTAAGTTGTATATATTCATGTCTACTAATTCTGCTCATTATTATAACTTCCATCAGTCTGCCTCAGCAGGAAGTCAAATTTACAATTCTTTGGTTTCCTGGCTCCCCTCCGGAGATTATTTTAAAAATTGAGGCCACATTTGCCACCTTCCATTACTCTGGAACCTGGGCCAATGTAAGCGATAGGTTACACACTACTGTGAAAAGTTCAGCAATTTTATATTTGAATTCCCTTAGATCCCTTGAGTGATTGTTACCTGTTCCTGGCAATGTGTTGCTACTCACTTTATTGATTTGCTCTAAAACCTCTCTACTGACTGTTCAATTTGACACAACCCCTCAGCCTCACCCCTGTAAATAAAGACTTTGTTGTGCAAACTTCCTTAAGGCTCTCTGTGCTGAATCCTGACACAAAGAATCCTTTTGGCTTTGCTTCTTTTTCTCTTTTTCTTTTTC
>JANHGO010000049.1:6028855-6052714 GCA_024606505.1 Aquila spilogaster
TTTTCTTTTTCCTTTTTCTTTTTTCTTTTTCTTTTCACTTTTTCTTTTTTTGTTCTTCTTTCTTTTTCCTTTGTTCTTTCTTCTTCCTTTTCTTTTTTTGCTATGGCCTTACTCCTCTAAGCATCTATTCTGTACCTTGTTTACCTGTCCAACTCTGATGGGCTTCCTGCTTCTGACATGTTTGAAAAGGCTTTTAATAATTTTCATGGCATTTGCTTGTTGCTTCTCAAGATCATTTTAGCATGCCCTCTTATAGTCTTGCATTTAACTACCAGGATATACCTTCTTGTCTATTTTCCTCATTTGGAGTCAGCTTGGATTTTTCCATTGTAGGCAGCTCCTTTACTGCAATGTTTAATCATAAAGGCTATTACGTTTCTCATTTTTAGGCCTGAGTTTGGGTTTGAATCTTTTTTGTAGGTGATTTATGTTTACTCGAAGAGTCTGATAAGATGCCTATAAAAAACAAGCTTCCTTGTTTTTATTAACCACTCTCCTTAAAGTGCCATGATAATATAATTGGCATTGTGACATTTATCTCCTACTAGAACATTGAACTTTGGTAGCGTAGGCACTACAGAGTATCTTTTCTATTATTATATCTTGAACTGTATCTATCTTGTACAATGCCCACAAGATGCTTTTTTGTGGTACATATCTAGTATTCATCTAGACTAGTTTTTTTTCACTTTTCTTGGGAAAACACAGTCATTTATGATGTCTACAACTTTTGTCTCTGTATGATGCCTGTAATGACATTCCTCCATTGTCATGGGGATAAGCAGGGACTGAACTTTTCCATTATTGTTCTGTTTCTGATCCTGGAGGCTGCGGTCACCACTGTGCTCCACTGATGTCGACTGTTGCCCCAGTATTAACCTGTAACCCACAATTTCAATCCACAGTGATACCCTAGGACTTGTTGACATGGATGACTTAATCGTATTATTTGACTGCCAAGGCTGCTTCTTTAACACAGATACTATTTCTCCACCAGCAGACAGCTATACTTTCTGATATAATTTTTACTTTAGTGTTATACTAACTTTCTTTCCTTCCTCCTAATTCACATACAATCTCATAAAACAGTATCTTCATTTAGAACCAGGCATTTCCGTTCATCTGTCTCTGGTTTTAGACCATTAACTTTTGCCTACAGGTGTTAAACATTTTTGCTCTTATTTTCATTGTATGCTCTATTTGATTGTAGCTTTATTTGTTCTTCAATATTGCCCAATGAATTTACTCGCTTCTTTTGCATATTCTGTCTCCAGAAGACAGAGATTTTATCTCTTCCCTTCTGGAAGATGAATCATCCTAAATTGGGTGTGATTGATTGATTGTTCATTTTTCATCTTTCTTTCACTCTTACAGATCTATAACCTTTTAAAGTGAAGTTTCCTAAACTTCTTTTCACTTGCAAAACAAAGTACAGCACTACATTAGGCTGATACTAATGAGACTCTATTTACAAACTGGTCTTTTTCAAATAAAGGTAGAAATAGTGTTCTGTGATAAAGTATCCTTGTTCTTTTCTGATTTATTCGATTGCTAACACTAATCTAGTAACAATTCAAATGTTCTCCATGACCACTGTATGACCTTATTTAATAAAATCTGAACTGCTTAGTATAAGGCAACCCAATTAACAGCAATAGCAGAGCTGAACTCCATTGGAAATGCATGCATCTTTTAGAAATTTTAGGAGAGATCAATGGAAGTATATCGGGGTGGCACAAGCTAATGTAAATTACACCTGATACCACATTCATTTGGACACAATGATCCCTTGCTTTTCTTTTCTTTGCCCCGGAGAAGCATGCTACCTAGTAGAACTCCTTTTATTTTAAGAGATTGCCTTGAAACCTTCACTGACTTCAGCAGACCAGTTCCTCTTTCTGGTCCTGATGCTGTCAGCTGGTCCGGTCCAGAGTAGGCAGGATCTGCACCAGCATGGAGTCCCACTTGGCTCCGGGGTCCTGGGAGAAGGTGGGCTCCTTGCTGGAGTTGGGTGCCACGCAGGCGTGCCGGTAAGAGCTCCTCTGAGTGCTGTTAACCTTCCCAATGGGAATAATTTCTCATGTTCTTATCATAGTTCCTCAGTTCAGAAACACAAAAATTATACATAATTACTATTTTGCCATTAATTTTCAATTGTAGAGTATCTGCAATGACAAACAATATTCAATATGTACATGTGTGTGTATATATATATACACATATGCATTTGTGGATGTAAAGCATACATGAACACACATATATACACGTGCTGGCCCTCACGCACAGAAAACCACTAATTATACCTTTGAAAAGGAGAACAGAAAAAGAAATAAACTTTTTCCAGGCACTGGGTTCGTAATGGAGCACAGCAGGAGGAGGTAAAGAGCAGAAAAGATATTAGAAAATGTCAGTAAAGCCAATAATCAATCCTGTAAAATGTCACGGAAAAAATTAAACACATAAGCTAAACACCGTTTCAAAAACAAGGATCTTTCCTTGCTTCACACTGAGTCTGAAGAAAAGTCTCCAGATGTCAATTTTCTTATAGCAATTTATTTAATCTGTTCCTGGATTTAGCTCATTTTTTGCTAATCTTGCACAAATTGTGTGTGTCTATATGCACATATAGATGTATTTTTAAAAAGTATATAACCATATAAATATAAATTTATCTATGTATCTTTGAGCTCAACACTTTTTCACAGGCAATATGCCTTTATAATGTAAAGGTAAACCAAACCATGCATATACTTAGAGAGCTGAAAGAATGTTTTTTTGTTTTGAAGACAAAAGGTATTTTTCAGGGCAATACCTTGAACACAAATGTTGAAGCCTGTGGTGGGCGAACTTAGTTGTTGCATATCTCAGGAAGGAAGAAAAACGCTCCAAAATCCTCCATGAAAGCAGAGCTAGCATGGTAAGGAGGAGAAAAAGAAGTCCAGAAAACCAGCACAGGACTGAAAAAAGAGACGTATAACTCCCTAAATCTATGAGATTGAACTCTTACAGGCTTTGAAGCCAAAGAGATATTCCCATCTTGCTCAGCTTGCGTTTGTTTAGTTGTCCTTACGTGATCCAAGTGTAGAAGTGAGTCACAAGGTTGTGATAAGGCTGAGAAGTTTGCACAGGATCATTGTCTGCAACAGCCAGGCAAAAAGCTTCTCAAGGTCCTAAGGGTCTTTGAGTACAGCAGCAGGCAATGAGCTGGCAAATGTCTAAATAACAAAATAAAATTAAATTCTTATATTCCTTATTAAAAATAAATGCACTTTAATGGGTTTAGTTTAAATGCATTTAAAGAATCATCATGACCTATATTAACTCCTCATCTTATGCTATTAAAAACCTTTAGGTTATATAAGGAACACTTTAGCCAGTATATATTTGCTTAAATGAAATTTACGTAAAAGTCAATTTACTTATGAAATCACTAGTTGAGCTCTGGAAACAGAATTTGCTAAAGCATTAAATTTCTTTTTGGCAATCTGTAGTCTCTTCTGCTGGAAAGATATTTTCTTCCTATCAGATGTGTTCAATTCAATAGCTACTTCAATAATGTAATAGAATTTGAGAAACCAGCTGGGATTTGAAAAAAGCAAAAAAGCCAGGTTTCCTCTTCCAATTTACTTATAAAAATGAGGTGTGAGAGGGTGACATCTATTAGCTCTAAAATGCTGAAGAACATGATGATCAGAAACCATTAGTTCAATTAATTTTCTATGAATAATGCTTTCTTTGTCTAAGGTATCATTTCATTGTAAATGCATAGCATGTTCCGGTTAAAACTTTTCTTGTTCATTCAGCACAAGAATTGTATTTTTAAGCTATGTATTTAAGGTCTGTATAGTATATCACCTTGGCTACCAAAACGGAAATACCAGTTGTAGTTATGGGCTACTTTTAGAAACAAACCAACATATTTTAATAGCTACCAACCAGTGAGAATCAGTCTGTGTGTAGGAAAAAAAATCTAAAACCCAAATATGAGTAGAAAGTCAAAGTCAAATTAAACAGGATTATTTGATTTATGATTAAAATTAAGTTATTTCAAATGGTCCGGTGCTGTCCTGGCATGGACAGCACAAGACATCTCCTGTTGGCCAAGAACCTGGCCCCAGGACAGGTTCGGAGGGAACTGATGTTCCCTGTAACGGGCTGAGCGCTGGAAAGCCTGTCTGGGACTGTGGTTTCCCTGCTTGACGTGCTGGCCAGCCACGCTTCTGCCTTTTTCTGTATAACCTCTGCTGGTCCTGAAATAACCAGAAGATAGGTGGTCAAGTTGAGAGCTGAGTTAAAGATTGTGTCACCTTTAAAGACCCTTAGGTATTAGAAAAGGTAGCTTGGGACTTCAGAACAAATACATTTAAGACACAAATTGTATTTTGGGGGGTTATTGGATTCTATATTGATTTCAAAGGAGTAAGGTGGTGAATTTTATTATAGACAGCTAACTTCACAGAGTCACAAAGTGACTTGAAAGCCAAGGAAACTAGAAGTTGCCTAACTCTGTCCCCCAGTCCAGCACAAACACTTTCATTCTGGCCTGCCAATCATTTTTGGGGGGGTTCTTCAACTAGCACTTGATTAAAACATGCCTTCTTCAAAGCCTTGCACGTCTGATACGAAGACATTAAGAGATGAGAACTTCACCATGCCCATGGCAGTCTGGTCCACTGTTAAACAACATCCTTGGTCAAAACCGAAATTTTATGTCTCATTTGAGTTTATATGGCTTCGGCTTCCAGCCACTGAAATTGTGCCGTTTCCCACTTGAGCAGAGAGCACTTTCATGGCTAGTATTTCCATCTCCTGAAAGCATTTATATGCTGTAATAAATTATTTACACATGCTTTCCTGCCTAATTGTCTCTTGCTAGTAGAAGCTCTGCTACAGACATCGATGCTTTCGTACCTCGCGTGGGGATGCCAACCCCATGCTCACATATGTAGATCAGAAGCCAGACTGTTGTTCTTGATAAAAGAACAAGCCTTCACTATATTAAAGAGCACAACTTTTTATTATCGCTTTCTGCGTTCAAATGGAAAGACAAATGAGCTGGAGAGGAGCCTGGGTGCTGCCGGGGCAGGTGCAGCTCCCGGGACACCCGGTGCTGCCGCCTCAGCCCCGGACTCGCCGCTTTCCCTCTCTTTTCTGAAACCATAGATAAGAAACTTGTTCAAACCAGATTGCCAGAGTTTATTTATTGTACTCTACTAAACTTCCCCCTTTTAAGCTCTTTAAACAAAGAGGCACTTCACAGCAAACCTCTGTCACTTCCTCAGTCAAACACTTTGACCTTTTGCAGCTCCGCGGCGATTGAAGAGCGTTTTCTGAGCCTGAAAAGCTCCTGGATCTCAGTCGCTGGCTGCGTATCACGGGGAATAACCCAGGCGGCCCTCGTCGCTCCACTCCGCACGCTGCTTTAGTTTGGGGCAGTTTGGTTGCTCTGTTCCCCAGAGCATAACTCTCTCTGCAAAGCCACCTGAATTAGCACCGAACACGCACACCGCTTGGCATTGCAGCCTTTTAGGAAAGCACATTTCAGGGCGCTGAGGGAGCAGGGTGAGACCTTATCAGGTGGGAGACCAAGGTAGGAGAGAAGCGGTGGAAACGAAGGAGAGATCCGTGCCGCCCTTGCCGTGGTGCTGCACGCTGGAGATGCTGGCTCCTTGCCTTTCACTGAAGGCCCTGCTCTCTCCGCTGGGAACAATCACAAATTTGGCTCCCAGATGCCTCGTCTGGGTCTCCGGCGGGATCGTCGTCCCATGCCAATCCTTCTGAGGGATAGTCAGGACGAGCCGCTGCTTTGAAGCAGGAAGGGATGTGCCCCAGTCCCCCAAAATTTGACCCGTCTTGTTTCTTCTCAGTTCAAGGGCTATTTTTAAACATCATAAAAGCATAGGAAAAAAGGTTCTGGTATTAACATTGCAGGGCTTGCTGCTGCCTGGCCTCCCACCAGTGCACTGCTGGCTGCTCTGTTCAGGGTCTCCCTCTGGTGCCAAATTTATCTGTTTTTCATTCTCTGACTCCCACTCCCTTATCTTCATTCTTGTACCCCATAATAATTTGATTTCTCCCTGTTTTCTTTTCCCTTTCCCTGAGACAGAAATAGGATGGACAGTGGCAATGGAGATGCTATTTAGGGATAGTGTACAGTCCTCAGACGTCTGTTTTCTGGTACTCCCCAGCATCCCCAGTTGTTATACTAGGGCTAGTACGGGGTACCTCTCTGCTTATTACCTTTAGTGTTGCTTTATGGCTGCACCATAAACCACTTTAACCTTTTAAGTTGCCCTTTTCTGACTCCATTATCTCCTTTTGCATGGGAAATGTTTTCAGATCTATTAAGAAGGAAGGTGTCTCAGTACCTTTCTTTGACATCTGCCACGGATGTTTTTAGTTTTCCTTATGGGTAACTAATTGCTTGAAAATGAATAGGGTACTCTTTATGCCATGCACTTTCAAATTACTGTTTTTTATTTCCCTGCACTATCTCCTTGACTCTAGCCAAGTCTATAATCTTATCTACAATATTGATTTTTGGTAGCATCCCTGAGTACAGTGTGTCCAAACTAAGCAGAGGGGCAAGTAGCATACAGAACAGTCTTTCAACAGTGAGTCACAAATAAAAAGTTGTCCTTGTCACTGCATTATCAAGGTACTGATAGTTCTGCCTTTTTCAGTGCAAGCCACAGAAATCTACCTTGTCCTTAATTACTCAGGCTCCTGGACAATATATTAATGCCCCTTGGCTGCAGAAGCTAGCCAATGTTCAGGGTTTGCAAGGAGAATTGATTACAGAAGTCAATTACTAGCTCTCTGGGATTGTACTGATTATTTACAAAGAATGCGTTACTTTACACAAAACCTGTTTCTGTCAATGCAGTAAAAACAAATATCTGGCAGGTTTCTGGCTAACCATTTCCAAGACGGCTCTTCCAGGGAGTACACTTTCTGCCTGTGCTTTCTCTTTGGGACACGACGACATCGATCCTCATTTGCTGGCTTTCTGTTCCTTACTGCAGCTTTTTGCTTGTGATATAACTGATGCATGCTGGGCTTGCGATCAGTTTTCAGAGAATCTCTGAATTTTTGGTGGTGTCTTAGCTGCTTCGGCTTTGCAGTTATGGCTAGCCATTTCCTTGGGCAATGGCTTCAGCTATCTTTAGATTAGAAGATGTTTAACTATTCCTTCTTATGGCCCAAATGAAGGCATCTGCATGCACTGAGTTTATACAGGTCTGTGCTGACTGACTGCTACCATCCACCATAGTAAAATTGGCAGAAGTCTGACACAGCATGACAGCATTTGTTAAATTGCATAAAACCTGAAGTCTACCAGCTGCTGTGACACTCTCATCTCATGTTCATTTCTTTTTATTAGGTTCATTTAAAACTCCATTGTCACTGTATCTCTTAAAAGATGAAGCCAGGAGGTGGCCCAGTTTCCAAACCCCTTTATCACCTGGTAGGGATTTGTTGCTCTCGTGTCTCAACAAGCAAAATGCAGTCACGCAGCTGCATTCAGTAATCCCAGCTCCTGGCTGGGAGCAGGAAGTTATTAAGTATTGCACATGCAGTTTGTATGAGAAGGAGCTTCTGTCTGTGATTTAAACATTTTCCAGGAAACGGGGACATGGCACTGTGCTTCAAATGCAGTTAATGACTTGTTGGAAGCTTACTGAAGTATGGAAAGAGTCATTAAATATAGAGTTCATCTTGCCTATTTTAGATTCCCCCAGTGCAGATATCCACATCTGAGAGAGCTGCTTGAGGAAATCGTGCTTGAGAAAGCGTGATTCAGCTGGTCTCCTTGAGACGTTGCTTTAGTATGTGGCAAGTGAAGCCTGGAAGTTCATGTAAAACGTTCATCAGCTATAAAGGGAGCGCAGATCCTGGTGTCAGCTGTTGATACCCACATTAGAGATGTCCACAGTTGGTCAGACAAACCCCACTCTGTCCAGCCAGACAGGTGAGACCGTTTAGAACACGCATCGTTAGTCTCGCCAAAGCTTTTCCAGCAATGGTTTGAAGGGAGGAAGATCCAGATCTTTTCCACCTCAGCTAATGGAAGGTAAAGAAACGGGTGGGGAGTTAAATGTGAATAATCTCCAAACTCTGATCTCAGCTGCCCAAAGGGTTAGCGGGGTTTGTCGCTGTTCAGACTCGGGCTCTTGGACACGGTCTGGAGAAGTAGGACTGAGCGAGAAGCCGAGTCCCTGGCCAAGGAGTGGTGGCAACGGCAAGGTGCCTCTCCTGCCCTGGGGAAGTCGGTTTGAGAGGTGGCCGCACAGGACCCTGGAGGAAACAGGGTTGTCCTCTGCTCAGGAGAAGAGATCTGGATGTGGTGAGGCAGCGGCGAGCACCTCGAAGCTCCGGGAGTCCCAAAGGGACTTTTCTGGGACTCCCCGTAAATGAAGCCTCTGCCTGTTGTGCACCATTCTACTCCGTCACGCTTCTTGCGTTACAGCTTCATTACATGGAAATTGAGTGTTAAACTAGCACATGGAGTGAGGAATCAGAATCCTCCCATTTTTACGCATATAGTTAAGCCACAAGCCAAAGTGTGGGTTTCAAATTCTGAAGCTCTTGGCCTTAGGCTTTACGTATGCGTTGCTGCAGCATAACTGTAGGTTTGATGCTGTCTCACTAGGCAGTATATTGACAAAACACAGCAAAATCGTTTGACTCTGGGAAGAGCCTACGGCATGAGTAGAGAAAAAAACCCCACGCAGTGTGCCTGTCTGACGACTCCCCTTGCTGCTCAAGGGGCTCCACCTTGTCTCACGGACGGCTGCCAGCCCCGTCCCAAGGAAGGAGAAGAGAGGAGAAAAAGAAAATATGAGAGCAAGGAGGAGCGCAACAGTCCCGGGCGTGACTACAGCATCCCACGGCCAGCCCCTGGCAGGACCACGGATGTGGGTGGTGAGGCCATTCCCATGGGAGAGGACTGACACTGCCTACTGATTTCTCTGAGCCTCCTGGAGCCCAACCCCTGGGAGCTTTTTCTCCCTTCACAGCCTAAGAGCAATTGCTCCTCCCCGAGCACAGGAGATTTGCAATTAGGCAATATGAAAAAGGAAGATGGTGGCGTAGGTGGTGGTGCAGGAACGTGCCCCCAGGGTGGCCTTGCAGCAATGAGGAGGGTGGTGGGAAGGGCCAAGGCAAGCAGTTGGGTCTGCTCGTGCCCGAGGCCAGCCCTTGGTGGACAGACACCAAAGCAAGACTTCGCGGACAAGCGTCGGCAGAAACATTTGGTGGTTTTGTTGCCCGAGGCGAGGAACGTCTTTCTCGGGATGCCCTGCCAGCTTCCAAGAACGGTGTTACATGCCACCATGAATGCACCAGGACAGGGGAATCATCACGCTCTAGGTTAATTATAATTGACATTTGAATAAAAAAATCCTCCATTCCTCACCCCACTGATCCCTTTGCTATTTGATTCCAGTGCGTACATCTAAAATTAGGCCTTTGAAAGTACTTCATGGCAGGAGTTGTAAATGGTATATTTTCCTAAGCCTGCTGCTCTCGAGGCTTATGTTTTGCCATCTTATGACTTGGCTCATGGCCGGAATTGCATCTGCGTAAATTTGGGACGCAAAGGCTCAGTAATACACTGCGACTTCAATAACAGAGGAGCTGAAAAAAATTCCATTAAAGCATATCAGGTTCATTTAAACAAAGAGCATTATTATTTAACCCTTAGACTTGCGCTAGGCAGACACCCACCAGCGGGGACATTTTGACACCTGGTGTGTCATCTCAGTTCAGCACTGCGTGGATGTATCGGGACCTGCTGTCACTGTGTGCACTGGAGAGGGGGGACATTGCCTTCTCCATCACTGCTAACAGCCTGAGCACCCCACTTTGCCAGTATCTTCAGAACACATCAGCTAATTTTTTGTGCAATCATTTTTTAATGACAGCCCATTACATAAAAATAAAAAGTATTCCACTAAACCATCTGCACAAAGAAGACAAGTTTTGTGTAGTCAAAGATTTGGCTTCAGATCACATTTCAGTGGGGTGTTCACTGAAGGATATCTCAAAACAAAACCAGGCTATTAAAAGAAACAGAGTTCTATTTTTGTCACGGGTTTTCTAATTTCAGTTCCCACTACGGGCCCCAGGACTGTTGTGGGTTTTGGACCAGAGATGGGCTGATAACGGAGGGTGAGATTCTCCCATGCAGTCTGCCTCCTCTGATTTGGAGCTTGTTTACTTGAAGAAGCTAATAACGTGTATACCATGGGTGAATGTAAAGGGCAGCAGCGCTCACTCCTTGGACATTCATCGTGTGTGTGTCTAAGACAGATGCCATTGTGCAGTTTATGCTGATCTCTTTGGTAGCAGATTACCACAAACTGCAAAAAACCATTTGCAGCAAGGAGTAACGGTGAGATACACTTGCTTTTTTTCACCCCCTCGTACTCCCGGCTGTCCTTCATCCCGCTTTTCTTCTGACGTCAGGGTAACAACACTGCCATTTAATCTCTCTAGTGCGTGGCACACAACAATGTCCTGTGAGATGCTATATTAGCTCTCTCCAAGCCTGCCTTTTTAGGGCTTCACTCTGCTCCCTGCATTTTAGCCGCTCTTTGCTGTGGCACCATTCTTGTCATTCCTTCTGATATTTTTGTCTTTGAGTTTCTCCACATCCTGTCATTAAGTGATTTCTTGAAGCCACACTATGCACCCCTGTTATTTTCTTTCCCTCCAAGCGCTTGTCTTTGTCCACCATCTCAGCTAAGATAACGAGGATAATGATTTGGTGTTTACGATAGCTAAAAAAAGTGAAGACTGTAGAGGATTCAGGCATACCAGTGCCGTGATTTCACTACCAAATCATTGATGGAAGCAGCATGGCCCAAAGGACAAGGGCTGGCCAGAAAGGCAGGACACTAACCCTCCAGTTCTTGTGAGACCCAGAGCAATTGCTTAACTCACTCTCCTCCAGTTTCCCCAGCTGTAGGATGAAGCTGACAGGGTGCCGCTACGCTGTGCAGGAAAGAGGCACTATAAGTGGCAGATAATTATTAGAATTGCTTGCTTGATTCCAGGCCATGACATAAAGACAGAGGTCAGGGAGGGAGTTCATGAGAAAGAAATTCCACGTTGCTTGAAGGCATAGACGGCATTTCCATTAACGATGGAGGAGTGTGTAAAATAAATGCTGTAAAGGTAAAAAAAAAAAATCTCACAGGAGTGGCTTTATGTATGGCGGTATTTATGTATTCTCCCTTTCTATCCCACCGGTTTGAATAGTTCTCATGTGTCAGCCAGAAATCCCCTCAGGTTTGCAGATGCAACTTTTGCGATGACTTGTATCACGCCACTTCAAAGGAAGGCCAAGCTTTTGACTATTTCTCTTTACCACCTCTAGCCCTCGTGATACCCTTCACTGGAGTTTTAGAAGCTGTCTCCAGCCCAGACAGGCTCTGTCCACATTTCTCTTTTCCCATCTGGACAAGATTTTTCAAGCAGAATAAAAGGATGTTTCATAGAAACTCTTGATACAAAGGCAGTATTGGGTGAGGGAATGGTCCGTGTGCCTCATGGAGGTGAGCGGTGAGCAGGAGGAGACTGAAAGAGACTTTGCAGAAACCCTGCAGAGCCAGGAGCCCAAACCCCGTGTTTGGGAAGGAGAGCTGGAGACACCTCGGAGAGGGCTGATGGATGGAAGTTTGCAAGGTGGGGAAGGCTGCACCATTTCAGGCATCCTACGCAAGGGTCCTTCTTGGCCTGTGGTTCTGCAGTTACAGAACTGGTCCTCATCCTCAACCAAGCATCTACATGGAGAGGGACAGGAGATCGATAGTTGCTGGAGACACCCTGCTGCAGGAGACCGAAGTCTCTGCAAGCCAACCTGACCTGTGCTTGGGTCTGGGATGCTGCAGAGATGACCAAGGGTTGTCTGGCCTCAGACTATTACCCTAGCTGCTCTTCCACATGGGCACCAACGTTACTGCCAGAGACTTCAAGCATATCAGGAGAGACTAGATGGATTTTGGGGCACTGGCGAAGGGCACGGGGGCCCACGTTGTGTCTCCTCAATCTGGTTGGTGAAGAGGAACTACAACACCATTGGAGTAACTGGAACGTGTTGGGACAGCTCACACAACTGGAGTGCTGTGATGGGCAGATACCAGGTCTTCAGGAAAGACAGGCGGGGAGACAAGGGGCTGTGGATGCAAACATGTGACGGAGCAGCTCTGATGTATGGAGCTCCTGAATGGGCCAGCCAGTAGGCTGGGTGAGAGCTTGTGGGTCAGGACAGGGGTTAGTCATCAGTAATGGTGACAGTCTGGTGGGAGTTTGTTAATGACCACTTAATCGGGTGAGGAAGAAGATGAAGCCTTCTTTAAACAACTTGAAGATATTTCTGGATC
Organism: Aquila spilogaster; assembly: GCA_024606505.1. Lineage (NCBI taxonomy): Eukaryota > Metazoa > Chordata > Aves > Accipitriformes > Accipitridae > Aquila > Aquila spilogaster. The sequence continues at coordinate 6,041,245 of JANHGO010000049.1, forward strand.
ACATAATCTGCTTATTGTGGGAGATTTAAACTTCCCTGATGGATGCTTGAAGAGCACTAGAGAGGGATGCAGGCAAGCCAGGAGGTTTCTGGAAGATGTCAGGGCCAACTGCTTGACACAGGCACTAGGTAAACCAGCCTGGGATCACACACACACACACCCCCCCGGACCTGCTATTCACAAAGCATTCACACTGGCTGGGGGAATCATAATCAATGGCAGGCTTGGTTGTGGACGCCCTGAAATATTGGACTTAAAGATACTGAAGAGAATGAGGAAGACAAGCAGCAGACTACAGACCGTGGAATTCAGGAGAGCAGAGGCTTCAGTTTCTTCAGACTACTGAAGGCTGGATCCCATAGGAACCATCTCTGAAGGGCAAAACAGCTCAGGAAAACTGGCAAGTCTTTACTGACAACATCTTCTAAGCACAAAACCATCCTAGTGTGCAGGAAAACAAGTGGATGTATCAGGAAACCAGCTTGACTCAAGAGGGAACTCATGCCTGAGCTACAATGCAAAGACTTGGCATAGGGAGAAACTTTTTTCTCCATTCAGGACAGTCAAGCAGTGGCTGCCCAGAGAGGCTGTGCAGTCTTCATCCTTGAAAGTTTTAAGGTCCCATGTGGATGAAACCCTGAGCAACCTGATTCGGTCTCAGACCTAACCCTGCTTTGAGCAGAGGGTTGGACTAGTGACCTCCTGAGGTCCCTTGCAGCCTGAATGGTTCTGTCATTACGTGAAAGAGTTAACATGGCAAGATTACCTGATTCTTTATTATCAATGTCAGTATGACCAGTGAAGCCCAGTGAATTTTCAACGTAACACTGCTGAGTAAGTGTGAGCCTAAGGTTCTCTTTTTAGCCTTTTTATGTGCACATTCAGGAAGGCAGCAGCTTTGGAAAGGAAAGTCTGGATGTTGCAGATACTAATAACACTGCCAAAGAATGCTGGAGTGATGTACAAATACCAGTATACATCTACTCAATTGCTGTCTTTGTACAGAAGTAGTTATAAGACCTACCAATAGCTTAAAGGGATATTTTGGTTTAAAAATACAGACTCATGGCATCACTGACGTTATGAAGAGGAACTAAGCAAGGCTGTTATTACTGCCTTCAGCTTTCCACGTTAAAAATCAGATCTTTTTCCAAGAATGACCCTTCATGGAGTGGTGAGTATTGTTTGTTTTTCAAGGATGATGGAGTAAAGCTTCGTATCAGTCCAATCTTTTTAATATTTGGAGATCAGCTTATCTTATTGGGCAGGCTGCCAAAAGTGATTACAGCTGCAGAAACTCTACATTTGAACAGGGATTTTATCAAATCACTCACATCTGGAAAAAGGCCAAGAAAAACAGTGACTGGAGAGAGTGGAAATCATGCCTCAAAAATGGGATGAGAAGCTGTGGAATAATTATTCAAAAGCTATGTGAACTTACATGAACATCTGCCAGGTGACCAAAATTGCCATCTGAATAAGGCATTATCCACAGTTAGACCAGATTTAGCTAAACAAGCCATTCCACCAGGCATAATTTCACATTTTCCATCCTTATAGCTTTTCTATTGAGTGTGGATATCCCAAGAGCACTGTAAATTCATACCCTATCTTAATGCACGCTAGCCTTCCCTTGTAGACAAGCCCTTAGAAACAGAGGCACCTCCACCACTATGAAGAGAGTAATGCTTATTTAAATGCTACAAGATGAGGAAGTCATTTGGTGGTCACTGCAAACAAAAGTGGGTAAATACACCGCTGGCTATTGGAGTAGGCTGTTAGTAATGAAGGCATCCATTACATTTGTTTAGCCAAAAACACAGAAATATATCCACAGGCATCCACTTCATATATCAGTATGAGCCCTCCACGGTCTACGAGAGCACTGTGTGCAAAAGTAGTTTCTCAAGCATTACTGAAGGCTCTTTTTCCACTAATATGAGAAAAGGGGGAAAGGATACAAGACTTTTTCCATCCCGGTTGTGTTCCACAAAACAGCTGTCCACAGTCATAAGCGTCAGGCACCCAGAACACCTGGGTTCTTCCAAGGGACATTAATCACAGCCGGTCGGGGAGGAGAAGCGTGCGAACACCAGCGTCAGGAGGACTGGCTCCACGCACCGGGCCAGGGGAGCGGTCTTTGAAGGTGGTGTGAGACCGCTGCTCCAGCTTGCTTTTTGCTAATGCTCCAGGAGGAAGGCTGCACCAGCCAGAATTCCTCCAAGGGTTCGGGGGCAGCAAGGGCTGTAAAAAACCACGTTAGTTGGTTTCAGGCCATGGTCTGCATCTGCATAGCAAGATGCTGTTTGCACATGGGTAAATTCAGGATCTGTATTCCCTTTGCTCATTTCAATACGGTCTGTGAGTTCAGAGACTGAACCTTAAATGCAGATGTAGCTGGAAAAGATTGCCTTTTGAACTAACACTTCTCTTTTGTTAATTCCTTCTGGAGTGTATTGCCTGGAGTAAAGAGTTTACAAGTGCCAGGCTTTCAATTAATTTTGCCTACACCACGAATCATAAATTAGAGATGGAACATGTGGTCAGGTCATCTGCCAGTATAACATTTCACAAAGAGAGAATATAAGCTGCTTTTCAATTGCTTGCTCGCTTAAAAGGGAGTATTTTTTTATATGCAAAAAAATAATTCCTGTGATATTTTGGTGCCACTTGAGACCCTGTAGATTGTAATAAATATACAAAATGGGAGTGTGCACATGCATGTGTGTGTACATGTGCATGTGTGTGCATCAGGAGAAACAACCAACGAGAGGGAGAGAACCAAAATTAAGCGCTTTATATGCATAAGGCATGTCTACGCAGATGGGTGCAGGCAGATGTGGTCTCCTCTGCAGGGCATGTTAGCTTGGGCACAGAGCTGCAGGAAAATGGCTCGATGGTTTCCAGACCAGAACTGGCTCCCATTCCATCAGCTCAGAGCATGGCAGATGAACGTACTTGTCTGGGCCCATCCATGTAGACATGCCCAGACTCACCTCCAGACTTTCAAAATATTCCTGGAATGGAAAGGAGCTTTTCCAGTTAGGACCTAAAATAAATATTTGCTGGGATAACTTGCATACTTGCTAAAGCGTTTGAAGTGGAGAAAGACAAAAATTACAGTAGAAACCAAAATTAGATGATGATGAAATGGGTAGTTTAAGCAGGGCTCACTTATCATGAAACCATGGCAGATCTCCAGCCCACGGTCAGGTATTTATTTCTAAAAATGAAGAGGGACATGAAATATAAAGGGTAAAATTTGACAGAGCTCAAAGGAGAAGAGTGCAAAGGGAGGAGAAAAGGCAAAAATTAATTCCCGTTATGAGGCTTACAGACTGAGCTTTAGTTTGGATACCTTGGATGCCACTGGCAGTTCTTCTCTCCTTTTCAGCTCTCTGACTTTTGGGGAAAAGAAAGTGTAAAGCCATGATGGACACTAGCATGATCATTGATCAAATTTACCTTAAGCCATCTAATCAGAGCCATGGGTCCATGGGCTGTCCCAAGTCAGTGAAGAGAGCAAGTCACTTCCAGAGGCTTCATTTAGGGTGGTGAGAAATGAAATTTAGGATAAGTGACATGAATTACACCCTACGGTTGGTCTCTCTCTCCTTCTATTGACTGTAGCAGATGAGTAGCTTAATCTAAATCACCTGAAGTCAGGGGAGATGAATCTCAACCTAAAGAGTGTAACAGAAAGAAGAAAAGTAAATAATGTTCATGGAGGATTCTGCACACACTGGGTCCAACTTTGTCTCTGGTGTAAGCCTAAGAGTATCTCAGAGTTCAATGAGTGTCAACGTATCTGCAAATTTTGTACCTAAAAGAAAGACCTCAAATGAATATCCTCGATTAAAGCAGAACTTGGAGGCAGCACTGTTGGAAGAGGCAGACTCACTTTAGACCAGCTCCCCATCTTGCAGTCCACATTCCTTGTCTAAATAAGTATCTCAATTTATTGAGGTACTTCAAAGGCACTGTTTCTTTTTATGCCAGCGCTAACACTCAGAGGCTTAATAGAAAATTGCAACTTGTATCATGTGTTTCCTCTGCTTATACAGATATTGTCAGGTCAAATTACCAGAAAAAGCCCCACCTCTCTTGCTCCTTTTAAGAGTCTTAATTTAGGCTTTTTCCATTACCCAGTTTAGTAATGATTAAAGGTCAGATTCACCTCCAGGCTTCCTTTAAAAAACACAATCTGCCCATGACGTAATCTGAGACACGCTGGTATTCGTAGTACCACATATTAAAAAAATTCTTGGTAAATAAGCCTGACGCTTGCTGGTTCTCTGTTTCTCACCACTTACCTGACCAAATCTGGCTGAAAGAGTGGCAAATGTAGTGGCATCCTTGACCATCCCTACGCAGGCTCTGAGCAAGGGCTGGACCCAAGTATCTAATATTTACAACATACGAGGATCAGTGCACACTACAGGTCTGTGACTCAGTGCTGCTCTTGCTGGTCCAACAAATGAACTCCTTATGTTAGAGAAAGTGAGCAATAATAAGCGTGCTTAAAACAAAGGCCTTAATAATGTGGTAGAGGGGCCATCCTTTCCCTTTCACCACATAGGTGAGATAAAAAAAAGTCCGTGCTGTAATCCCCTTTCAGGTAAGAAAAAGCCAATGAGATTGGTTTGGAAAGAGACTAGCATGGAAAGGTAGGAAATTTGCTATATACTGTAAAGATGGTAAGTATTAAAATAACTGGCTGAAAAAGCCAATAAAGCACAGCGAGCGTAACAAAGGGAAATCACATCTGTTGCAGCAGCAGCTAATTATGCTGCTTGGCTGTAACAACCTGAAGGCATCGCTGTGCTGTGGGAATTAGCAGTCCAGGTCTGCATTATGGCTTGTCGTGTGTGTGATTGGTAAAGACTGGCCACGGTTAATCCCAGTCCTTACCCACTGCTTTAACTGAGACCCTTCACAGTGCTCTTTGGGAACAAAGTAAATGTTCAGCGATGAACCGCCTCTCCGCAGTAAGACCCACTGGCTCTCCACCCTCGTTCCCAGAGCAACCTCTGTGAAAAGTCACCGAAAAGCTAACATCATGGCACCAGGAGTATTTTAGATGGGGACCAGCTGTGATTAGGAGATAGCTATGATCTGAAAATCTGTAATTATTAGAATAACTAATGTTAATGTATTCCACTTGGGCTAGACCATCCATGCCGGAGATTATTGCAGTTTAAAAAAATAAAATGAGAAGCCTGAAGCAGTTGTGTTTCTCCAGAATTTTTTTTTTTAATGAGTGTTTCATTTATAAAGTCCAGATTTTAGTATCCTGCACAGCCACAAGACGACTAGGCCTACCTCAAACTGATCAAAATGGAATTTTTCCATTGGGTTCAGCATTCAGTTGACTATCCAAACATCTGTTTTGTGGTTCGTTCAACCTTATACGTCAATACGATGTTAATCTCCTTTATACACAAAAGCTGAAGCAGTGCCAATGATTTAACTTCCTAGGAAGATGGAAGATCCTTTCTCAAGCTGTAAATCCTTCTGGCCTATGCCCAAAGTGAAAAATGTAAATCACCAGAGTGGAAACACGGCAAACATGATTTTCTGTCTAAACAAGGGCAGTCTTAACTCTGGAAATTAATCAGACCCTTTCTTACAAACACCTTCAATGACAATGAAGAGAAATCTCCCAGAAAATTACTTTGGAAATTAATCAGCCTCTTCCTTACATATTTTTTCCAGTAATTTTCTGGGAGATTTGTCTTCGTTGCCATTGTAGGTGTTTCTAAGTCAGGAAAAATCTCTTCTTCAAGAACAGAGCCAGCAAAAGCATTTTTTAATGTATTGCAAGCTTTCTTTCTCTATGCTATGTTCTAAATAATCCCATTCCTTCCTTTCCCTGAAACCAAATTTTTAGTCTGTGCAGAGGTGGACCTAGTGAGGGGTTAGGGGCAAGGGCATTTATAGGCACCATTCCTGCCCCCACGGCCGGTGTTGTCCCGGTTAGGAAGCAACCACTTGCACCTAAATCCAGTCCTGCAGATATGAGTCACTCGCTGTGGGACAAAAAGCCCTTTTTTGTTAAAAAAAGAAGAAGACCTTACTGAGAACAGTCCTATCTTAATATCCATATTGTTCACTTTCAAACTTAATAAAGTTTCCTTTAGGAAGCTGCAGCCCCTTACTTTTACTGCTCTTTTGTATACATTTTATGGGCTCCTTACACTACAGTGCAATTCCTAATAAATGATCAAATTTACCTGTGCATGCCCCCACCTTGCTTCTTCGTTCCCTGTAATTTTCTCCAATAAAACAATCTAGAAAAAACCCAGTTTCCCTTGACACAGGCTTCTTCACCTCTTGAAACCTGAGAACCGTCACGAGCAAGTTTTGTCACTCGTGACATAATGCGATGCCAAAGCAGAGTTGGACGGTTTGGGAGGATGCACTGAGGGATGCGGGACCGGGGCAAAGGGAATTCTGGAGGGACTTTGAAAATGCAGCAAGACTTTTGCAGAGTTTGTGGGGGGGGAAAACGGGGTACCTCAAGCAAGCAGACATGAAGGAAGCGTGGCAGCATCTGCGGGGCAGAGGTGCCAGAGAAGGACGGAGGAAGGGAGCAGATGGAGAGCCGCGGAGAGGGGACGGATGCGAGCGGCAGGGCGAGGTAGGAGTGCGGGGAAGATGTGGATGCAGAGAAAGGGAATGTGGGGAGCACATGGTGCCATAAAGCAGCAGTTTCTGCAGAAGGGCTCGCAAGTCTGGAAGGGCAAACAGAAGTAGAGGAGTGACACGGGAAGTGGGATTGTCAGTAAAAAAGTTTGGAAACTGCTGCTAAAAAGTTATTGAAGTTTAGGAATAGGAGAGCAGCTCCTGCTCTGATTCAGCCTGGAAACCTTGTCGTGTCCTTCATAAATTCTGGCAGCAGATGCTTCAGCGGAGGGTGTAAGAGCTGCAAGTGGGTGCAGAGGTAAACGCGGTCGCGCTCGGGTTGGGAGGAGCAGCCTGAGTGCGTTGCCCTGATCCACCAGTGGTCACAAATGTGCCACACGTGGCAGAGTTGATCTGGGGGCTCAGAAAGCTTCCTTAGCTCCCACATAAGAAACGCTCGCCTTCTTAGGAGGTTAAGCCACTTCAGCACCTCATGAATCACCCTGGCACTGTTTTGTTAGAGACTGGCATGAGTTTTGGAGAGCAAGATTTAGCATCTTTCTTCAACGGTTTTCAGTACACATGCTACCTGGAAATGTACTCTATCCACATCCATGCCCCATGTGGCTTCTTGAATCTTACATCTCAGCTAAAAAGAGTTCCCATGGCAATGAATGTTCTAATGATAAGTCTGTGGAAGAAAACTCTTCCTTTTATCCATCTCAAATTTCTTGCTTTTTACATGTCAGTGACCTGTTATTAGCAGGGACAAAGAACTACCCACATCTTCTACCTAACATAAAAAATCCAGATCGCCATTGTACTTTCACAGCCATCAAGTCTCAGAGTAAATAGAAAAGGAGAAAATTTACACAGGTATGAGCACAGCAAGATTTTGCAATAGCAGGAGGATCAGATGAATGCAACTTTTTCTTAGCAACTAATAGAACCACCCAAAACACAAGACTTGGTATTAATGAGATTAACTCCTACACAGGAATTTGCTGGAAGAGGAAAATAGCAGGATAGAGACGGTCCACAAGATCTTAGGATGTGTCATGAGCAGCGTTGTTAATGCAGAGGGTGGAGAAAGCAACTAGCAGAGAGGATTTTCTTCATTTTCTTCTACATAAGAACATGGAAGTGAAGGTGATCTGTACAAGTGTGACCGTGATATGACATCTCCTATAACTCTTAGAAAAAGCGGGAAAAGAAAAGGCTAAAATAAATAGCATAGACTTAAGAAAGCAGTCCTCAAAATACTCAGAGATCTAGCAGGCAAGGTCAACACAGAAAACAAATGTAAGAGAGAAAGGATTGAGGGAAGGTGGAGAGTCCCTGAATGTCACAGTAAGGTCAAAAATATGATCTATCCTAGTGAGGAAGACATCTAGAATTGAGTGTCAGAGGCAAACTTGGATAAATCATGAGCCTAAAAACATGTCAACATAGTTATCATCATTATAAGGAAACAGGGGAATTACAAGGCAATCAGCTTTCCTTCAATTCACAGAAAAATGCTGGAACAAGAAATCCGAGAATTTGGGGCATCTGGAAGATAAAAACCAGATGACTGATACCCAATGAGGATCTGTCATGTCAAACTAATACAATTTACTCTCTGCAGCAGGGCAAGAGGTCTTGTTGGTTAGAAGGAGGAAGTTAATGGCACATACCTTTAGTTTATTAAGGCTTTCAACATGCCTGACATTCCCATAAATAAGCATGGAAAAAAGGAGTAGATAAATGTTAGGAAGCACCATAACTGGTTAAAACCATGTACTCAGAGAGTAGTGATCAACAGCTCATTCTCAAATCGCAAAAAGTATCTGCTGAGGATCAGCAGTGTCTGTACTGTGTCCAGGACTATTCAAGATTTTCAACAGTTACATGAGAGAGCAGACATATGCTTTTTAATTACATGAATGACTAAACTGGGAGAAGCTGCAGTGATGACAGAGGACAAGATGGGAAGGTAGAATGATCTTGACAAATTGAAGAAATGGCTTGGAAGAAATAGGGTGCAACCGAAAAAGGATAAATTAGAAGTTTTAATAATTAAATAGGAATAGCAAACTCCACAAACATAGGAGGCGAATGACCGATTAACGCAGGGTAATGCAGCTTCGGGGTATAGTAGCCTGCAATTTCACCACTAGTCAAGAATTCAGACACAAAATAGGCAACAGCTGTGTTATGATGGGTAAAAATGATCAGTCCGTGAAATTCTTTTGCTCTATGTGCTGCTGGTAAGGTTGTGTCCCATTTAGGTCATGGTGATTCAAGAAGGATTTGTCCTCTAGGGGTTGGTAGTGAGAAGAGTCGGAGGAATTTGGCTTAGCATGGAGGAGACTCCAGTGAGAGATGATGAGTCCTTAAATATCTCATGAGGAGTCCTTAGACCCACATAAGTCACTAAACATAAAAATAATTCTTAAAATATGGAAAAGATAAGTCATAGGAAAAGAATAAACTCTTCTCACTGTCTGCTGGGAGTTAGATAAAAAGTAATGTCAGGCATCACAGCAGAGACGACAGGTTACTCATCAGGAAAATTTCTGTAGTAGTAAGGACTGTGCAGCACTGGAGCAGACTGGCAAAGGGGGCAGTGAAGTCTCCATCACTGGAGCTTTTAAAAAAGGATGGGGCAAGCATCTGCCAAGAATGTCATGTGTTTAATCTTTCTCTACTTCCTTCTTTGAATCACCTGTAATTTTGTTACCTTACAACCCACCCTGATTTCCAAATTATTGATAAACATAGTGAGTAACACAGGCACCAGGGCAAGATCTTCTGCATTTCACCATTTTTTCATAACGAAAATAAACCTCTAGTCCTACCACACCTCCTGCACAATGTTTGGCTCAGGATGATACTCTGACTCTTACTTTTTCACTATTTAGCTGCTGCTGTGATACCTGACTAGATCCCTGTAGAAATCCAAACAACTTATTCTGCTTCCAGATGTTTTATTGCTCTAGCTTCAGTGATAGTTTTGACCAGTTCCGAGGTACAAATGCAGCAATTAGTGATCACTGTCAGATTTTTCCTTGTGTATGTGTGAATACTGGATAAGCTTGCCACTTGAAGTCCTCAGGCACACAAAAAGCTTGCTTGCTTTCCGCCCATCAGCCTCCTTGAGGAGCAGAGTGCCTTCCCGGTCTTGGACACACCATCTGAATGTAGCCACTTGCAACTTTTTCAATTTGCTCCAACATCTCAGTTGTGATATTTCCTCAATGGCTTCATCTCATCCTTAGGAAAAGGTTCGACAGCATCAGTGGTAAAGACTAACACTGAAAGATAATTTTACTTCTGAAAAACACCCTTGTCTTCCTTTAGTTGCTTCTTTCAGTCCCTGGTACTCTCACAGCCCTGTGGATTCTTTCCTGTGACTATCACTTCTGATAGACTTAAGAAAACATCTTTTTATGTGTACTCTTTTTTTTTTTTTTAGTTATATCCCTTTGAAGCCTATGTTGCTCCTTCTGATTTCCTGCTAATTTATCACCTACCATAATTTATAATCCTGTTTATTGCCCCCAGTAGGGTCAGATTTCTAAATGCTGAAGGACTGGCTCAAATTACCTCTTAAATCTTGCCACTTGGCATTCCTCTGCCCTGTCTGGTTCCCTTTTATTCAACCCTATGCATATCTTCTGACACTATATAACTGTTTTGAGTAGGCGACTTTCTAGGGATTTTATCTTAATGTTAATTTTAAAGCATTTTAAACTAACCTGTTCGTCTTATTTTTTAATGCTTACCAAAACCATGTCACTTTCTGGTGTTTTATTCTTCCTTTCTGAGTCTAATTCTATGGTTGTCTCTAATAATTATTTAATATTCAGCTACTGTAATTTTCTTTGAATTAACTCCCGTGTGTTAATTAAGACCGAATGAGGAATAGCTTTCCCTCTGATGTGCAAGCTCTTGGCCTAGTTACTCTGAGACCCAACCCTTGCAACCGAGAAACTGTCCCTCTGGGGTTGGTGCAAGCTGTCCAAGCTGCAGGTACCAGCAGCTACCATTGCCTCTTCCTTGCTGATGGGCTCGTTTCTCTCTGCACTCACTTGTCCTTGCTTTCATCTGCAGAAGCACAGTTTCGCCGCGGTCTTGCTACCAATCCAGCGATGACATTTTCTCTTTGCTTTCACGAGGACGTTATAAGCTTCCTCCTTCTCTCCGAAGGCTGTGCACATCTGGGGTTTGCTCAGGTTGGCGATTTGGCCGTAACACCTATTGAGTTGTGTCTGCATTGCGCACAACTACTAATTAATTCCCCTCCTGGCCGAGGGGGCCTGTGGACCTTGGGCAGCAAAGACATGGAAACCCCTGCTTCCCCCGTAAGCTCCGGAAAAGCTTCCGTTTCCCAAGTCCGTCTCGCAGAAGCGAGGAGACTCTGCATCCCGGGAGGACCAAGGACCAGCGCGGCAGGGTCCGGCCCTGGCGTAGGGGTGAGGAAGGACAACGGCTTGACTCTCGGCATTTCACTTGGCCAACGAAGAGTCCTTCAGGGAAAGAGTTCACCGCCGTCAGCGGCACCGGAGCTGCCTGGGCTGGCGTGCCTCTATCTCAGTCCCAAGCAGACGATGGGTGTCTCGTTAAGAGGAGAATACGGGCGACTATTAACACACTTCTTTTGAAGAGTTCTCATTTGGGGAGTTAATCTCATTAAACGCATCTGCAGCAGCATGGGCTGCAGTCGCAAACATCTGCTCAAGAGGCTGCCGTAACGAGGCGATGCCTTCTCCCCGCTCGGCCGCCACCGTTGTCCGTTGGGCGCTGCCGGCGACACGCGTCCGTCTGTCTTTGGCAGGAACATGTTGCACGACGTTCGGCACTA